>JAVXUP010000360.1:0-516477 GCA_033070095.1 Escallonia herrerae
ATGACTCGTTTGTAATAACCTTTACAATCATTTTTTTATACGTGATTTCTTACACTGTCCGCTACACTGCGCAGCACAACATTAGAAACCTAGGTATTAAAGAATACCCCCCTACAACACTTAGTTTTTTTTGGTTTTGGTTCACTTCTCTGCGTCCGCTATACTATGTAGCGGACGGCCCCCAGAATACCCCCCCTACAACACTTAGTTTTTTTTTGGTTTTGGTTCACTTCTCTGCGTGCTATACTATGTAGCGGACAGCCCCGCAGAATACCCCCCTACAACACTTAGGTTTTTTTTGTTTTTGTTCACTTCTCTGCGTCCGCTATACTATGTAGCGGACGGCCCCGCAGAATACCCCCCCTACAACACTTAGTTTTTTTTTGGTTTTGGTTCACTTCTCTGCGTCCGCTATACTATGTAGCGGACAGCCCCGCAGAATACCCCCCTACAACACTTAGGTTTTTTTTGTTTTTGTTTACTTCTCTGCGTCCGCTATACTATGTAGCGGACGGCCCGCAGAATACCCCCCCTACAACACTTAGTTTTTTTTTGGTTTTGGTTCACTTCTCTGCGTCCGCTATACTATGTAGCGGACATCCCCGCAGAATACCCCCCTACAACACTTAGTTTTTTTTGGTTTTGGTTCACTTCTCTGCGTCCGCTATACTATGTAGCGGACAGCCCCGCAGAATACCCCCCTACAACACTTAGTTTTTTTTTGGTTTTGGTTCACTTCTCTGCGTCCGCTATACTATGTAGCGGACAGCCCCGCAGAATACCCCCCTACAACACTTAGTTTTTTTTTGGTTTTGGTTTACTTCTCTGCGTCCGCTATACTATGTAGCGGACGGCCCCGCAGAATACCCCCCTACAACACTTAGTTTTTTTTGTTTTTGGTTCACTTCTCTGCGTCCGCTATACTATGTAGCGGACGGCCCCGCAGAATACCCCCCTACAACACTTAGTTTTTTTTTGGTTTTGGTTCACTTCTCTGCGTCCGCTATACTATGTAGCGGACATCCCCGCAGAATACCCCCCCTACAACACTTAGTTTTTTTGGTTTTGGTTCACTTCTCTGCGTCCGCTATACTATGTAGCGGACAGCCCCGCAGAATACCCCCCCAACACTTAGTTTTTTTTTGGTTTTGGTTCACTTCTCTGCGTCCGCTATACTATGTAGCGGACGGCCCCGCAGAATACCCCCCTACAACACTTAGTTTTTTTTTGGTTTTGGTTCACTTCTCTGCGTCCGCTATACTATGTAGCGGACGGCCCCGCAGAATACCCCCCTACAACACTTAGTTTTTTTTGGTTTTGGTTCACTTCTCTGCGTCCGCTATACTATGTAGCGGACGGCCCGCAGAATACCCCCCCTACAACACTTAGTTTTTTTTGGTTTTGGTTCACTTCTCTGCGTCCGCTATACTATGTAGCGGACGGCCCCCCCTACAACACTTAGTTTTTTTTTTTTTGGTTTTGGATCGCTTCTCTGCGTCCGCTATACTATGTAGCGGACGGCCCCCCCCTACAACACTTAGTTTTTTTTTTGGTTTTGGTTCACTTCTCTGCGTCCGCTATACTATGTAGCGGACGGCCCCGCAGATACACATATTATCGATCACTTTGTTATTTTTTGAACACTTGCCCTGCAGATAGACAGATATCCAACACTTGGTTTCCCACCGTTAAATCACATTGGTCAATAAAATCAATCGCATTCAATAAATTTTTTGGGTTAAAAAAGTGTTGTAACGTTACAATGTGAATTGGGGAACATCATCTCTCGCAGGAATTATGTTCCTTACACGGATTTACAATAAACCTAATAGCTCTAGGCCGGCCATTTATAATTTGCCAAGCAATCCTATACCTAAAGTCTTGTATGCATTCTTCGCTCCAGACAGTCTTCTTGAGGCTCTCAGACCGGCAAATGTAATCCATGTACATGCAGAGGAAGACGCCGCAGTCCGAGGAATTATGTTGCTTGGGCCTACTCCTCTTTAATCGGAAAATGAGGACCGGCCTGCGCGATACCTTCTCCCGACGCCTACCATTGACCAGGGCAGCAAAAAGATTCTGCGAGAACCATAATAAGCATTAAACATAGCTAGCAAAATAAGATTAATCAGTTTTATAATATGCAAGTTACAACAAGAAGGAAACAGGATCTTACCATGGCATCCAACTGGCCTATGCCTCGGTACATATCAATCACAGGCATCACGTCGGTATCGTCGTAGAGACTGTCGACGACTGAAACCGTGCTCTGTAATGGTTCGTAGCAAACCAAGTACCAGTGCGCATTCCCTAAAAAGGGGATTAGAAACACGTCGGCAACACTTGCGCTCACTGGACTATCCCTAGCAAGATATGCTTGTAGGTTAGGGGACGGTTTCCACTGGGCCATGCCTCTCCCCTTCCTTGCATTGCCCCAGTCGTGCCACTCTTGTACTAGGAGCTGATGGAAAAAAGCATCCAAGATAAACACGCGCAGACCGATGTCTGGATGCTCCCGACACCTTCGCCTCAGAATTTGCACGTAGTGCGAGATGACACCGCTGTCTAACCAAGATCCCGGCGCCAGCGAGGCGATCTCTGTCCAAGAGGCATTGTAATCCAAGCCCTCGGGGTGATCCACGTCATACGACGCTCCGTCTTGGGGGGCCCCGCTAAAATAACGGGCTCGGATTATATCGCATTTATGCGGCTTTAGGGGCCTGGCTGGATGCCCTTTCGGATATTGCCCTCGGGGGTCGATCGGGGGATATTGGCCTCCAATTCCTTCTTCGGCCGGCTGATATTCCCCTTCGGGGCCGCCAACTGGTCCCGCCCACGGGACAATGGGCAGTGCCTCGGAGAAACCGTAGTTTCCGAAAGGAAAGTCTTGCGTGACTTGAGAGAGGGGTTCCGGGAACAAATTGAAGGAGGGGCCGCTGTAATCGCCCCACGACGCTTGAGCCTGTCCCATCCCCGCTTCAGAGGTACCAACAACTCCCTGACTCACCCCTGAAGCCTGTCCAGAGGGATCACCGTATCCCTGGCTGACGCCCGTATAACCCATTCCCGGGCTTACTCCCGAAGACTGGCCCGATGCTTGGCGCAAAAAATTCCCGCAGCCTAAAGCCAATGTCGCAGCCTGTTGGCAAAGATCCTCGCCCATTGCGCTCACCAGATCCCTCCGCTCACTCAACTTCTGGAAGAATGCAAGCGAGGCATTAACCTACATCCAAAGAGATAAAAAATTAAGTAACTTCAATCAGACATTTATATTCAACTAATTTGGTTCAAGTCAGACTTGTTGGGCAACTTACGAGATTGTATGCCATACGCTCATCGATCTGACCCCTAGGCGCATACCTCTCCCCACGTTCAAAGTTTACAGGGGCTACTCTCCTCCGCGTGATGCGGTAGTACCACTCATCGTACTGATCGATGCTGATAACGGGGTCTGGCTCCGAGACGATGGCCGCCAGTGTGTCCTGCCAAGAAGTCCAAAGCTCTATTTCGGCCGCGCACAATTCGTACGCATTGGCGGTGCCAAACACTCCGACATCCGGTGGGTTCCTGTTAACCCTCATATCCGGGGCATCGACTGGCAAACCCTGCTCCAACTCAAAATGGCGCATTGCTCGGTCGGGCAGCTGCCACTCTGCGAGCTCGAAATGGATCAGGGGTGTGCGCTGCAACCCGGAGAGCGTGAAGACGAACGACTCTCCCACCCGTCGCGCCAAACGTATGTACGGTGCCCAACGCATTTGGCCCGGAGATAGACGGTCGAACTCCCCTCGATAGTACGTAATGTTGTGATGGGGATCGACTCTCCTCTTGTAGTGGCTAGCCCTCCGGCTGTACTCCCAAGCACACAACCGAGGCCAGACTTTGTCGGTTCCATCCCTACGCGTTGGTGCACCGGGAGCAAGGTGTTCGTAAGACCACACCTGAGAACATCAAAAAATTATATTTATATCGTCGATTCAACAAAAATAAAACACAATAACGAAGACATGATTTATATGATATACCTGCAATAGCGAGAGACATGCACATATGGCTTTGGAGTTGGGCCTCGTTGCCTTGTGCAATGCTCGGTACAGATACGAAAGAACCGCTGCACCCCAGGCATAATCCCCAACCTCCGACAGGTTACCCAACAACGGTAAATATTTCACGCTGACCGTGTTCTTCGACGTCGTTGGGAATAAAATTGCTCCCATCACCCACAAGAGGAAGGCCTTTGTGTACACCACAAGCTCACGGCCCGTATAGTTTTCCGGCAAAACCCCGTAGGTATCTACCAACCACTTCAACTTTATACCACCAGTGCTAAATTGATCCTGGGGTATCGAAGTGAAGAAGTCTCGCGCTGTTCTCTTATTCGTTGCGTCTGACGGAGGAGCAATTACCGGCCGCCCCGTCACCGGCAACCCCAAGATGAACCCTACATCTTCTAGGGTAATCGTCATCTCTCCGATCGGGAAGTGAAACGTATTCGTTTCACTTCTCCACCTCTCAACAAGGGCACCTATCAAGGCCCGGTCAAGCTGTTGAAAGATCTGCCCATGCGTGAAAATCCCAAACCCAATTCCACGCAGTATGCTTTTCTGGGAATTGTTCAAGGTCCATCTCGTGAACTCGCGAGATACTTCTACGGTGGTGAGAAGTTCTCTTTCCTACGAATTATTAATAAATACAATTTGAGCAAAATTTTTGGTAAAACAACGTTCGTAATAATAAGAAAGTTGATAAATAATGTATCTTACTCCACCATCCCATATGAGCGTACTGATATGGTTGGCTTGGTCGTATAACACGGATGGATCTTCTGGTCCAGGGATAAATTCCATTTTTTGCAACTGAAACTATGGAATTGGATTTTACAAACGCTAGCACATGAATAAATACATACATATATAAATCCTCATCACCGCTAGCACATGCTCAATGCATAATCAAAACCACGCATAAAACGCAATATTGATCACAACTATAGATTAGAAACATGTAAAGGATTGATTTTGTGAACTTACGTGATCTATTAGGGGGGGATTAAAGCTGCTCTTATGAAGAAATTGCGCAGATCTGCTTGCCAACGCCGCTGGGAATATTTGTGAGTAGGAAGAACACGGGGAGAAGAAGAGTGTAGAAGTTATAGGGGGACTTTCTTTTGGGTTTGAATATATATATTTGCTGTCCGCTGGACAATATACATTTGCCGTCCGCTATATAGTCTCGCGGGTCTGTTCCTTGTCCGCTATATAGTATCGCGGACGCTAGACTTTTGGTAGTTTTCTCTACGTCCGCTATACTATGTAGCGGACGACACATCTTCTCTACGTCCGCTACATAGTATAGCGGACGGCCCCGCAGAATGTTTTTGGTTGTGTTCTCTACGTCCGCTACTTAGAATACCACTACTTAGTTTTTTCTTCTACACTTTGTTCCACCTCTCCAAAACTTCGTTTTTTCTACACTTTTTTCAGTTTTTAAAACTGAAAAAAAAGAGGGAAAAAAATTTGTCAAACGGGGCCTTAGTTTTTTCTTCTACACTTAGTTTTTTCTTCTACACTTACTTCCACCTCTCCAACACTTAGTTTTTTCTACACTTAGTCCAAACTGTCCGCTATATAGTATCGCGGATATACTTACCGCAGAAAATGGTTGGCACGGACCAGACATTTTTTTTCAGTTTTTAAAACTGAAAAAAAAAAGAGGGAAAATTTTTTTGTCAAACGGGGCCTTAGTTCCCGACCTTCCCGAACCCGGCCTAAGCGGAGGGCCCCTTATATCCGCTATATATATAGAACTATACAATGTGGCGTAATGTAATAAATTGGAATAAATTGGCGCCCGTGATGCAGTTTTAATAAATTGAAATAAATTGGCCCGAAGACTTGTTTTAGCGACATAGTACGTTAATGCTATTTTAATAAACTGACGCCCAAAGACTTGTTTTAGCGACGGAATCAACAATCTCAATTTTTCCAAAAAATAATGTACAATTCATAATCAACGATCTCAATATATCAATATATCGAGGCAACAAAAAAAGGCACAATTAACCAAGAAAAAATTTGAAAACATAATAAACAAGAACATAAATATTTTTATTATAATAAACTATGGTTCACAAATGGGGTACGAAAGCTTTTCACAAGCGCTCCGTTCAAAGATTACAACTTGAAAATCCCACCACCCAAGGTGTTCGAACACTACAAAGTCCCCGAGTTCGAGGCCATGCTGGCGCACGAAGACGTTCCAACCCTCTGCGAATTCCTTTTTTTGGGATCGGCCGGGCTTCAGCTTGATTTCAACCTGCCATGCCCCCTTGCGGCTATATAATCTTGCACTATCATGAATTGTTGTAAATTGATTGGTAAATGCTTCCGGTATGTCCTACCAAACACAAAATACAAAAAATAGGTTAGTTTTGGTTAAGAAAAACAAAAGATCAAACTTTTAACACACGAAAATACAGAGAAAGAGAAAGAGGGATAGCCTACAAGTTCATGCTCAAATCCCGGCATCATGACTTTGAAAAAGTGTTTGCCTACCAGGTGCAAGTTGCCAATATAATCGTAGGCGTAGGTGGTCTCCGATCCAGAAGCCATCGAGATCGTCGTTGAGGTGAGGACGGTGGTGTCGGCGGGGAGATGTGGGTGACCGGAGATGTGAGTCGCCGTAGATGGGGTAGCGGCTTTAGGTTAGATGTTCGAGAGAGGGGACGCCGTCCGCTACAATAATATAAATACCCCGATCTGATTAAATATTTATAGCAGGAGAGAGTTGACGCCATACAGATACCAGGGGACAGTTCTCGGGGCTCACGCCCGAGACTTTATAGGCGACCGAGGGGACAGGCCCTGACATGTGTCAGCCTAGAGATCGTCCGCCATACAGTATGGCGGACGCCTTTTTCCTGACACATGTCAGGAACAGAAAGGCGTCCGCGAGACAGTCTCGCGGACATGGGAGGAGGGCAAAAAGGTAAAACTCCCGTCCGCGAGACAGTATCGCGGACGGGGATCAGTTTTGGAAAAAGGCGCGATCTGGACCGTCCATCTTTCAGGATGGACGGTCAGATCGCGCTAGCAACTTAACTCCATTTGCTAGCGCTATCAATGGATCAGCTCCCATATATATATATATATATATATATATATATATATATATATATATATATATGTGTGTGTGTGTGTGTGTGTGTGTGTGTGGGTCGTGATCCATTACTAGCACAATATGGCCTTTCGCAACATAATGTAGCGGACAATAATTTATCGTCCGCTACATTATGTTTGCGGACGGTGAAAAAAATTGTTGTTGTGGCGCGCGATTTGGCCGTCTATTCTCGAGCGTGGACAGCCAGATAGCGCTAGTAACTTGGGTTAAGTTGTTAGCGCTAGTAATGGATCAGCTCCCTATATATATAGCTATATAGTATTATTACTTATAGGTTTTTTTTTTTATGTATTTTTATAGTTTGTTTCTTAATTTCGTTAGTGTTGTTGCAGGCTTTATATTGCAATTCCTATCGGATGGAAGTGTCATTCGTATGTCTTAAACTTGCCTATATAGGCATGTTCTGAAACCTTCTCCGTTGGTCTTAGTATATTTCTACTTTTCACTCAAAAAGAAAAAAGAGCATCACTGATGGGGGATGCCCTTATAAAATAGAGATGTCAAAGGATTGGTTTGCGTCGGCCCAATCCGGACGCTTTGGGCTTTTCAGAAAAAAAGGACCGGGCCGAGCTAGGGCCAGGGAGAAACAGGCAAGGCTTGGGTCAGGCCTCTTCAAGAATATGAGGGCCCAGCCCTAATCCAATCCCTTTGGCTCAAAATTTAGGTCGGGCTTAGGCCAGGCCCGGACCTTTTTTAAAAATTATTTTTATTCTTTTTTTGTTTTACGGTAAGATTAAATTTAAAATAAATTTATTCATAGTCTCTCCTTCTTTAATCCGGACTTGGGACCGATTGTTTATAAACAGGCAGGGGAAGTTAATATATATATATATATATATATATATATATATATATATATATATATATATATATATATATATATTGGCTTACATCGGTAGTACACCCCGGATAATTTGAAATAAAGTTGGATAAATTTTTACATTTTGTTTCCAAAAAGTTAATAAATTAAAATTTATTTGCTCATCTATGAAGAATAATGATAAGTATTTGCATATGAACCGATTTCATTAAAAGAGAAAAAAGAAGACGAACCTGTAGAAGTAGCTTCCACTCTTGATTGTTTTGCCCTACATATTCAATGCCCCTGAGAAATGACCCATGATATATTTCACAGCTCGACGATGTAGCTCCCCCGCTTCGATACAAGTTAAAAAGATCTTCAAATGATTTAGTCACACTCTTTGTAAGCTCGGTTGTCTCAGCTATCACATATTTCTAATATTGATATATATATATAGGGTCGTGATCCATTGATAGCGCTAGCAAGTTGCTAGCGCTGTTTTGCCGTCCGCAACATAATGTAGCGGACGGTAAATTATCATCCCCTACATTATGTTGCGGACGGTGAAAAAAAGTGTTGTTGTGGCGTGCTGACCGTCTATTCTCGCCCGTGGACGGCCAGATCGCGCTAATAACTTGGGTTAAGTTGTTAGCGCTATCAATGGATCACGACATATATATATGTATGTATGTATATATATATATATATATATATATATATATATATATGTAAATGTGTATATATATATGTATGTATATATATATATATATATGAGTGTATATGTATATATATATATATGTATGTATATATATATATATGAGTGTATATGTATGTATATATATATATATATATATATATATATATATATATATATATATATATATATATATATATATATATATGGAGCTGATCCGTTGCTAGCGCTAGCAGCGTCCGCTACATAATGTAGCGGACGGGAAAACAGCGCTAGCAATGGATCACGATATATATATATATATATATATATATATATATATATATATATATATATATATATATATACATATATATATATATACATATATATATATATATATATATATATATATATATATATATATATATATATATATATATATATATATATATATATATATATATATATATATATATATATATATATATATATATATGGGAGTTGATCCATTGATAGCGCTAGCAAAATAGGAAAAGTTGCTAGCGCGATCTGGCCGTCCACGCGCGATCTGTAGACGGTCCAGATCTTTTTTTTTTACATTTTTTTTAAGTCTGTCCGCTACATTATGTAGCGGACGATTTTTTGACAAAAATACCCTCCAACTTAAAAACAGCATGTCCGCTACATTATGTAGCGGACAGACTTTTCTGACATTTTTTTCTCTTTCTCTCATTAATGCTCTGACACTCTGTCTCTCTGTCTTTGTCTCTCATCCGTTACATTATGTAGCGGACAAGTTTTCTAACACTTTTTTTCTCTCTCTTTCATCCGCTACATTATGTAGCGGATGAATATTAATTTTCTGAAAAGACCCAATGTTTCAGATCTGGAAAAAGAGAGAACTCTTTTCATTTTCTCTCTCTTCCTCATCTCTCGTTCTCTCCATCTTATCCCTCTCCCTCGTACCCATTCTCTGAAGATGGCAAATCTCGAAATGAGGCTGTCATGGCAGATCTCGAAATTGCTGAGACCGACATTTCTGTAATGAGATTTGCGGAATTAGTGAGTGAAATCGGAGGGTAGACAGTCGATGGCGACACTGATTGAAGGCGGCGATAGCGGCTGTTGCGGTGGTGGGTATCTATTTGTCTGTGTTGTCTTGGTGAATTTAATGGTGGAAGATGATGATGACATTTATTACTACACCGACGACGTTTTCTCTTCATTGATCAATGAAGATGTTTTCAACGGCCAACACCAAATACATCAACTATTACAGCAGTAGCAGCCAGACATTCTTCTTCAAATGTTTTGATCTCTTCTGGGCTGGCTTTTGCCTTTGGTGCAGCTGGATGGGATGCTCCTATCATGTCTTCTAGACTTGGTTACAGACAAAATGACCCCAAGAGTCTGAGTGAGCAATTGAATAATATTTTTAAGCAAAATGAACTTGTCCGCTACATAATGTAGCGGATGAGAGAGAGAGAGAGATAGACAGACAAAGACAGAGAGACATAGTGTCAGAGCATTAATGAGAGAAAGAGAAAAAAAATGTCAAAAAGTCCGTCCGCTACATAATGTAGTGGACGGGCTGTTTTTAAGTTGGAGGGTATTTTTGTCAAAAAATCATCTACTACATAATGTAGCAGACTGACTTTAAAAAAAGTAAAAAAGATCTGGATCGTCCACAGATCTCGCATGGACGGTCAGATCGCGCTAGTAACTTCTCCCATTTTGCTAGCGCTATCAATGGATCAGCTCCCTATATATATATATATATATATATATATATATATATATATATATATATATATATATATCATGCAATTTGAACCTATGATCCAAAGCAGTGGTGACAGCAAAAACAATAGATAATTCTTTCTAATATTTATTAAATTTAATATTCATTTGTTTTACTATATCATAAAAGGTTTCTATATATCTCCATTTTTCTAAAATGTTAGTAATTTTTAGAATATTAAGTAGGGTTAATTACAAAACTGTCCCCTAAGGTTTACACGTTTTTGCACTTTGCCCCTCGTGTTTATAACTTTTACAATAATATCCCTCGAGGTTGACAAAACCGTTACAAATAGCTCCAAAATTGGACGTCCGTTCAATTTTGGATGTTAAGTCCCCATGTGCGATTCACGTGCCATTTTGGCATGGGCAAATATGTCATTTCCCCGTCCCATCTCTCATTTCTCTATGTTCATATGCTTCTCTCTCTCTTTTTCTCTGTGTGTCTCTATGTCTCTCCCTTTCTCACGCACACACACACATACATTGAAACAAGCACTGCTCCGCCACCGCCTCTCCTTTGATTCTCTTTCACCAACCAACCCATCCTGCCACACCGTCACCGGAGACCCCGCCATGACACCACCAAAACCGGCAACCACCATCGCTTTCAAGATGATTGCATTTCTATTTCAATTTTTTTGAATTGATTTTAGTAGGTTTTAGATTTAGAGTCATAGTTGATTCCATTACCAAAAACAAATTGATTTGATCTTTGAATCTGGTTCATTTTTTAAAGCAGGATGGGTGATGATGGTGATAACTCTTGGTGCACTATGTCGCCAGTGAGCACCGGAGAGCCGCCGAAAAATGGGAGAATCACAATCGTTGCGCCCAAAAGCCTCTTGGATATGTTCATCAGAAGGTTCCTCTCTCTAGAAATTAAAGCCAATCAGGGATCATAATCGCGTGCCTTCCTTCTTGTTCAGAAATCCATGATCAAATTTAGATGGAATTGAAAGAAAAGCTTGATATAGCTAACGGCTCTGAGATAAAAGATTATAGCGGCCAATAATAAAATTGAGGAACCATACGGACATTTGCTTCTGTCGACCGAGAATTTGGATTATTTATGGGCAATTGGACAGAAACATCACAACAAAGATTGATCGAGGGAATACCCATGTTTACTGTGCAAAGCAAAAAAGGGTAGAAGTCAGAGATGGCGTTGAAGTTTTTGAACAAGAAGGGATGGCACACGGGCAACCTTCGGAACATAGAGAACGTGTGGAAGGCGGAGAAGAAGCATGACGCCGAACAAAAGAAGTTGGAAGAGCTCCGCAAGCAGATCAAGGAGGAGCGTGAGCTCCGAGTCTCGCCTTCCCCAGGAGCAAGCTAGCCTCGTTCCGTAAATCAGTTTCGTTCTCCTCCCCCCTTTTCTTATTCTTAGGGTTTCTTAGGTTGGGGTCTTGATTCCAATTCAGCAATGAACAAACCATACCCTATTTATCTTCATAGAAGATGGGTATAGAGATAGGGAGAGATGAACAGAGAAAGAAAGAGATGAACACAGTGGGGAAGATGGGTAGGAAAATGACATATTTGGCCATGCAAAAATGGCACGTGAACCGCACATGGGGACTTAACGTTCAAAATTGAACGGACGTCCAATTTTGGAGCTATTTGCAACGGTTTTGTCAACCTCGAAAGACATTATTGCAAAAGTTGTAAACACGGGGGTAAAGTGCAAAAACGTGTAAACCTTAGGGGACGGTTTTGTAATTAACCATTTTAAGTACAGTAATAGAGGACGTAAGATAATATATACCGTGAAACCAATAAAACAATCCTAGAGGGGGGGTGAATAGGGTTTTTGAAATATAATGAGGAATTTAAACTAAGAAACAATCATGAAACTCAATCAAACCAAGTAATACTTCAATGAAGATGCTAACTACACAATCTCAAGCAATTGTAGAGCAATAAGTAAAGAGATTGAGTTAGAGATACTTGACAAGGAGATTTAAATGGTTCGGCTTGAACTACCCTCAAGCCTACATCCACCTCTTCAAGGAAGTCCCTTGCAAGAGCACTAGAATCCACTAGCAACAATCTTCTTCCGGGTCAAGATCAAAACCCTTACAACACTTGGTGATATCCCCACACCAAGCACAAGCCTTGAATCCACAAAGCTCACCCAAGACTTGACAAACCCAAGCCTTGATCACAATCCTTTTACAAAGATCAAATGTGTACAAAGAAACCCTCTTGAAAGGAAATGAGTACAAATGAAGCTCTAGTACAATAGAGAGATGAGAGAATTGATGACTTGAAGAATGCTCACTCTCAATCAAAGAATTGCTCACAAAGATGCTCTCTTTAATGATGTAAAATCATGAAGATGAAGAGAGAAAAGTTTAATCTATGAGCCTTGATGTTTCTCTAATGAATGGAGGCTTAGAATGTGGTTTCCATGGTGTATGATGAAGCCCCAAATCATTTATATAGAGAGCAAATGAAATATAGCCGTTAGAGGCAAAATATGGGCAAAACTGCCATTGCAGTCGACTGTATTCCCTCGAAAATAGCCGTTGGAGTTTTGTCCTCGAAAATAGCCGTTGGAACTGAATTTTGACCAATGCAGTCGACTGCATTGGAATGCAGTCGACTGGATTCAAATACAGTCGACTGTATTACCCTACTGCCTATCAGCTGCCTCACGGAACCCCCTTTCCTATTTTGGGCATAACTTTCTCTAGAAAAATCGGATTGAGGTGCCGTTTTTTGCGTTGGAAAGCTAATGAAAAGTTTTATCAAGATATGAAAAGATTAGCACCAAAATAGTTTTTGAGAAAATCTGAGTGAGCTCCAAAGTTCACTCATTTTCAAGAACCACACTTGTGTGAAAGGTTATGAACTCACATGCAATGCACAAGGTGTCCTAAGGTCTTTTTAGGTCATAGTCATCAATCCAAGCATCAAACCAAGACTAGTTACATAATAGTAAAGATCAATTATAATCGATAGTAACTTAGCCGATGCATTCTTTGTTACTCTTCGACATTGGACTTGATGAAGCTTCTATAGCATGTCCACTATAACTTTAAGCTTCTTTGGCTTTAATTCATCTATCCAACTTCTCAAATGTGTCTTCATGAGTGTGCATGTATATGCCTACTAAGAATACACTCAAAGCACACATTAGAACATAATCAATGTGTAGTTATCATCAAAACAAGATGTAAGCCTAGGTTATCCAACCATAGGGCTAACATACCGGATAACATAATGGTAGACGTATAAATTATATCAAAAAATTCAACTAGGTTTTTCTAAGCTCGCCCATCCCGTGAAAAACTCAACCCGTCAAACTTTATATAATATATGAATTGTATATATAAATTTTACATGTACAAAATATGTGGTCTTTCTCTATTTAGTCCTTAAAATCTTCTAAACATATGCGTTTAGAGATCTTTAAAGACTTCTTTTTTCCTTCCTTGTTTCTTATTACATGATTAGACTTCCTAAGATTGTTTCAAAACCCTTGTCCTTTTCTTTTTTTTTGTTCTGAAAACCTTATTTTCATGCTTATTACTAAATCCATTTTGAGACTTCACTATATTCTTCTTTATTATCATGACTAATTAGTAGACTTCAATGACAAATAGTATACTTAAAAATCAAATAAACAAAAATTCATGACTAATATAATTGATATACGTAAAATTAAGTAATCAAAATATGAAATTATAGACAACCGTGGGCAGCACATGTCTCGCCCGTGCCACCAAAACTTTCATGACCGGGCATGGACATATATTATATAACTTGTAGATGGGCTAGGCTGAATACGGGCACAACTTTTGACAGTAGGTTGAACATGGTCTGACCCTTGAACCCATCCAGCCCGCCCAAGTCGCGCCATATCAAAGACAGGCGTTGGCAGTTGCGCACAGAGGTAACTACATTTCATAGAACCTTTTACAAACCAACCTCACATATATGCCCTTACCCGGCTTATTTCCCCAGCACATCTCCAGTGATCTGAACCATTTCCAGATTCTAAACCATGCCGAATACTGCAAACTCGTCTCCAGATCCGTACTTCCGTTGCTCTTCGGTCATTCAACAAGTCCATAAATCTGACTTCAGTTGGTTCAGTAATTATCCAAAACAGCAAGATGATATAATGCATAAAATGTTAATTCTACGTTACTACATTTGTTTCAAATTTTTGCAGCCAGTAGTATCTGAATAATGAAAGGCTGTAAAAACTATTAAAAGAGCTGATACAATTGCAGAGAAAAAAGTAACAACAGATACAATTCCAGTGTGCTTCTTGATTCCACAAGGTACATCCCACACAACCGCACCAGCTTTGAGTTCGAAACTCGTATTAGTTGACAAAAATATACAGCTCTGTTTATGTGAATTCCCTTCAAAGCTGCAGCGCGTAAATAAGTCAGGAGGGCTAAATTCGATTCTTGAAAATCCATTTTCTCCCAGGGGCTGCAAAGAGGATAAAGTTTAGAGGCAGTTTTATAATGCATGGTTGCACGTAATTAAGCACATACAAGTTCCATATCACTGTATAATCATCTGCTAGGTCACATCGACTCTTTAAAATGCGTGAAGTACCCATGTCGGCCACTCGACACTTGGACATGGGTATGACATGTATCCGACACATGCCAAAGGACATTGCCATATAAAACACTATCTCTTGGGGTGTCTTTTTCGTAAATTCTTTGAGATGAGATAAGTTTTAAATTATGCGTCACATAAACTGCCATGTCACCCAAGGACTGACTGAAAAAATAACAACAGAGAGGTATATTTGGCCGTGTCACCGTGTCTTAAGTTTTGAAAATTAGACGAATCTAACACTTGGACACGTATGCAACTCGGACACTCATACCGAGTCCATTTAAAATCAAACTTCGTTTTCCAGGAGGCAGGCACCCATTTGCATATCTGATATCCCTCTCTGGAAAACTAGTACTTTCTTATAACATCTTTATTCACCTACCGCATAACGTGCATGTAATGGAACCTCAAGGTTGATCTCCAGTCCATTATTGTTTCCTGACAGTATATTAGGGCCAATATCCATGTGGATCTCGACTATAGACCGATTTGATCGAACTGAAGGCAATTCCAAATTTGTGTCCCCGAAAACAGCTGCGCCAGTAAACACTGCGCCAGATTTGTTGAACTCATAATCCTCGAGAAAAATAATAAAACAGGATCACAATGTTGGTTCACAAATAAGGTAGAAATTTACCACCACGCTGGAGAAGATGTTGTAGCTCAAATGGATCTGCAAAGACCCCAGAGGGCAGTCTCTCAACAAGTATGGCATCACAAAAGTGTGCAGGTAGTGTAAATTTGGACCCTGGTTGGATTTCTAATCTAATGGATGAAGAAAGACGACGATGAGAACCTTCACCAATCAGGTGTCTATGAGAAATTGATAACTTCGGCACAGGCTCGAGTTTATCTTGCAGGACCTCGCAGAATTCAGGGGGTATTTCCTTTGAGATAAATCCCTGAAAATCTGAATCAATCAAGCTGGCATGATTCTCAAAGTACGCTTCAGTAATAAATTCATTGACGCCATGCAAGGCGCTGCTACTTGGATTGCTATCATCCAAATTGCCCACCTGAAAATTGCAAAGGGGGATAAACTAAAGTTCAGTAGTTATGAAGATAGAACTTAGGTCAAAAACAAGGTAGCAAAAGCCGGTTGAAGAATGCGAGAAAGGATGCGCTCCCCCTAAAGAAGTAACTTAAATGATAGGATAGTATGGAAAAACTACATGCAATCATTTAAAACCAAAACCTGATGCGATTACAATTATATTCGTAAGCAGCAGGAAACAAGCACCTTAGTCAACTCACCTCATTAATCGTTGAAGCATGTTTGCAACAGCTAATGCCAACAAAGAAATACAGTGCGATTCCAAGTCTCAAAGAAACTTGCAGTTTAAATTGTTGAATTCCCATGAAATGGCTGAAAGAGCGGAAGGCGGCAAAAAGCAAAAGAGTCAATTACTTTACATACCCAGCTTATAGAAAAAGTCAATTGCTTAACGTACCCAACTTTAGTCTCAAACCTCCACAAAATACGTGATGCTTATCATTCAAAATAATCGTTATTTTTCTCTTAATTCATTTCTGCACGTCTAGGTAATAAATCATGTTTGTTCACAATCTTAAAGGTAAAGTTTTACACAAAGCCTTCATAGACCAATGCAAAAACAAAACTGCTAAAAAATGGCAAATTACAGTACTGTATAAACTCAAGACTTTATAATTAGTACTAAAGATTTTTAATAAACTGAGTTCCAGTTCAAGAACATTATCAAAGTAAATGTAAAGCTAGAGGCGAAGGATATTAAGTTCAGTTGAAACTCATTGCTCTCACCCCAAAAAAGAAAGAGGATCGTCCTGCAAAGTTTATTCCCTCATAGTATTTTGTGGGAGAACCTAATTGCGGAATCTCGAAAAACATAGCAAATAAATGTGGGATCAAGGAAAGATATCTGTTATTGAAAAACTTCTAGAGAAAAAGAAATCAGGATTGATTCATTCGATATCCGTTACAGTGCTCTAGCTGAACACATCAAGCCTTCTTCTGTTACGTTATGCCAAACCGAGCGATACTATTCCTTCTTTTAACATAATAGAGGACTGCCGTCTAGGATAAAGTACAAAGACTAGCATATCCCCATTTTACTACAGAAGAACTGCCATTATCCCCAACTCATTTACATGAATGTCTCTTCCAAAGGAATCTCCCATTGAGCTAACCGAACAAGTAACCATGGAGGATGAATTATAACATTCCCTTATCCTCGAAGGCTAGAAGTTTGGCAAGCAGCATGTGAGCATTCAGGCCTATACGTCTCTCAATTTTATTCCTAATGCATCTAAAACTAGATACGCTCCCGCCTGGATCAATCACAAAACTCAAGGCAAACACACGGCCTACATAAGTGATTCCTTCTCATTTTGTCTTGGTGTAAAACTAGTAGCTATTAGCAGGTAAATGACCATAGATGGCAAAACAGTGTCTCTGGATCAGTTGAGCAGTTCAATAAATAATGCAACATCCGTAAATCCCAGCAGATTACCATTTCGATTCCAAAATATGGTAATGCTGCCCCACGCATTATCAAGCAAACGACAAATCGTCCTGCACATCATTCCCATGGGTAATGCTATAGAATCCTGAATGCTCCATCCTATAGAGGACCAAGAATTTGCATCCATTAAAAATTTACTCCCCAGTTGTTTTGCACAACACCAATGAAATTGGCATGGCAAACAGTTGAAAGGCTTAAGCTGTGCCACAGCCCACAGGCTTAAGAGCATATCAAAGGAAGTGATTTGGAAGGATTGAACCTTTTTAATTTATCACAAGGTTTCATATGATGATTGTTTTCCTGGACCAATTTCTGAGACACTAAAATTATTTCTCGATTATCTTTGGCAACCCTTAATCACATTGCACGAATTTTTCAGCGCATTAGCATTTCTAGTCCAAATTTTTCGCAGTGCACTTATCTTCAATGCCTTATCTTCCATGCTTGAGCTTCCAAAATAGAAATTTTGCCCATAATTTACGCGTCCATTAGTTCAAACATTGTTCTCAAAAGATACCCACAGCCATACAATATCTCAAATAATCTCACATCTCCAACTCATATCAATCGAGCTGACAGAACAACCAAAGTACATCTGACAATCAAATTCTCGTAAGTTCAACAAAGATCACTAATTTTCTACTTCTAGACATGAACCTCGATCCAACAATAATGAAAAAACAGCTATCTGACTAATTGACCGAGCCCAATAAACACATAAAATAACTGAAAAAGATGTTAAAATTGACGCGCAGAGAAGAAGAGATTTAAACTTTACCTGTTAATATTAAAGTCGTCGGTTTGCCGGAGATGGTAACTGAAGGCTGAAGCTAAGAGAATTTTGAGATTCAGTTGACTTGCTTCCGCGTGGAGATCGACGGTGGAGATCTCTGACACGTCAGCCGCTTAATTGACCAACGGACAGAATTAGAGGTACGATTTATGAGGCCAACGATGTCGTTTTTGTGACCGAGGCTGCTGATAAAAAGGATTCTTTTGGAAAGAAAGGGGAGAGAACAAATTAGACAAAGCATGAGTAATAGTTCACTGTCATCGTCGCCGGCTAGGTCGTCGTCGACGGCAATCGCCGGAGGAAATGTCGCCGCTTCTCTGGCCCCCGACGAGTTGCAGTTTCCGCCTGATCTGGTTTCCGTACAGGATCGAAGGGACGAGGCACTTCTAGGTAAGCTGTATTATTCCCTCTGTATCTGCTAATTACTACTTTCATATTTTTTTAGTTCCAAATTAAGAAGTAGATTCTGTATATATTTTTTATACTTTTTTATTCTAATTTTCTTTTCATATTTAACTAATAGTCAATTCTCCTTCCGACCACCTTCTCACATTTTTTATTCTATTCTTTTTCCCCACATTTAAAACTTTTAATATTTTATCTTTTCCGAACCATTTTCTTCTCACCGAATTATGTGAAATCGGAAGAGAGTACTACTACAAAGATGGTATATATAAATATTGACTTTTTACTCCCGTTTTTTTATTTTTATTCTAGTTTAATATGTCAAATGATACTTGTATGTGACTTTTAGTTAAGTTCGATGCAATGATTACATGTAATAAAATTTATCCTTAGTAAATGTAAAAAAGTGATGTTTAAGGGGCAAGTCGGCCGCGTCTTGCTTAACCTTCAAGCTCGGTCTTTTAAGCGTTTTAGTGGTAAAAACTGTAACT
This sequence comes from Escallonia herrerae, assembly GCA_033070095.1. NCBI lineage: Eukaryota > Viridiplantae > Streptophyta > Magnoliopsida > Escalloniales > Escalloniaceae > Escallonia > Escallonia herrerae. The sequence goes on from JAVXUP010000360.1 coordinate 19,238, forward strand.
TTTAACTTCAAAGTTTGTGACTTCTAATATTTATCTTTAGTATGTCTCTTGAATTTCTGTAGTCGTCTGCATTCCTATGATATTTGAATTTTGAACTAGTAATGAAAGCAAAAATGAACTACTCATTACACAAGGTGGAACTTATAATGGTCTTTTGGAGTTCCACAATAAGTAGAGAGGGGTTGTATATCTTTAATTTCAGTCAGGCCCATTTGACAAATTTAACTCCTATGGATGGCTAACCAACGGGGGACTGCCTCCCAAGCAAAAGGTGGGACTACATGCAAACATTATTAGGCATACAATTTTTGCACTAATGCCATTGCCTATTGCCTAAGTTGCCATCTCATGCAAGAATAGACCCCTCAAATTATAGGACCAGTTTTTTAAGAGCTTTGGTGCAAGGGGGACACAGGTGCCACGTTTTCCATGCCACATTACTACGTTTTATTGCTTGTAGTGATGAATGGGTGCAGAGACGTTCCCCAACTCTATTTACTAGCCATGTTGCTTGATTCCTAGATTTATAGGACCAAATCAACAGGTAAGATTTTGAGTGCGAGAAAGCCAAATAGTCCTTAAGATGTACTTCCACGCACAAAAATGTATTAAAACAAAGTCGAAACAACAATACAAAGCAAAAGATTAATAGGACAATGACAGCTATCTCCTACGGTAGTTTGCGTAGACTTAGAGGCATAAGCTTGAAATTTTTTTGTAACAAGTGGAACTTGATAAAACCATGAGTATAACCATTGAAACATCGTAACCAAGGAAGATTGGATTTTCGGGTGACCGGTTCAAATGAGCACCTTAGGGCTTATCATAAGACATTTTTGAAACGACAAATGGAAAAGTCTTTTGGTCATATCTTATTTGGTGTCCATTCTCTCAAACGATTGGACTTCAAGTAATAGCTTCTGGTTTGTTACACTAAATACCACCCAGAAGGGGACCTTTTATTGTAAGGGACGAGAATGCCCCTAATTATTCTGGTTATTATCGGACTATTTTTTTTAATGTCATGATGCAAGTTCTAAATATCTTGTTTTTCTAAAAAAGTATTGCCTTTGTGTACTAGACCTTATATTCTTTGAAGAATTCAAAGCTTTTGTGTTTTCAAGCTGCATTTAGTTGTTGAGAGAGTCGTAGTAGGGTAAACTTTCAGTTGCTGAGGGAGTGTTGTAGGTAAACAGATATGAAGAGATCTTAAATCGGGTCTTTGTCAAGAAAAAATGAAGCATATATTCTACTCTAGGAATTTCATGTAACTACTTAACAAGCTGGGTTCAGATCTTCGTCTTTTAAGAGCAAAGCATTAATCCATGAGACAATGCATTGTACTTGTCTCTTATGCTTTTACTTTTCTCTTGTTCAATCTTATAAAGATATATTCAAACCGGCTTACTATTTGCATCGCAGTTTTAAAAGCAGATCTGATGGCTGCACTTGCCAAGGAGGTTAAATCCCTGGATGAAGATAACTGGATGTTTGAAGGACCTCGATCTCGTATTCACCTAATATCAAGATTAGGTAGGTACCTTTGACCATTAGGTGCTGCTTAATGTTATCTCATTTATTTCTGTTTCTCTTATCCACACTATGCTTTTAGAGTGAGCTCCTTCCTTTACATTGGATGATTAAATCAAGTGGTCAAGCTACAAGGGATTGAGGATTTAAAGTCATATAGATTAAGGCATCTCTATCATAATTTTAGGTTGATGTTCTTCAGCCAAAAAGATTTGTTTTCTTAAACTGGCCTGAAGGAGCAAGTAAGGAAAAGAAATATTGTATAACCTAGACCTGAATCGTCTGAGTCTTTTTGTGGAGTTCGTTGACAATTTTCCAGTGGGAGCTTAGTAATAGTTATCTTTTGAGTCCCCAGTTTTTTTTTTTTGTTTCTAGTGGTCTTTTGTGGCATTTCATTTTAGTTCCTTGTCCATGGCTTTCGCGTGGGAGGCGGAGTTAGCGTTTATGATTTATTGACTTAATAAAAAATGTATCATATAACCTCGTGAGCCTAAGTTTCCGACTTTTGCGTGGGAGGCGGATTTAGTGTTTATAATCCATTTACTTAATAAAAGAAATGTATCATATAACCTCGTGAGCCTAAGTTTCCGGGTTTGCTTTAAGTTGTCTCTTTCAGCCTTGATTTTACAAGAAGATGCCATTATTTTTATGTTCTGCCGGAGTATTGCCCTGGATTTCTCTCAGTATTGAAATTGCTTACTCTAAATAGTGCCAGACAGTGGAAGGTTTCGTGAATCATAGTAAGAAAATATGAGATGGTCAGGATCAAAACCTGCATGGCCTTACTCAGGTTCGGTTTGCATTCCAATACTATAATTTTCCGAATAGTAACAACACAGTGTTGCGATTGACATGTGGGAGGAAAAAAAAAACGTGTTCTATAGAAGGCTCTGTTATGTCGTGAGTGATGCCCTCCACTGGATGTTGATTAAACGGATATTTAAATTTGATCATTCCCTTCACAGAGGAAAGTAAGTCTCTTGCAACAAATGTTGCCAGTGTGGAACGCCTTGTGGCCATCTTATTCCTAGGCTATTTAAACCATTTGGTTTTGATATGGGGCGATGAAAGAGCATGGTTTGAAAAAACTACGTCGTCATTGGCCTTAATCCTTTTTCCTTTTAGTTGCCTGGAAACATACTATTGATCATTTTCTGTTTGTTAACGAAGATTCGAAGAGGCTGCATATTGTTGAATTCTAATGGCAAGGTAACCACTTATGTAAAGGTTCCTAATTATGAGAATAGACCCCAGGTTATACATGTAGTTAACTGCAAGCAGATTAAATCACATTCGTCAATGCATTTATTATTTTTAAAAAAAAAAATTTGGGTTCTATTGAACGGAAAAAAGCAAGCTGTTATTCTATGTGCATGGTAGCTAATATTTTGCCTCTTGGCTTTTCCACTTAAGAAACTATCTTTATGTTCCTTTTAAGGAACTTCTTCACAAATTCTATGCTGCCGTGAACGTTTATGATTCCTTCAAGTTCTTATGAAAGAAAAAGATTATAGACCTATCTCTTACACATATCTCGTGAAGAAATTCCCCTCAATCTATACCAAATGACCGTAAAAAGAGTATAGCAAAAGCCCTAGAGATATTAGCTACCATACTGGTAGAATAACACCTCAATATACAATACTTTTCAGCGGCTTCAATGGCTGCTGGATGACTTGGTAGCTTAGTTGCAGGAAACTCCTAATATGGTGACGTTTCTCTCTCGGAAACTCGCTTTTACGATCCCAAGTTAGGAGCTCCATGGGATCTCGTCCTAAGCTAAGATGGGAACTCGATCCCGCTAGCTGGATAGAGATGCATGGAACAAGTGATAGAATACATGAAAATCAAGTTCATTTCAACTAAATTCCTTGTTTCTCTCTTCCTTCAAGTCCTTCAAGTCTCCTTGTCTGTTGTTGCTGTCTATTTAAACTATACTAAACAAGTGATAATACTCTTTACACATTTATTTATTCAAGCCGCTCCCAACCTCAGATTCTTCTTGGTGCTTACGCTTCCCCGCCCCCGCCCCCGCTTTGTGCAACTAAGCTCGGTAGCAAGAGCTGTCGCGTCAAAATAATTTCAGGAACTGCAACTCGTTAGAGTAACTTCTTTATGAAGTGCTTGTAACATTTTCTGACTAATAGAAACTCTGCACTCAGTGTCCTCAAATTGTCTTGTGAAAATTGCATGGACGGGTGGGATTGGTTCCTTGAAAGTGACCAATTTTTTAGGGTAGTTTGCGGCATAGCTTTTCAAGCTTCTTTGGACATAGCGATTAGATTGCTAACCTTTTTTTTTCTCTATGGAAAGAATTTAAAAACTATATATATCAGAGACACCTCAAGTTACACAATAATACTTATACGTGCCCCGGGAAAAAAAAGAGCCTATATACCCGAGCCAAAAAAGGAAGACAACAGGACGACGCTGCCCAAGCTTATGAACCTGCATCAGGCCTTACGGAAAACATGTTCGACCACTCTCGATGCACAAAAAAATTGGCGTGAGCTGCCTGATGCGTCAAACCAAAAGCCAACTCCTGCCTTCCGATAACGAACGCGAAATATATAAAATATGTGCAGATAGGATTGTATTACAGGTCAAAAAAGATTGTGGCTACCTGTGGAGGAATATGGAGATCACCTGTCGTCAGAGTAGAACTAACATGGCATACAGTATGAGATAGCAGCCAAGTAAGAGAATACAGAAAAGCAAAAGCGTACACGGAAACCATATCAGCCGCAAACGAATTGCGGGTTAAGGAACCCATTTGTTCATCTCCTCCTGTAATAAGCAATTGCTTCAAAGCCAGATTAAGATGTAGCCCATACCAAAAACAGCCACCACATTGCATCGGATAGGTGCTAGAGAGGAGGCGCAAGAGCAGATTCTCCTCAAGTGAAATGTATATACAGCAGACTGAGCCGCCCCAGCATGCGAGGGAGCTTTAAGCGTAGCTAAACACCTACTGACGCGTTGAGTATGATAAATGTGCTGAACTAACATCTGGATAAGACACAAGATTGAAAATGGCAAAAAGTAAAGCCCTAGAATACAGAATCATTACGACCTCTGCAGTGCACCACAACGTCACTGCTTCCAAAAGAAAAGCCTGAAGTGCAGCTTGTTCAAGTAAAGGCTTAGCCAACCAATGCCGTAATAAATCAGCTCCCAAGCAGCCACGGAAGATCTTGAATAGTAAATACCAATCGGTAAGCCAAACCAGATCCATTGAACTACTAGATTGCTATGTATCGAGCTTAGGACCTTCAACAAATATCAAATTATATGGTTAAGTTAAAGGTGATGCACTGCTGCCTTGAGACGTGATTAGCAGCAGCAATCTTTGTTCCCCAAGTATCATTTCTTAAGATTCATATTGAGAATATAAACACTTACGCATGTCTGTAGTTCACTTTCTTTTCCAGAAAATTTAATTTGCAAAAAGTAAAAGATTGGATGGTTGGGCTTGTTTTCTGCTTAAGAGTCATTTTTTCCTTGCCAAGTATGTTTTCAACTTGCTACCTAATCCTTTCAACAATACTTCAGTTATCTTGTTATGTTGTAAGGCTAACGGTTTTGCCGTTGTAGGTGGCCATCTCAACAAACATTCAGAAACGATCAACCATAAGGTAGCCTCACAGAAATGATGCAGAGAACTCTTGAACCAAGTAATAGGATCTTGTGCTTCGCTTGCCTTCTACGAATTGATTTGGGCTGTTCCGAGAACTTTTACGTTGAGTTGCATTGACATATGAGAAGTTTTGGAGAAGCTCTGCTCTCATGCAAGATGGGCTGGAAATTCATCGAAGTTGTATTTGCCATTATTTGAAAAGATAAGCTTATTAGTGGTCCCAATCGAAAGCTGATGCTTGAATGAGTCTTGCAAGTGTAACTTAATTGGAATCATGCCAGCTTTTAATTGAATAGAAGTTCACTTTTGTTATCATAAGAACTGCATCAGGGTAGACCTGGCAAACGGGTATACCCGTTGGGGTATGGATAAAACCCGGTCGGGTAATTTTACCCGGATTTTTACGGGTAGGGTTTTTCAGGATCCGTACCCTACCCTTGCGGGTAGGGTATTACCCGCGGGTACATGCTTAATTTTTTTTTTAAACAAACAGATTTTAATAGACTTTTTGTTTATATATTAGGCCTTTTTTAACTACTTAACATAAACACTTAATAGTAAATAATTTTTCACTAATTTTCCTTTTGATAGTAGACTACAATCTCTTTCTAGTTGCATTGCTACACGGCAGTGATGATCTCAGATTCTCAATTTCAACACAATCACTCCTATCTCCAGACAAAACAATATCTCAACAAAAAAAACCAAAACATTACCTACAGGCTACAAATTAATTCTTACTTTTGAAGTAGTAAAAAACTTAAATACGTACAAAATACAAACACAAATAATATAAATAGATTTGATAGGAACGGTGGCAGCGCAGTGGTGGCGGATCTGATCGAAGACAACGTGGCGGCAGAACGACAGTAGATCTGATCGAAGACGACGGTGGCGGCAGAACGACGGCGGATCTGATCGAAGACGGCGGTGGTGGCAGAACAACGGAGGATCTGATCGGAGACGATTGTGGCAGCGGAGCGACGGCAGGTGGAGGCAAAGCGACAACAGATCTGATCGGAATGACGGTGGCAGCGGTGCGACGACAAGTGGAGGCAAAGCGACGGCAGATCTGATCGGAATGACGGTGGCAGCGGAGCGATGGCAAGTGGAGGCAAAGCGACGCCAGATCTGATCGGAATGACAGTGGCGGCAAAGCGACGGTAGATCTAATCGGAGACAACGGTGGCGGGATGTTGGTTGTCGATGGATCTGATCTGACTAGTGGCTAAGAGAGATCGTGAGAGAGAAAGAGAGATCGTGAGAGGATGCCGGCCGTCGTGCGAGGAAGAGAGAGTTCAGAGAGTGAAGGAAGAGTGGCGCAATATGAGAGAAGAATGGAATGAGTGAGTGACCGAAAGAAACCTAGCACTTCATTTTATAGTTTAAAAAAACGGGTAAACCGGGTAACCCGCAATCCGACCCGAAAATTACGGGTCGGTTCAGGTACGGGTCTATTTTCGGCGGGTTTTCAAAACATGTACCCGTACCCGGTATTTTGGCCCGGGTACGGGTCGGGTAACGGGTACGGATAGATTTTTGCCAGGTCTACATCAGAGTTTGCTAAAATACAAGATCAAACAGCCATAACGTATTACTAAAAAGCATTATCGACTACCAAAGAACCACTACTACATCTAGTCACAAAAGGGTGATTAAGGAGCTCCTCCACAGTCCCCCTCTTCCTCCAATCCTTTGCCAGACACCTACGCACAAAATCATGAAACTCTGGCGATGCCGACTCTGGCATCGCCATCTTCTCCCCGAGGCAAATTGCAAACACTAGCGTCACCCAGTCCGCCTTTTGCCCCGGAGGGATCAACGGAAAACAACCAACGTGGCATTGGAGAATCACCACTCCTAGTGACCACACGTCTCCCGCAAACCCGTCAGAGTAATCCCCATCCCACCTCTCTGGATCAACTCTTTCGGGACTCATGTACGCGCATGTGCCCACACACGAGTCGCACTCTTCGATCGTGTCCGCCATGACTCGGCTGACACCAAAATCTGCAATTTTAACCTCTGCCGTTAATCAACAAATTCGATGGCTTGATATCTCTATGCACTATCTGCATCCCATGCAGATAGCGCAATCCTTCCAGCACGCTTCTCGCCACGCAGGAGATTGTCGTCTCCCATAATCTCCGACGTGTGCGCAAGATGTCCTGCAGCGATCCTTCCGCCATGTACTCCATGACAAAGTACATATCACCCCCGTCGTCCAAGGCGCTATCAAGAACCCCATAACACCTCACCACGAACCGAGAGTCCACTAGCTTGAGGATCTCGCCCTCGTGTGTCGCCTGCTGTTGGACCTTGGCTGCACAGCCTGCATCTTCGCCAAACCGGATAACTTTTAAGGCATAAACTTCCATGGTTAGCCTGTGCCGGACTTTGTACACCGTCCCGCCATTTCCATGGCCTAGAACGGCTAGTTTCTCGAGGTCAGAGAGATTCTCAATGACCAGGGAGTTCATACTTCCCGACGATAATGGGGATGACGACGACGACGACGACGAAGAAGCGTAATGCCTTAGAGGAGCTACTGGCTCCGGAACTGATATCTTTGTTGCGTGCTCTCCCTTATCAATGTCATCTACACACACACACACTGACAAACACTCTCATTCTACCTATATATACACAACCAAGATCTTATATATGCGCGTTGCATGAGAGTGTGGGAACCATGCTTGAATTGCTCGTGGCACCATGAGAGCTAAGACATATGGCGACAAGGACTGCACATTTAAAGGGACAGGTGAGCCTTTTGAGAAGCCAGCAGCTCCTGTTTCTGGCTGCTGACTTAAGGTACGCTTTACAGCTGGGTGTCAAGCAGCCATGTGTATCATTCAGTTTGTTTCAGCAGCCCAGAATCTCATCATTTCCATGTTTATCGTTAAACATGTGCCTAATTGTAATCAATATGATTCTCATATGGTTTCTTCAGTACATCTGTCTTTTCCTTCCCCGTGCAAAGGAGCATTAGTGAAAACATTAACCAAAAGAAAACTACATAATTGAATACAAGATAGGATTAAGTAAGACGTTTCATTGTTGACAAACTTGGTGACGGATATTGTTCGACGCTGAATGTCTTTCCTAGCGAAAAGTGATCTTGAGCGTCGCTTGCCCAAATTTATTTGCCTTTGGTATCGGGGAGCCATGATCTGAGTTCCTGATTAATCAGATCAGAAAGGAAAAGGTGCCACAAAATTTGCTAGGACAAAATTTCCAATTTACTGTAGTTAAAGAGTTTTTTTGACTAAAGTAGAAAAGATAAATTCTGGGATGTATTGGTTTCTCTATCCTGTTTAAGACAATCTCCAGTGTGTGTGTGTGTGTGTGTGTGCAAGATAGAAAGACTGATTTTAGAGAATGATCATATGCTTAGGGAAGCAATAAAACCTGGATGATTTAGTTTAGGGGAGACGATCTGTCTACCCTGCATGGGTAAACAAGAAAATATATATACTACAGTAGCGTTTGATTTGTTGTCATTTTTTTGTTAAAACCTTCATGCTTTCCACACATCATTTGTCTCTAAAAAGCTTAGTAGGTTGTCTCACATACACTTTTTAGTTTTTAGCAACAAAAGATGGTATGAACATCATAATAAGGTACAAAATAAACGATTTCCTTCCGTAGATGAAAACAGTGGTTTAGTAAAGTACCATATATATATATATATATATATATATATATATATATATATATATATATATATATATATATATATATATATATATATATATATATATATACTTATATTACCTATAAAAGTACCAATGTTGTAAATCTTTTTTGGACAATTATATCCTCCATTAATTACGTTAATAACAATCATACCCCCCATTTATGATTACTTTTTAAATTTAGTTAAAATTAAATGAACATTGGATAATGAACATGTTCTAACATTGAGAAATGAAAAGTCTTGTGACAAGGAAAAATAAATAAAGAAATCTCTTTATTACTCCCTTTCTAATTTGGTTGAAATGAAATAAATATTGGATTATAAATATTCTCTAGATATTGGATAATGATAACTGCAATATATTTTCTGTTTCTTACATTTTTGGGTTAGCAAACAATCAAATAATTGTAAAATTGAAAAAACAAAACAAAGAAATTGAAATACTTGAATAATCAGTTAAGAAAGAAAAAATTGTTGAAAAACAAAAAAAAATGAAAAACAAGGCTAATATGCATCAAAAATGAAAAAAAAGCTTAAATACGGCGCAAATTAACAGCTTTATACAGAAATTGTACTGCTATTTAAAGCGAGATTACTGACTATTGAGAACAAAGAAGAACCATGATACTAAGCATGCAAAAGATACTGTAAGAAAATTAAATTACAGAAAAATGACGGGATTGTAAAGATAAGAAACGTGAACTTCGAATTCCTATGAATCAAGATAAAGTAGAAAATTTACGAATATTTGTTTATTTTAACAGAAATATTATTGATTCAATGATATTGATAAAAGCAGATATATGTTGAAACTGGTCGTAATTGGAGATATTCAACAGACATTAATAACATTATTCGACGCAATCAAAATTTTAATTGAATGTTCAATCTCAAAGTTGATACAATCAAAGAAGGTACACAGATTCATAATTTTATGTCTTGTAAAAATTTAGGCAACAACGGCGTCAAACATTAAAAATTACACGCAAAATAGAAAGAACCTTAAGAAAATGGAAGGGAAATAATGTAACTCCATCATTAGGATGGACAAAATGGCAGAAAATAATAGAATCCGAGCAAGGCTGATAGCACACGAAATTCAAGAATCATATCCAACACAAGAAAATGATAGAAACCATCTAATGACAGCTAAAGATCCAGTGCGCAAAAAAGGATATCACTTTAATGAAGGCAAATATGATATTATATAATAAAGTATAACTGCATCTTCTCATTCTATATTCTAAAAGCTAAAAGCCTGTTGTCTGCATCATAGTGACTCTCATAATACAAAATTATTGATTTTATTCACATTCACTGCATCTTATTATTGAAATAAAAAACGTACATCAATTATAATATTCCTATACATCGTTTTATGTATAATTGATTTATATATACATGCATAGTAATTGTCTATCTTGTGAGTGTTGTTTGTAATTTGGACATATAATCTTTCAAACAGCTTCTCATTGGTTGTCGCTAAAAACCCCATTTCCCTCTTTTGGTGTTTAAAGAGAAAAGGAATTGGCCTCCTCCCTCAATGCCACAATCAACAGACAATAGTTTGCTCTTTGTAAACTTCTTTGTTTAAACCAAAAAGAAAAAGGAAAAATTATCTTTTTAAGGCTTTGAGTTCTTCTTTTTGTTTATTATTCAATAGATTTTTTTTAAAATTAAAAAAAACTTTATTTTTGTCTTATCGTGATGAATAGAAAAAAAAATAAAAAGCTCACAGAACTAAACCAAACTATAATAAAATAATAAAAATTATAAATCTTAACTGTATACCATAAACCAATCTAACATATTACAAAAATAAAGATATAGATTAATTCTTTTAAAAGTTTTTCCATTTATTTTTTTTTCCAACAGTAACATCAAACATTTCTTCAAACCAGAAGCCTGAAAAGAAGATTTTAAAACATTGATGACAATTGCAAACATCAAATATATATTTCTTCTAAAACAAATCACAAAAGAAATAAGAACATAATTGAATTATATTATTTGATCCAGAAAAGCTAATAATATTACTTCAAAAATTACTCTCGACCACATTTACGTGTAAGGCACGTGGGCCATACTAGTACTACTTATAATGAGAATAATATTTTTAATGTAATACCCTTTTAGTGTTACACTAAAACTCATCTAGTTGCTCACACGCATCTATTTTGAGGATAAAATTATAAAATATTATTGTCCATTCTCCGTAACTTCATAACTTCAGTTACCTTAGAGACTCTCCCACTCCCTGTATCTCTGGATCAAAAAGTTTTCTCCCATCCTCCCTCCCTCCGTCTCCACATTGAAAATCGGCAACTACGGGCTTCAATTCTTTTTTTCAACACTGTCTGTGATGCTCTCTTTAACTTTGCGACACCGCTGTGCATTTTTTTTTCTTTTTTTGGCATGTCTTGCGTCTCCTCATTTTTTCACTGTTCATTTCCCCTTTCCGAAGAAATCCAATCTGTGGGCATACCTGAATCCAAGACTTTGCACATGCCTGAATCCATGCTCAATCCCTTTAGCTTTTTGAGTAGGGTAAGTTGGTGGCCTTGGGGAGGCCTTTGGTTTGCGATCGACGGAGGAGGTGGTCTGCTGCGGGACTCTGGGGCCGTGGGTGGCCGTAAATGACCGACGGCGCTCGTGGGTGGATGGAGTCCGTGTCATGCGGCAGTGGTAGTGGGTGGATGGAAGCCATGTCATGCGGCAGTGGGCTTGGATGACCGACGGCGGGGCGTGTGCAATTGGAGGCCCTCGGCGTGCGACTGTGTGTGTGTGAGTGAGGTGTGTGCGTCTGCAATGGGTGATCGGTTGTCTTTGTGGCCAGCGGTAGCCGGCGGTGGTGGCCCGTCACTAGGTGGCGGGCAGCGGGTGCGGCTGGTGTTGCCGGCGGTGCCGGTGTGAGTGATGGTTCCCTTTGGTCTAATACCCACAAGTTTGACTGTGTGGTTAAATGGTGATGCTCACTTTTTTGCTTAGTTTCTGCAATTTTTGCTTTGCTTTGGCTTGCTTTGGTTGGTTTTTAATGGCAATTTATAAAACAAATGTTGATTTTGCTTTGGTAGAATTTTATATAATCGTTTGCTCTTCCCGTTGGCAATGATTAAACATTAAGAAATGAGGAGGGAGAGAAGAAGAAAGAAAATGGACCAATTCGAGAAGAGTTCAAAGAATCAAAATTAAAAAAACAAACAAACAAGATCAGAAAATGGAAAAAAAAAAAAAAAGCAACGAAAGGTTATCCATTTTATGATTCTCTTTTTAATTTCTATGTTTATTCATATTCATCTTTAGTGGAGGTAAGAGTAATTGAGCCGCAGGCCTTTCCACTATCCAATTTAGATAGAGTAATGCTAATTTAGATAAAATAATGCTAATTTAGGACTGAATTGTATAAATTTAAATAGACTCCCTTGATGTCGTAATATTGAATATTTTTTAAAATTTTTTATCAAATACCGCGTTAAAAAATGAATGCCGGAATCGCACATGTATCGCATGTGCATGGCAGCTCATTTGAATCAAGGAAAGATTAATCCCGGCCTCAATCTAATAATCCACTACTCTCTCCTCAATCGTAAACTACTACTCTCTCCTTATCGCGCATTTGCCTTACTGAAGCTGTAAACTCATCGATTACCATTCTCCAACACTGCTCGCTGCGGAAATACCATAAATAACACAATGAATTCAACCGAAACAACTCGTCATGAAAATTAAACCCATACATGTAAACCAAACCTCTAAAAATATGATAACAGTAAATTTAAAATTCAAAACCGAAAGATGTAAACCAAATATCAATCCAAGACTCAACAAAATATCCAAATTGGTGGTCAAGTCCCAAATAAATAACTAGGTGCCAGAGAAAGCCTCTTGAGGTAAATGCCTATACCGCCTCTACACTTTCAGTTTTACAAGTAATTTCCAAGGGATGCTTACCGGATGGAAAAGTCATCTATCTATGTGTCCCTTTTTTCACCCTTTTATGGACTTGAAGTGATTTCCAGTCTTTCAATACGTATGTTCTATTATTAGACCAAAAAAGCCTTTACCAGTTTACCCAAAAAAGCCTTTTCAAGTAAATCCATATATGCTTTTGCATTTGGCTGTCACTTGCCAAACAAAAACCTCCCCACACAAATTACAACAGGCGGTCCATAGTTCTCTCTACCTGAACCGCCATCAATCCAAACCAGATGCCCTCCCTGTGCATCTAACCCCTCAACTATTTATGAGGATTGTCACTTCGATCTCATTCTTAAAATACTTCAGGTTCCGTGCCTTTTCTTATGATTACAAGAGTATTTCCATGGAGTTTTGGCCATTAGTGTTTGAACTAGGGGTTTTCGAAAACAACATTTGAAAATGGTGACGATAATAACATGGATTTTAACTGGAAAGCTCTTGAAATAAGGCCAACAAAATTTTGTCTCTGGAAATGGTCGTATAACTATCAAAAGCCACTTGTAGAAGTTGAACAGAGAAAGGTCCTCGGTATGTGCAAAAGAAGGCCACATCAAATGTACAACTAGGTACTAGCAGCTCAGTCATGGCTAAGACAAGAAGAGGAGGACCTTGTCCACAAAGACTTAGATATACTATCATATCAGGGATTTACCTCAAATGATATCACACAAATGTACATTTGCTATTATAAGATCAAACCTTCTTGTTTTCCGAGGTAAGAAGCCCCATCTGTTCTGTAAGCTGTTGCAGTTGAGCATTGTTAGACCACCCATTTTCCGACGGCTTCCCTTCATTTCCCTGGGGAGCATGATCTTCCAGGGGAGTTGAATCCATCTCCTCCGTGTCCTCGTGCTGATTCAGTGGGCTCAGTTCAAGAAACTGTTCCCATGAGGGATCACCCGTACCAAATAGCTTTTGCATCTCATCCAGCATATTATTGTCCCATTCCATCTCAATTTCAGGAGGAAAACCGTCAATACCTAAGACCGTAGGGTCCAAGAATGCATTATTCTCAGTTTGAGGTGCCAGATGGCCTTCCCTTGCGATACTAACATTACTTTCTGGTACCATTTCCCCCAATTGAGAGAGCTCAGGCATACCAACATCTGTCGCCGGAAGACTGACAGATGGCAACTCTGGGGCCACCCCAGCTAGTGGGTTTGTATATCGAGTCGTTGAAACCACTTCAGAATTTGCATCTACTGGCAAAGAACCAATCTCAGACATGGAAGCCAAAGAAGGAAAATAAGAGTGCACTGAAGTGGGTGGGACCTCCTGAAGAGTCACTCCTGAGGTACGTGCATTGGTCAGAGATGACAAGTTGCTAAGGATAAAACTATCAGCATCATTGTTGTTGAAATTTTCAAGCCGAGAAGTCGTCTCCAATTTCATGATCTGCCTGAGCATCGCTTTTGCAGCCTCATTCATCAAAGGCTGGTACTTGACAATCTGTCCATCCGCAGCACCAACAGAATGATGATCATCTGAGACAACTCCATCCTGCTTAAGCCTCCGCTTTTTGTTGCCCTCGGTGATGCGCCTGGTGTTTTCATTCTGCTGCTGTACAAACTGGGCCAAAAAGCCAGGACTGTTCACTGCCTTTGCAAGGAACGACATCATCTGTTGTTGACGCTGTTCCATCCCCTGAAGCCGCTGCACCATTGCTTGCAACTGATTATCAGTAGTCTGTTGCTGCTGCCTCAACCTGACAAGCTCCTGCATGAGTACATTTTTGTCTCTTTTCAGCCTCTCAACCTCTTCCTCAAGGCCAAACTTTCCCACCTCGACACACGCCGCCACTGACGAACTCGGTGGATGCGATTGCTGCGGTTGTGGATTATGTCCATGGGCAGATTTTTTACGAATAATCTTGTTAAGCAGATGTTTTTGACCTCTTAGAAACAACTCGTTCGCAAATTCCCAGCGGTCTGGATCAACCTTCCTGAATCCCTGTTCATCACAATTTTGCCAATCAAACGGGGAAATTAAGCGGGCTAATAACAGCACAACCTTAATGGATTACACTATAAAAACAGAACGGCTTTAATCAACTGTGTAATGAATGAAGAACGGTACTGGTTTCTGAAACTAAGACTTCATTAATAGCAATAGCATAGTCTCACCAGAGAATATTTCTGGTCTTTTACCTGAAACCCATACAAAGAAATGTACTGATTAATTAGCATATCTATGAAGTGTTCAATTGCTTCACTGTTGTGTGCTTTTGAGCATTCCTTTTTTAGAGCCCCGCCAAACACTCTTTTTGCATGTTAGCAGCTAAACTCAAACGACAACATCACAAGTAAAAGCACAAAAAGAAGTAACTCATGCACCCCAGGCCTCACAACCGGCTGAACAATCATTGAACGGAAAAAGGTTCTTAGAAGAAGGCAATTACATGAGTGTTTGAATTAAGAAAGTGTCTCGGGGGGAAGGGATTGAATTCAAAAATTGGTTATATACTACATAATACTCGGCATTGAGCCCATGGTGCAAAATTGGTCCATGCAAGATGTTATTCTTACAATAGAAACTCATCCTTATAAATTTATGCAAACCAATTAAGATTACTTAGCTTTCTGGGAAAGTTTTGTTCAAAAAACAGCTCTGTCCATCAGGTCGTTGGGCATGTAAGCTTCACATCTGTCCACTAGCATACTTAAATAGCACGCTTTTAAAAACACTATCTTTTGCAGAAAAAAGTGAAAATTCATCATCAAACACGTATGCACATTAATAAAGATCCCTACTGTTAACATTAAACATGAGTGCAATCATTGATGTATTTCAAAAACAATGAAAGTATATGCATCTTGATTAAACATTGGCAGGACACCATCTGCGGACTGCGGATAATGCAAAAACAGAGGATATAAGAAGAACTGATAACTCAGAACAACAGCATCAACTCAACATTCGTCCATCAAAAACAACAGGACTCGAGTCAACAAAAGCTAGCCCAGTTATCTGGCTCACGTGCAAGAAAATTATACTACCATTCCACATTTGATCAAACCGCTAGAATGATCTAGAGAACGAAAGACTACGAAAAGAAAATAAAATTTACGCAGTCAAACTGGTGAATTACTCTCAGTAAGTATAATCGTAAGTAGTGCAAACTAGACTGCAAAGATTGGCACAAAATAGTAGCACAAATTGTAGCAAATTCCTGTTCACATCCTAAAGCACAGAATGCAAGAGCAATACATATGCAGGAGAGCCGCACTAGTACATAACCGTTTTCCTGAAAGTAAGTTCAGATTGTCATATCCCTGTTAGACTTTTATTTAAAATGGATCCTTCCCAGTTTTTATTTACAGTGACCAACACCTTTCCCTCTTTTTACCTAATAAATAGCTAGATTTCCTCATACAGTTAGGCCTTTCTCAAGACCACAAGATACCAAACTTAGGTCTCAAATGAGCAGTGACTACATTGAAATGGCTTCGGGACTTGAGAAAACAACTGGACTCGACTAACCCATCATTATAGCACACACACGTCAGGGATAGATCCTAGTACATGCTACTTTTTGCTACGTTCACACTTTTGGCTCCTGTAAGACAGTTAACTCAAGATCTCCAGTATAGCTCCAAATAAGACATTTCATTCCTAGTACGCGTTTAGCATGCCAAGATCCTAGTACCCATTCAGTGTGCCAAGAGGGAAGAAACTAGAAAAGTTTTATTGGCAGATTAAGCATTTCAAACCCCAATATCGTTGATAAATAAGGAACATTTCAGGTACTTCAGATGCGCATGGACCTTGTATCATGAAAGTCAGGCTTTTGCTTTTTACTGGGAGAAGTAATAAATACAACTAGCCAAAAAACATAGATTACACAACCCTATAGGTGCTGCCCTGCAAAATCTCTCTTTTTTGGGATTTCTTCGTTTCCATTGATTCTTTTTTTTTTTTTCGAGGTGAGGGTTCTATTCCACAAATTAGAAATGTTATCTTGAGCACAAAAGGGGTATACAGTGCTATAACATAACTCCTCTGAGAAAGGAGACAAGCGCCCTCTAGGATGCCAGAGCTCCTTATGTCCCTATAAACTCTTACGTTGCCGGTCATTTGCAAATCTACCTGATCTTTATTTCTAAAAAGCTACCAAAAAACAAATGTGTCCGCCTGACATAGGCCTTAAAGAAATAAGAATGTCTTCTTTGAGTAGACGTGCTTCCAAAACAATCAGCCCCACGTACGCACCCGTACCGCTTTAATGGGCGAACAGCAACTTATCTAATTACAAACCCCATCGCCATGATTCACAGCCACAATCAGGCACCAGACCTGTAACGACCAAGTTCACAACCCCACCACAGGGCATTGCCAACCTAAAAAGGACTAGCCAATAGGTGCTTAAGAGTTCAATGAAAGGTCCTATAAGACCAAATTCTTTCTCTCCCACTACAAATGTGGGGCAAGATCCAACTTAACCTTATATGACACGTAACCCAGGACCTCCCCTACTACACAGCCGTTGTGGGATCTCCATCCACCCTAGTATGCAGCAGGGGTGGAATCTCACCAGGTCCACAGCCCCACCACAGGGTGTTGCCTCAAAAGGGTAATAGGTATATAAGAGTTCATTGACAATGTCATATAAGGCCAAATTCTCTCTCCTACTTTCTACGTCGGACAAGATCCGACTTAATCTTATATTACACATGGCCCAAGACCTCTCCTAGTACACAACTGGATCAGTACACAGGAAGTGTAAGATCTCACATGACCTCACTCACTTTCCTCTTCCTCCTCCTCTAACCCATCTGAGCTGCCCAGTCATAGCCACCGTGAACTCTGACGGCACGACACCCGCCACCCTGAAACTGCCTGCTCTGAATTCACCACCACGATCCTTGATCACCGAAGTGAAGTATACAACAAATCCAACCAGAACTTTAAAAGAACCAAACCACTAGTCCTAAACATCCAACTGGATGTTCGTAAAACAAAGTTTCGCCAGTCGATGATGGGAGCATTGGATGGCCGTTATATGAGGTAATTGTGCTTGCAGGGATGGGAGCAGCCTTTTGTTCGAGGGCAGATTACAACAGCAAAAGAAGGTGAAGAGCAAGAAGAATGGAGGGGAACAGACATGGGGAAGAAACAAGTGGATTAAGCTGCTTTTGGTGTTGTAAGCGCACACCACGAATGGTGGATTTTGCTGCTTATGACGGTGGATGGCACAGGTGGCAGGTAAGTGGTGAGGGCTATGTTTTACCAAAGTGATTATGAAAGAAACTACTTGAACACATAATCCACCCCAAACCAAAGAAATGATATTCCATCAACAAGCACTACCACTAACAAGGTTTTGTGACCTTGAGTAAGGTTGAAGAACAAGCACTTCCAAAAATCAAAGAGTGCACAACATACTTTTTCAACTCTCAATGCAAACCAGTGGATATATCCAGTTTCTCACAACTCCTAGTGCATTACTTATGACTGGTCCACGAAATGCAAATGAGTGATATCATCGTCAAAGAGAGTACTAGTCATGTCGAACACAGGCATTTCAAACATTTAAGCCATCCACTTATCATGAACGTCCAGATATTCGACTCTGACTGACATTCACCTAATATTAGGCCTTTTACTTTCCATGTAATTAGTGACCACAATTGCCAACCCCACGTTTTCACTATCGGAAACACAATATAGCATTATAGCCAAGTCAAAGCAAACAAACTCCCACAACTAAACACCACGACACATTCTTACATACTTAAGGTACTCAGCCAGAGCATATTCATAACAACTCTCTCGCCTTTCATTATAATAAGATGGGCTCAATATAGAGCTCAAAGTCCACCGTACTTCAACCAAAATTAGACTGCCACATCATGAAAATCCTGTCCTTCCCACAGCCTAGATATTCTGAGCTCTGACAGCCTAAATATTCTGAGCATCTGTCATCCAAAAAGGTAACAAGGTCATGATACAAATGGCCAACACTAATAAGCTTTTCACCTGTAAATTTTTAGGCATATTGTAGATATTGGCATATGGTTTTGCGGTGTCAACCGCTACTATTCCCAAAATGTTTACTCACTCGATCTTAAAATGTGAGTACTCTTTGACTTTGCTACCATTTAATTGAAGCATAAATTTGAGTAACCTACACTATTTTTGATAAATCTTCAGTATGATGATGTCTGGGGGAGGGTCACCGCACGATAGGTGACCCAAACTGTTGTTGATAAATAATAATTGTCCCTGGTTTCCCCCCCAAAAAAATAAAAATCGAAGCATTATTCTGGACGACTTAAATGCACATTCTAATTTATATGACATCTTAAGTAACCATGTACTACTTGCAAGATAAAATGGGATTCATTATTTAAATGATTACAGTGTTTATGCATTCTATTACATGCTTCATAATTGTTAGAAACATCAAAGAGTACTCAAATTTCGAACAGAGGCAGTAATTGCAAATATATTACGAAATAGATGTAGTACGATACAAATTAGTACGCACTACGCACATCTAGCTGCACATCTTTGCGACATGTGATATTCATCCAGCAATACTCAAAACCAAACCAATCTGTGTATATTATTCATTGTCGCTCTTATTCATTTTCTTAGCTTATTCCTTCTGTTAATCAAAGAGCTATGTTTGACTTTGCCTCCCCACCCCCAACTCCCGGGGACCTCCACTTGCTTTTCCTTCAGGCACGTTGCTTCCTCCAACTAAGGGAGGGTTGAAGTTTACATAAAAACACACGGTTTTATAATTTGATGTTGCAGCATCCTGACATCTCCTGAGTAGGGGTGGCAATTAAGACCCAAACCCATTTATCCGCCCAAATCCACCCACTTAAAACTCACCCAAACCCACCCATTTAATAATTGGGTCATAAATGGGTCACTCATTTTAAAACCCAATAACCCATGAATTTAAGTGGGTTATAAATGGGTGCCCATTTATCCATATGTATTATATAAGTTATAATCTCACAAAACCCGTCGAATCAAACCAGCTGCAACGACTGCCGAGCACCAGCCAACGACCGCCGGCCACCACCCCTGTACGACCGCCGACCACCAAATAACCACCTCCCTAACCATCGCACCACCACCCAGAAACCAACAACCATCACTGAACAACCTATAAACACTTTTACAAAAATCACAGCACCACCCACACACATACCAACAACCACCACACCGTCACAGCAACACCCCCAACGAGAACCCAACACCACACAACCATCGCGGAACCACCCCAACCAAGAGTAATCACCGGAGAATCTCAATAGAGATCAAATTAATCTCTATTTGATGTAGAGACAGCTGAAGTGAAATCATCGGCACATGGTAATCTCATCTTTCATTACCTTGTTGACAGTTTGCGGTGATAGTGGAACCGGTGGATGAAGATGAAGAGAAAGAAAGAGAAACAGAAGAATGAATTGTGTCCTTGGTAATTAAATTTTTGTGACGGTGGCTAATTTAATGGGGCGGTGGTTTGTGGTAATGGTGGAATCAGTGGATGAAGAGAGAGAGAGAGAGAGAGAGAGAACTGAAGATTAAATTCTGTCTTTTGTAACAGAAAAAATTAATGGATCACTTTACCGCCGGGGTCGCAGCAGTAGAAGGAACCTCCGCCGGAGACGACGCCAGGGTGCTCACAGGGGTTTTAGCGAGAAGGACTCGCCGGAGATGGAACCAGAGAAGCCTCACTAGACGGCAGAGTGACTGCCAGAGTAATAACGGCGGGGAGGTAGCCGCCAGAGACTTGGCCGGCGAAGCAGATGGGCTGGTCACGGAGAAAACGGCGCCACCGGTGAAACTGACGAAGTGGCCGGTATTTGGCTTTAATGGAGGTGGTGAAAAATTAATGGGTCACTTTAAGGTGAATGGGTGAAACCAACCCATTTAATGAGATGATCCAATTAACCCATTAATAAATGGGTCAAATGGGTCAATTATCCATTTATACCCAACCCATTTAACTTGCACCCAAACCCAACCCACCCACCCACTTTGCCACCCCTACTCCTGAGCATGGTAGATATACCCTAGATGAGAATCTATAGGTCCTCTGTACAGCATCTGCTCAGGCTTAATCTGGGACGCCAGTGGAAGTAGTACTTGAGAAGAAAACGTAGAACACTGACTGATTACACAGCAGAGAGAGAGAGAGAGAGAGAGCAAAAGTCGCTTTAATTACGGAAATGACACGACAAGTAACACATAGCAGACGTGTATAAGCCAGAGAAAACAAATAACAATCCAGCAACATTATAAGGGCAGTTGAACGTGTAACCAAGTACATGCCGTAAAGGAACCAAGCTAACACCAGCCTAAGAAACCTAATATATCGGAATTGTTAGGGTGTCAAGGGAGGGGAAGGCTTCCCATTAAGTAGCCCATTAATTACGGAAATGACACGACAAGTAACACATAGCAGACGTGTATAAGCCAGAGGAAACAAGTAACAATCCAGCAACATTATAAGGGCAGTTGAACGATGTAACCAAGTACATGCCATAAAGGGACCAAGCTAACACCAGCCTAAGAAACATACTATATCGGGATTGTTAGGGTGTCAAGGGAGGGAGGGGAGAGCTTCCCATTAAGTAGCCCAGCCCAAGGGGCCTACCATGGAACAAAAAAAACTCGAAAACGCAGAAGCAAGTTTAAGGTATACTGCACAACATTTAACATGAAATTGAGACAGTTAATCATCCCTATAAAACAGGAAAAGCATAAAAAAAATGATTGTGCCAGCATGAAAGAAACCACGTTACTACTGCACCTTACAGGACTAAGAAGCTAAATACATTATGGTCGAATAAGTCCGTACTTTATATGTTAACACCAAAGAAGGCCACAGAACTAACATTCTGGGTATCCTAAAGCATATCAAGTGAAACTATAGAAGAAAAGGAAAACATCCGCAGATGATTAGAAAAAAGGCTAACATCATGGTCAGTTACTTTGACAAAGAAAAATAAACTCCACTTCTTCCGGATGTTACCAAATTTTTAGTTTTATTAAGATAAGCTAATCATGATAAAATACAAATTGCATTCTTTATTCTAGGCCCTTTATATGAACTTTGGCATCTTCTCTATGGTGCGTATTTGCAATTAAAACCATAGCTTTTTGTCCACTTTATGATTTAGAGCCATTTTTATATGAATGCCAATATTCAACGTCATTGTTTTTATTATTTCGCAACATCAAATTTTAATAGATTGAAGTGGAATAAGTAGGTCCTGATAATTCTTTATTCGTCAACTGACATAATTAAATTAAGTATTTCAAGTTTTTGGCACATGAACTTGAAGAAATAACATGTCAAAAGGAACTTACTCTTTACAGCTACTTATGGGTTTAGTGTTTACTCTATGCCTCTCACTCGCTTGGAAAGATGGACTTTTTACTATACAAGCAAGCTAGCCTGTAATACCGCCCTTACATCTCAATCAGAAAGGCAAATTAAATTGCATGTATAGTACAAAAGGGAATGATAGTTGTGCTTCAGTTTTGACGGAGGTCAACTTAAAATTTAACTGGCACAATGTAGCGACTCTTGAGAGATGTATAACGAAAATGTAACTACTCTTAAGAGATGTGATTAGTCTTATAACCGTTTGGGTTAGTTGTAATAAGTTGATTGTAAGGGCATATTGCAGTTTTGACCTTCGTAAATATATAGTCATGACTTAAGTTAGCAGGGCAACTATGCGAAGTCATGTGCTTGTGGCTAAAAATTAGGGTGACGGAACTCATTTTGGCCGGTAAATTAGTGTTCTAGACTTCTAGCTAATGGGAACACAAGAATTCTAGAAAAATGGGGTCCGCCTTTGGTGGGCAAAGGCCTTAGCAATCAAATACAAATATGTATAACAAATAACTTACTTGGACCGTGCATTGCCCTTTATGTTTCGCCATCCGCCCACCTCAACTTTCCAACATAAGTAGAACCATTTACAATATTTAGAAGAGTAACATTATCTGCTTTGGGTTCACCCAAGTCGAGAACATTAAAAAACACCATGATTCTCTTGGTTTCTTCATGCTTCACTTTCTACCCTTCCTTTCAAATTAACACTAGAACCAGGAAATAATGTGAAACCAGTATTATCCTCTAAATTCTGCAGCCTAAGTTTTTAAAGGTGACAAACTACCTTCAAAAAAATTTAGTTGTGCTAATAGAGTCTAATCACGCACTTTAACAGAGAATCCCCAGAATAGAAAACCCATTTACATCACCAACTTTCGTGTCTCTTTTCACATCTTTTTACTAGCCAAGCAGTAAACAGCTACATGAATTATCAACATCAACATCTGGAATCGTCGTCGTCATTTAAGCTTTAACCCCAAAGTTGTTGAGGTCAACTACATTAACCATTTTCCTATAAAAGCACGCGCTCTCTAATAAATTCCTAGCAATCAAGTCTTTTCTCATTGCTTCTCCCCTGTTATCCTCAATCTAGCCCTGCGGCCCTGCCTCGTCTTAGCCCATTAACTTGATAGACGTCTTAATCAAATCTTTCCTCACTACTTCTCCCCATGTTATCCTCGATCTGCCCCTGCCTGGTCCCATCAACTTGGCATAAGTTACTTCTTCTTACAGGGCATCTAATGGCCTACATTGGAGATGAACAAACTAGCACAAGTGATGTCCTCGTCTTTTTCTCAATTGGCATCACCCCACTTTGTTGCGAATATTCTCATCTCTTATTCAATCCCCCTTGTGTGGCTACGTCCATCTAAGCATTCACATTTCAGCGCACTCATCCTATATGTATGGTATTTCTTGATTGCCTAACATTGTGAACCATACAACATTACCAGCCTCACTACCGACCTATAAAATCTTCCCTCAACCTGAGAGGAACATTACGGTCACAAAAACTGCCAGCCAACCTATTACTATCCTATGGGCTTGCGCGTTATTTATCCAATATAGCTAATATAACTTTCTTAGATACTTGTTCCCCATCGATATGCATTTCCTCCTCAGACCTCCTCCTAGTTTTTGCAAAATAGTATTGCAAGTACTCCGTCTTTTTTTTGCTTAACCTAAAGCCTATGAATTCTAAAGTACTTCTCAATATCTCTAACATGGCCATAGACCTGTTCGTTGAAGGAAAGCTAAAAAGAGAAACAATACTGCCTCCTCTTCATATTTTTTTTCTCCCTCTTGACTTTTTATGGACTTCTAAAATTGAATTTATATCTATGTGGATTCAAATAGCAAATGCAGACTAGATAAGTACCCTTTGACTCAGCAAAGACAGCATGTAAAGTCAATGTCTACATGTCCATATTCTATTCTAGGTATTTGCAAAGATTCATAAGGAACGAAAATTGTGACACGGAGCTCGGAGGGAGTACTTGGTCCTACTGAACCGCATCCTCGCCCTAAATTCAACTACAAGAAAAACGATACATGTACCATTGCTTCCGCTAAATCATTAACGCCACTATAGAACTTACTAAAAGAAAAATGACTATGGTCACGTACATAGGTGTTCAGCTGCCGAACGAAGCTCGAGAAGTTATTGTGCTTAAAGTACTTGGGCAGCAGGTCCCGACCGAACTCGGGCGGGTCCCACACGACGAAGCTGTTGTTCGAGGCGCTCCACGAGACGACCCGGTCGGTCGAGGGGTCGTCGACCATGTCGTACGTCTTGACCAGGAACGGCGCCGGGCCAGCGGCGACGGGCATTGGTGCCGGCGGCGGGATCTCTCTGGCGCCGCCGGCGGAGCTAGGGTTCTGCCCGGTGGCCGCGGCGTCCATCTCAGCGTACGGAGGGCATGGATTGAGACGGGAATTCGTATTGGCCTAGGGTTTCGCGAGGGTGGAGGTGCGCGGCATTTGTGGTGATGAAAGTGAAACCCTAGGAGAGAAAAAGGTAGCGGTGGTTTGAGTGGTTTATACGGTGGCGACAATGGAGGAAAATGTGGGAGTTTTTCACGTAAAGCGGAGACGGCGGAGGAAATGGGCACGAGCCGGTTTTAACCCGAAAGTCTTTTACTTGACATGGGGCTTGGGATCCGGATCCTCGGCCGTGGCCAGGACGGTGCTGTAACCCAGTCACAATCGTTGGATCAAGATAAGTGGAGGGCAACGGCTGAGATGAAGTCACGTCACCGGACACATTGAAGCCGAGTCATTTACTCTGCCGACAAACACTCTCGCTCCAAACCAAACACTGTCTCTCCAAACTCCCACAGCTCATTCACGCCGGCATGAACCAGCTTTAGCTTCTGGCGATGATACGGCGACGGCGCATCATTTGGTGAATCGGCCTGAGATGCAAACATTCCGGCGAAACGACGACACTGGAACCAACAATCTGAAATATGAACCAAGGACGGCGACGACGCCGACGCCGACGCCTCTAGGGGACCATTCCCTCTTTCGGATCCACAATTCCTTTGGCCGGCGGCAGAAGCCCCTACAAATCCCGGCCTGCCCAAAAGCCCCTACACCTCCCGAGCTGGCCCAGTATATGCATCCTCTCCTGCTCAAGCTGGCCCAACATCTGCCTCCTCTGCTACTCAAGCTGCACGTGAGAATTTGAAGAGAGAGTTGGAGTTTTTGATGCATATGATTCACGGCGTATAAAACCCTGCTGTCAAACAGAAATTCGGGATTTCCACTCGTTCAGTACATCTCCTCCAATCGGTCTACATACTATGGAAGACCTTTTCTCGTCAACACCTTCGGCCACCATAACGTATGTTGTTATCAATTCTGAAATGTACATAAGTGCTTGGTGGAGGAACTGATTAGAAGAATGATTGATGATGGAACTAATGAATGACTTTCCTGGAGTTTGTGAGGCAGTGTGTTGGATCACTGCCTTGAATTTTGGTGTTGAAAACTACCTGTGATTTGCTAATACCATGGTCTGCACTTTTGTTCACAGGCTATAGGGAGACGGGAGATGGGAGACAAGGCCATCTGGGCTATGTCGTCGCTGAAAAATGGAGGGTCGTCATCGCCGGAAGCTGGAAAGTCGTCGTTGCCGAAAGCTGGAGAGTCGTCGTAGCCGAAAGTGGAGGTCGTCGCCGGTAGGTTGATTGTAGAGAGAGAAGATCAGGGTGCTTTTTCTCTTTGAACTTCACGCCAACAATTGGGAAACAGAAGTTTGATGACGTGGCTTGATCGTGGCCTTCGAAATTGATCGGATGGCTGTAACTAGAGTTACAGCATGTCTGCTGTAACCCTAGTTATAACAGACGATCCGGATCCTGGGGCTTGTACTTTGATGTAATTGGAACCCCCCCCCCCCCCCCCGAAATATTCTCTTTAAAGGACAATTCAATGAGATATTTGACAGAAAGTGACGTGGAGAAAATTTCACTGAGAGTTCTCATTTTTTTCTCAATCTTAACTTGCACAGGTGATGGTAGAGTTGTCAAACGGGCCGGGCTGGCCCGACCCGGCCCGGTTCTGGCCCGGCCCCGTGCATGAACAGTAGCGGCCCCAGCACAGCGGGCTTGGGGCCTGGGCCTGGACCAGGCCTTCATTTGCTCCGAAAAAGCCCGGCCCGGAAACGGGTTTGGCCCGGCCCGAAGTCGGCCCGGGTCTGGCCCGGATTTGGCCCGGTCTGCGGCCCGGGTCTGGCCCGGTCTGCGGCCCCACATGTTTGAATTTTTTTGTTTTTCCCCCCTTTCTTCCACCCCTTTTCCAAAATTCCACTTTTACCCCCCCAACAGCAATATAACGGCTAGTTTGGGGGGTATTTTAGTCTAACCTATATTTTTCAACTCCTTTACACTCTTACCCTCCCCAACAACTATAAACGGATAGTTTGTAGGGGTATTTTGGTCTTTTGTGAAGTTTCTAAAATCTATAAATTCACACCATTTCTCTCTAATTTTTCACACCAATCTTCTTACTCTCTCTTACCTAAACATTCTATATTTCTACAAGCTTTGCTACTATTTTCCTCTCCAATTACTACTCTTGCTAATTACTACTAGTATTTACTAATTAGTACTCTTGTTTATTAATTACTAGTCTTGCTAAATTCTTTTTAATTACTAACTCTCTAATATTTGTTACTCGTTCATTCTTTTAATTGTTATTTCTTATTACTACTCTTATACTTGTGTATTTAGTTACTCTTACAAAGTTTAGCTCGAAATATGGCTGGATTATTGAAGAAAATGAGGCGTGCATCGTCATCACGAAAAACATCATCATCATCGCAAGCACCACCACCAGCACAAGCGCCAGCGCCACGGCCATCACAAACACCAATCCAAGCACCAACACAACCATTCGTTCCTGGACGAATGAGTACAGGCTGTATGATAGATACCCAAGCCAATTGGGAGTTCAATCAAAACATTCCAGATTTTGAATACACGCCTGATGAAGACCCCCCGCATTATAGTCAAGGACGCAGCTCGGTTGGCGAAGCTACTACTCCGTGGCATAATCTCAACCCTATGCCTGGTCATGATGAAGAAGGGCCGAGCAATGCCTCCGGTAATGAGCCAGAAGTCCAAAAGGGGAAAAAAAAGAAAGCCGAGTGTTGGAATCATTTCGATGTAGTTATGGTGGACGGCATCCGAAAAGCTCGATGTAAGTACTGCGCTAAATTATTTTCGTCTGGTAGTGGTAATGGACATCTTAACAGGCATTACCCTCTGTGTGCACCTCGACAAGGCCACGTCGAACCTACCCAAACGCAGTTATCTTTTGACGGTAAGTTATTTGTTTATAATCAGCGAGAGCAAAGAGACGGTCTCGCTGAATTTGTTATTCATGATGAACAAGCCTTTTCTTTTGCCGATAATCCTAAGCACTCTAGATATATGAACACATACGTTCAACCTTTGTACAAAAAGGTTCATAGAAACACAACTAGATCCGATGCACTCCGACAGTACAATGCTGCTAAAGCACGCCTTATCGATTATTTCGATAAATTTGAAGGTAAAGTTAGTCTTACTTCTGATATTTGGCAATCTCCTTATACTTTTGTTAGTTATTCTTGTGTGACCGCTCATTGGATTGATGTAGATTGGGTTATGCACAAGAGAATCATCGCTTTCGAGCACTTCCCTTATCCGCACGATGGAATGAACATTGCTATTCTTATATTAAAAGCATGCACCACATTTAAAATTAAGGATAAGATTATGAGTGTTAGTTTTGATAATGCTTCTAATAATAAAGTTGCTGTTGCAGCTTTAAAGGAGACGCTTCAACCTGTACTTAATGGTGAATTATTTCATGTTCGCTGTGTTTGTCACATTATTAATTTAATTGTTCAAGATGGTTTAGCTGCTGCAGGAGATATTCTTCTCAAAATGAGGGGTATGACAGCGTATGTTAATAGCTCGAGTCCGAGAACACAACAATTTAAAACGTTGTGTGTTCAATATAATATGCCTCGCAGGAGAGCAGTTACAGATGTGGTCCACAGGTGGAACTCTACATACCACATGCTTTTACACATTCTGGCATACCGAGAAGTCTATACGCATTTTCTACTAACCCAGTTCCCAGCCGGCTTGCCAACTCAAGAGGAATGGCAGATGGCCACATACCTAGCTGAATTTTTGGAGGTATTCTACACGTCTACCAATTTATTGTCTGGTACGTACTATCCCACCTCTCCTCTCGCTGTAATAGAAATTCTGAAGATGGCTACAATGTTAACAAAATGGAGATATATAGGACCCTTTAAGGAAATAGTAAAAGTGATGGATCAAAAATTTAATAAATATTGGAGTAAACTGCCTGCTATTTTTACTGTGGCTACTTGTTTAGATCCTAGGTTAAAGTTGCATGGCGTGAACGCCTCGATACAAGAGATATCGAAATTAATGTGCTACACAGCAGAGGAGACAACCGCATTCACAGCAAAAGTGAGCAAGAGGTTTGAGGACTTGTTCAACGTCTATCGTAATTCTGCTGACGTGCGCGGGCGAGCTACATCATCATCCACTGTTGAGAGGTATTATGCGCCATACCTTCAGGGCTTTGAACATCTAGTAGCAAGACAACTACCAGGTGAAGGTACTTCTAATTCGGCAGGTTCGTATACTTTTTCCTCTTTTAATGAGATTGGTGTATATGCAAATACTGATCATTATTCTGATTTATCAAGGCAAGAACAGGTTAATTTTAATTTGTTAAATTTTTGGAAACAAAATCAAAACATGTATAAAACTTTATCCCAAATTGCACGGGATGTACTGCCAGTGCAAGCCTCCACGGTTGCTTCAGAGTCGGCATTTTCAGCCAGCGGGAGGGTTTTGGATGACAGGAGGAGTCGTCTTAACCCCGAGTCGCTCGAGCTATGTGTATGTTGGAAGGATTATCTTGATGCGAAATACCGCGAGCAAGATAAACCGATTGATGATAGGAAGAGCAGTGACTCGGATATTGAAGTACTTCTGGATGATTAGGTAATTTGTTTTTATTTTCCTCTTTTGATCCTTTTGGTTGACGTTGCAGATTTCTTGATCTTTGATTGCTGATATTTTGGATAGACATGCATTATTATTTTGATTGTTAGAATTTTAAGAATAAATTTTTTCACAAAATATACTTTTTTTCCATATATATAAAATAAATTTTTACAAGCAAGATATATATTTTTTCGTATATATAAAAAAATAGGTAACTTCGCCTGTTTGTTTACAAGCAGCCGGTCCCAAGCCCGGATAAAAGGAGGAGGGCCTATGAATACATTTATTATTTTTCTATATAAATTTTTATGTGTTAAGATTTTATTAATAAAGCTCACCAAGAAGAGTATGAAAATGTTTAACATATAATAAAAAATATAATGGCTAACAAATAAATATGTATATACATACATACATATATATGTATATTACTTATAATGAAATAAAAGGATAAAGATTAGGTTCGTTAAATTGTGAATATTGCCTAGAGATGAAATTTAAAATTGAATAACAAGAAGAAAAAAAAAAAAAAAGGGCCCGGGCCCGGCCCAAGCCCGGCCCTAGCTATTGGGCCTAGGGCCAGGGCCTGGACTGGGCCTAGGTTTGCCTTCGGCAGGCCCGGCCCCGGCCCGGCCCCACAGCAGGCCCGATGGGCTTGGGCTGGGCCGGCCCAAGCCCGGCCCTTTGACAACACTAGGTGATGGTACTAAATTAACCTTGTGGGTGGAAAAAAAAAGGACAAAAAAATGATAAATGGCGTGATCATTTTTCATGTGATATTGAATGGTAGCGTCTTAGCACTAACAGCACTGTGAATTTGAACCATGAGATAAAGTTAAGATTTCTTGGTACTATAATATGTTTGACATTAGCAAGTGACACAAAAAAGTTTGGAGGTACTCACCTGTCCATCCATACATAAGAGCATCAAAGCGGTCACTCGTTGCTCACCGGAGAACCCCTACCACCAACCGGCCTTCGTAAGCACCATCTGACGACGGGTACAGCTCCTGTAATTGGGGGGAGGGGTCTTAGAGGGGAAAAAGAATGAGAGAGGGAAAGGGCAGGATGACACTCTCATCATATAGTTGAGGGATGAATTGTATGAGTAACATATAAAAAATATTTTCACTATGAAAAAAAAAAACTTGACCAATAATGTTCATTACATGTAAATGAAAAAGGAAGAATTAACCACATTAAAATTAAGATAGGGATGCAAAACCTTGAGATTCAACTAGTCTACACGGTACACCTAAACCCTACACAATCACCACGACACGTATTTTTACACCGAATTTAGGACTCAAGCTCACGACACTCGGCCATCGAAAAACCCTAAACATGTTTGACGATCAAAAGTAAGAATTAACCGTCTTACTGCTACTGAATCAAACCTTTGAAGTCAAGTACAAACTTGAAAGGCTTGAGTAGAAAGTAATGAGAAGTTTGGGAGAGGCGTACAGGGCGAAGGGGAAAAAGAATGAAGAGTTCAGGTGGGGTGGGAAAAGGCGGATTTGGGGGACCTTCCACATGGGGAAATTGCCTCCCCCACCCCACGTCACCCAATCATGCATCGTTACGTGTATTAGTACTCCAGTGTCTGATAGCGATCAGAATAATGAACATCGTTTCTGTTAGGATCAAATGCTTGATCCTTTCAATTATAACATAGTAGGTTAAATGGCCCATCTTGCAGTACGCCGCATTCCATATGTCCTTGTTCTAGTACGATGTTTATTTTCAATTTTATACATGTTATAATTGGTCCCATTGAAAAAAGGCAATGGTAAATCTATAATGATATCTCATATGGAATGCAAGGGAGTACAATTCTACATTTATAAAACTTTGCCTATCATCTTAAAAGGGACCTGCTTGACTAGCCCTTTAAGAGAGGTAATGCCCTTTAGTGAGGTTATAGGTCACATCGTTACGAATGGTTACAGATCCGGTTCTCGAAAACTTGACCTGAGCTATCCAATCAAGTTGTTAATGTTTGGGAGGAAACAAAGGCAAGTTCGTGTCTGTTTCATGCTGACTAAAGAGGAAGATTCTGACTTATGTCTAATTGAGTTTTAGCAACACAAGACTGTGAAGAACTATTCTGAGATAGGAAATCAATGGATAACTGGATACAAAAGAGTGATCACAACACAAAAAATTTTCACGCATCCATTTAAATCAAACATTGCGTAATACATCTTCTTACAAATTTCTGATGCATTAAGAAAACTCTGCTTAGTTGAGGAAGATCTACGTAATTGTTTTTTTTATCACACTTTACTTTGATTTTGTGCCCTCCAATATCCGAGCAATCATCAGGCATAAGAATGGGGATTTGTGATGTCCTACACTACATGTGAGATAATATGAGATTACCATTAAGAAACTTAGTCGAAGTGCCAACTTAACCGGCCCTTTCAAGTGAGATAATGATTTATGATGGAGACGTGAATTGCGTCGTTACAAGTACTCATAACACCCCAAACAAGTGTCACAATCTTTGAACTATTTTGGTGATAACCAAACTATGAAGAGTCAAAGATATAACACCAATGACTACGCTCAAACTTGTACCACTACTCTAACATCAATTGTTGTTATCGAAGATCCAACTTTATTTTCCACGTTTGGCACAACTCCTATCATATGTCGAGCACACGGTGACGCATAATTGTTTCTTGTAAGTGAAATGAGACTCATGTCAGAGGCCAAAGCGATGGTCTAATGAAATGGTCACTCGTTGTCACTAATACCAGAGAGAGAGAGAGATGGTGGACGAAGTTGAGTGTCCAATTTGCAAGCACGGAGGAACGCGAGAATGAATTTCATAAATTCAAAATAGTAGTTTGTTGATACTTTTAAAATGAAGGGTTAAATACACGTAGGTACCCTGAAACTACCACAAAATCTCACTTGAGGGTCCCAAAGTTTAATTTTTACACATAAGGGCCTGTAACTCTAAATTTGTAACAGGTAGGTACATCCGTCTAAATTCCTAACGATCCATGCTTTTCTGTCAGGGGCAATTTTGGGTTTCTAAAATGGGTTTCATTGTGAGACAGAGAGACGCAAAAAATGGACGAAATTGGCATAGGATTCGAACGGGCGACTAACAGGTCTTTGCCGGAGGGTGCTGAGCAGTTGGGTGGTCGTTGTCGGAGGGTCTCGCCGGCGGTGGAACAATAAAGAACCGGATTGCAGGTAAGGTTTTGATGGTCATGGTCGTGGTCGCGGGTTTGCAGGTAAGGTTTTGGGTGGTCGTGGGTTTGTCAGTAAGGGTCTATGGCGGTTGGTGGTCGTGGGTTTGCAGGGATCTGGACCGATTTAGTTTGCCGGCGGTGGCTATTGGTGGGTTGGCATGATTGGTGGTGGCTGGCGGCCAGAAGTGTGCTGCTGGGGTTGTGGCCGGTAGTTGGTCGCAGTAATGGGGATAGCAGTGGCAGGGCCACTGCCGGCAGGGTCTCCGGACGGTTTTGGTCGATGGTGGATCGTGGTGATGGGGGAGCGATGTTGGTCGTGGGTGGATCGTGGTGTTGGTCGGCGGTGGACCGTGGTGATGGGGGAGTGATGGTGGGGAATGATGGTAGGGACACGGTGTTGCCCGTGAGTGGGCAGCTACAAGGAAAATTGCCAACATGGTTTGCAAGAGGCATTTGCCGGCATTATCGCTTGGAAACCCAAAATTGCACTTGACGAAAAAACATGGATCGTTAGGAATTTGGACGTATGTACTTACTTGTTATAAATTTGGAGTTACAGACCCTTATGTATAAAAATTAAATTTTAAGACCCTTAGGTGAGACTTTGTGGTAGTTTCAGGATGCAACGTGTTTGGGAAGCATGTCCAAACCCGTGCCCTTCTTCTACCTGTTCCTTTCTTCTGCCTGTTCTTCACTCCTTTCCCCTTCCCATTCTTTGCATTTCCCCTTCCCCGTAGTTGTGGTTGTGATTGCGATTGGTGGCAGTTGGGTGTCTGGTGACGGAGCTTGGGAGTCATGGTCGCTGGCAATGGTGATTGGGAGTCGTGGGTGGCCGGTGTAGGTGATTGGGTTTGATGATCTATTGGGGTTTTGAAAATTGGGTTTGGTTGTGCGGCCACGCTGATGAAGTTAGAGGCAGAGCTTATGGATCGGCGGTGCTGATTGATGTTGATGATCAATTGGGGTTTAGGATTCAGTATGGTTTTGGATGGCCGATTGGTGGCCCACGACATGCGACATGAATGGTGGTTGTGCGGCAGCGTGTGTGGGTGTCTGGTGGAGGGACTGCTCCGACATTGGTCGTGGGAGGGCCAATCGATTGGTGGCCGTAGCGTGGTTGGTCGATTGGTGGCGAGCAGGAGTCTGCGGTGGACATATGGGGACTCGGGTGTGCGGTGGTGGAGATGGTGACCGGAGCTCCGGCGTCCGTCACTGACTGAAGATCAAAAAATCTATCTCGCCCTTTTGTCGCTATGTCTTTCTCTCGTGCTCTCGCTATTCCTAGTGGAGACGGTGGCAGGTGGCCGAATTTTGACGAACAGTCGCGAAGATGGTGGTCTATGGTGGCCAGTGATGGAAGTTGGTCTACAGTGGAAGGTTGGGGCTGCGATGGTAGCTGCGCTGGCTTGTGACAGTGGAAGGTGGAACGGTGAGTGTGTTGCTGTTGCGGTGGGAGGTTGGGGCGTTGATGGGTGACGGTGGGTGTGTTGCTGTTGCGGCAGGAGGTTGCTATTTACCGCCAACCAAACGCAACGACAGAGAAGACGGGGATGAGATGAGAGGAAAACAGGGGAAGGGAGAAAGAGAGAGACAGACAGGAAAACAGGGCATTTTGGTCCTAAAAATCAGGTTTTGGGCACCATATGGTTCCCTCCAAAAAAACACAGCTAGTTTGGATGTTTTCCATTAACTGTGCCCATTTTCTTAAACTGTGAGGGATTTAGTGTTTAAATTTTAAGTGAATGGGGACAAAACACACAACGTGTAAAGTAGAGCCCTATTTTCCCCAGATGAATAATGACACTCGAGTATTTCCTTTGTATTGTTATACACTAGAATAGAGTAGTAACTCCGTAAGCCGTGAATCAAAGAGTCCTGGCACGAATTACACAACACCAAACGCCTGCCTAAAAACTTTTGGCGGGAGAGGAGAGAGTAGAGACGGCAACAGAGAGAAAAGATGAGCTCGTCGGCGGTGGAGCCGGACTCCCCTGACCTGGTCTGTCAGCTCGACAGCGTCCAAGGCATGGTCGACGCCCTCACCTCCGTCCGCTGGAAGCGCCATCAGGTTCGCATTTCCACTCGCTCCATTTGCTTATCGAACAAAGCACCGAGCAACAATTACAAGCAATCATTTCCATTTCCATCATGAAAGCACTGCCCTAAGCTTTTTGGTGATACCAATTGATCGATATCGCACGATTACGACGCAGTTGCGGAGTTGTTTGACCACTGTTTGCCGAAACAGCTGCATTTCTTGATATTTTCCCTTGCTTTTTTCAAAAAATGTGTCCATGTTTGTAATAATACTTGGAAGTTAAATCTTTAGTGATTGAAAAGAACCGGACAAATAGGACGCGGTTGTGGAATTGGGGGAGCCCTGTTTGAAAAGGGGGGAATTCCAAAAAGCAATGGAAGGAATTGAGAACTAGAACTGAACACCTTTCATTTCCTTTATGCAAGCAGTGTCCGAAGATTTTTTATGATACTCCTCTGGAAGTTAAACTAAGGTTTTATAAGGTTATTGATGGCAAAAAATAGCGCAACAGGGGCGCAATTGTGGCATTGTTGGACTGCTGTCTGGAAAGAGGTAAACTGCCAAAGAATGGAAGAAATTGCTTCAAAAGCATTAGAAATAGCTGCGTCACTTGATTTTTTACCTTTGGATTAACCAAACGGTGCCCTTAGTTTTTTGGTGATACTAAATAGGACTTTATGCAGATATTGATTATTGAACTAAGTTGCACAGTTAGCATGCAGCTGTGGAAATACTGGAGGTGCTGTTTGGCTAAAGGAAAGGAAAGTGCAAAATTTTGTCAAAGAAATGTTGATCATTCTCCTTTGCCTTTTCCAAACAGTGAATTATTAAGGTCTTTGATAGAGGATATTGACTTGGAACTTGACCTAGGGATTTACATGGTCCATCCTACTTTTTTTGCTTATAACTGATTAAATTATTCCTGTAAGTAGGACGCAGTTGTGGAATTGTCGGAGCATGGGATAGTGCTGATTGTCGAGGATACTGGCTGTCTTCAAGCTAAAGTTTACCTGCAACGCGAGGTAATTCTTCGAAATGATCTGTTTGGGAACCTAGAAAATTCCAGTTTGTTGGTATATCGGAGTAGAACTGTGCATCCTTGTTTTGTAAGTTTTCGGGGTAGACAAGCTATTTATAGTGTAGTATTATTCTGATTGACGATATTTTGATTTTGTCTTGTAGCTTTTTGTTAGTTATGAGTATAATGCACAGGGGCGTCCTAGATTTGGAGTGAGCTTGGGCCTCTTTGTTGACTGTCTCAATACCTTTTCTGTACCTGGACGTTCAAACACAATCGAGTTCCAGTATCCAGGGCCTGATATGCAGCTTCTTCTCAAGTATACTCTCTCTTTGAATCGGTTCTCAAACTATATGGGATTTATATTTTATATGAATTTAACATAAAGTGTGTAGTAATTATGTTTGGCAATCGCATTTTCTGATAATTGTTTCGGCAGTGCTCCTTTTAACTGTTATATGACATCTTTCATTTAGATTCTCAATTCTTTCATCTTATTTGGCTTTTGGAAGAGATGTCTTGTAATCTTCTCTACATTTACTGTCCTTCTTTATTGGTAAGGCTTTTATAAATTTCAACTGCAATGTACAAGGCTCAGAAGTTATATTTTGGTGGAAGGCTTGGTTGCAATTAGATGACATACATTCATACAGTGACTTACACGATCCAAAAGATTTTGAAGTTGTGTTCGTAGATTTGGTTTGTCATCCCACAACACATCATTCTACTATTCCTTTCATCAGATCTGTTGATTCACTAAATGCATGCATTTACGCGGAGATCAGAACAAGGATCCCAGACACGATTTCATGGGACTACAACTTTGAACCTGCAGGAAGCACTCCCCTCAGTTTTACTGTCAAGGTATTCATTTTCTCATGTCAGAACAGTACTTGCATAAGGTAAATCCCTTCGACCAAGTTTCCTACAAGAAGAAGCAGAAGAAAAAGAGCCTTATTATTGACGTTCTAAGACTAAACATTGCACCATGTTCGAAGGTTATAGAAAACACTTCGATAGATATATGTAAACTTGTACTTATAGATCAAAGTTATCTACTTTTACTGCATATGTCCTCATCCGGGTAGGTAGAACAATAGATACTTTTGACTTCAGTATGCAGTTTTGACATATTCTTCTTAAGTTTGTTCTTCACAGAAATAGTGCTTTCCACTTGACTTAAAAATGAAGGTCCTTGCTGCGCACAGAAATAAAAATGATTTTAGAAAGGGCTGGTTTGTTTTTATACATCTTTTCTTCATATTTAACAAGTTTATTTATTCATCGGGAGGTTCAGTATATCTGTGTCCACTATGCATCTTTCCAGCAGGCAGGAACCTAGCTTTTTTGTGCTTTCTCATCCGTCGAATACGTACAAGAACTCGTGTATGAGTACCCTGGTTCTCTCTCACACGTGCTTCTGCTAAAAGCTGCAACTTCCTGTGTCTCACGAACAGCATCTCAACCTCTGATAGATTGCGTGTAGTGCAGTCTTAGGTTATATAAATTAAAAGGGAAAAAGAACAACAAGGTAGAAATGAAAAGGGAAACTTGCTTGAAAAAATTTGCCTGAAAGGAAAAAAGCTATAAGCCTTTCTCTATGTGAAAATTGAATGGCCTGTCAACTGACTTATTAGTTTGGTAAATTACCTGAAGATGCTGGCCCATTTGTTTCTGGGGAAGTATGGATGGACTTTTAGTGGTACTTCAAGGATATTGTTGGATTCTGTACAGCATTATAATGCTTAGGTTGCAAAGCTTGACATTAGGGTTGAAACTTGAGGGCAGCTATTTTGTGTGAATAATGCTTCCTAAGGTCCATCCATCTCCACCACTCCAACCTTACTGAATTAAAAGCAGCACATTAGGTCATGGCCTTCATCGTAGTAAGTAGTATTATAGTTTTAGTTCACGTCTGTGCCTTGCACCTAGGAAGCATGGGCACCTCTCTAGGTTGAGGAATCATGTCCAACAAGTACCGGCACCTGGTCACCCCGCGGACACCTGGGGACATGTGTAGGGACACCTCTGGGTGGTTTTATTTAAGTCAAATCATCGGATACGGACACCGTCATACTTCATTGTAGTTATTGTTCTCCCTCAAGTGAAGTTGGTTCTGTAAAGTTACTAATGAATCTGGAACTGTTAAGTTGTTGATAGTATTCATTTGAGAGACATCTTTAATGACCAGTTATTTTCCAGGTGACGTCATCCATGAGAACAATAGAAGTTCATCTTGAATTATGTTATTTCTCTTAGTAGTCTCTACTGTTCTTCGTTGTAAAGCAGAGCTAAGCTTCACCAATTTTATCCCAGTCATCAGCCTTGAAGGAAGCAATTGATGATCTGGAATGGCCAGGATCAAGCATCCAAATAATTCTACAGCCAGTCCCTCCCTCTATTACCTTCCGAGGCGAAGGCCATGGCGACTTGCAGGTTAATTTGGCTCCTTCATTGCACGTGAACGTATGTTGCCTGGGATTAATGTTTTTAACAGCTTGGACCCTTGTGCTTCTTGCAGATAGATTTCATGTATTATGTAAATACGGACCTTCTCATTGCATTTAACTGTGATCGCAGAGTTGCTTACAGGTTACTCTCACTTCTTTCGACCCATCATGTGGTGAACACCAGGTTGAGTTTTCCCAGTCTCACTGGTTTGGTTCTTGCTTTGACGTACACAGGTATAAGTACAAATTCCTTCGTGCAACAACTTCAAACATACCCAGCAGCGTTATCAAAGACAATCGCGGAAGCAAGTTGACCATCGGACTTGGGGGGATGTTAAAAGTTCAGCACCTGGTTTCCCTTGCTAGACCCTCACACCCCCACATTGATTCTGCCGGCTATCAGCAACCCAGCCGCATTGCTTACATCGAGTTCTTTGTCAAACCAGAGGTAGACGAAGACACCGGAAATGGTTCATAGGAAATTTAAAGGTGCCTATGGCTTCTTGTTAGTCATTACTGATAATTAAGGAGGATATACAAAGAAAGAGAAAGGAAGAAAAAAAAAGGGACTCATCTTTACGGTAGGAAAGAAACCTATTGTACCTGATGCCAACTACCATTGGGTAGGAAAATGGTGCTGATTTCACCGAGGCTTAACCAAGGCTTTAATTCATGGCGTGTATGCATATTTTGCCCTTAGCATCTTATTAGGTCGGGTGTAGTAATTGATGCACTGCTTATAGGTCTGTAACGATGTAAGTAATTTTCTTGTAGATGTAACTTCCAGACGAGGATAGTGATATAGTGTACGCCTGCACGACCATATGAGCCATTCGCTTGATTCATGCCCCGAGTCAGGCAAGCCAAGTTAGCAGAGGCCGTTGAATGCCAACAACCTTTGCAATAGATACTCGACTAGGACTTGCCATCCTGCGTATTCATAAAGGATCCCGAATGGACTGGTTTGACTATCACCCTGTGCAGTTGCTATTTTTAAACCAGAACCCCTTTAAAGGAATCGAATTCATATATGATTTTGTTATAAGATCAAGGCCATCTGCAACATTATGGCACTTTTTTTTTGAGTTGAGGACTTTTTACCAAAATTAAAAATTTTGGCACTCCAAAGAAGGGAATGATTCAAAGTCTCCACATCAATTAGGAAAGGAACTTTCCGGCACTCAAAAAAGGGAACCGATTCAAAGTCCCCACACCAATTAGGAAAAAAGGGTTGTCGTATAATAAAAGGGGAGTTTTGAACCCGACGTGAATCGAACACGCAACCTTCTGATCTGGAGTCAGACGCGCTACCATTGCGCCACGGATCCCTTGTGCTAATAGTTGTTACTTTTTATTATTATATAGTTATTACATTATATAAGCAGACAACTGAATGGGAAATAAAGGATAACCTTAACGGCTTACTAGTTTTAATCTCGTGCGTTACACACGGGAACAACAATTATTAAAATACTTATTGAGAGATCTTATATTTGTATGCTTAATAACGATCACAAATTTGGCAGTGACAATAAAATAATTAAAATTTTATTTTTTTTACCTTTTTAAAGGAGTTCTTTTACCAATGTTTATCGTTAAAAATGAACTTGAGCAATAATTTTTGGTTTTTAGTGACAAATGAAGATAAAATATAGTGTATGAAATAATAAAAATAGTCTCTCCTAACTAATGGTAATTGCAGTGATAATATTAATAAAAATAACTTGTGTGCTGAGGTTATATAACTCAAGATCACCAAAAAAAAAGAGTAACAATATATAATAATGACTGAAAAAAACGGGAACATAAACTACATATAGAATTTGTAATGAAATAAAAGGAAGAAAATTATGGTAGTTTATTAGAAAAACTGATGGAGAATATCATGTTTTTCTAAACAATGAAAAAGATTAATATTAAAAAGGAATATATAGAGAATTACTTTTGTCAAAATTTAGGAACTAATGAAATTTTAAAGATATAAATAAAATTCTTGAGTAAGATATGTTGACATAGAAAAGAAAGAAATATAAAATCTATATAATTAGTTGAATTTCAATTAGAAAGAAGGAAGTCAAATCAAGTGTGTGTGAGAGAGAGTTCAAATCATTATTACAAAGGTAAGTAAATTTAAAATATTTTAAAAATTCAAAATAGGAAAGTCCATATGACGAATTAAGAGAGTGTCCAAGTAAGCGATGACTGGATAACATTCTTTAGCTTTCATATATATATATATATATATATATATATATATATATATATATATATATATATATATATATATATAATTAGATTTGTGAGTTTTGACGAGAGAAAAGAAAAAGAAAATCTTGTTTGTAAGTTTAAGAGAAAAAAGAAAGTACCATTTCTCTCCCTTATTTGTGATGATAGCGGATTATATACACACACACATACATATACACACACTTATACTCTTTCCGCCTCACATAATTAGATTTATTTTTCTTTTGCACGCATATTAAAGATTTAGATCATATATTGTGTACTTTTCATTCTACCTTTAGACAGAAAAGGGGAAAAAAGTGGGTTAGGAGAGAAAATGCGTTGGTCGAGAGTTAAATGTGGGAAGAAAAATAAAATAAAAAAGTATAAAAATTTAAAGACTTACAGAATTTTTCTTAATTTAAAAGTGATCAATTTTTATAGGACTACTAAAAAAAAATACGATCAATTATGTAAAACGGAGGGAGGATTATATTGTGATATTGTAACAAAGACTATATGATGTATGATCCTAAAAAAATAGCATGATTGTGACGGAAAAACAAATTAGTCATCAATGATATTTTACAAAATTCATACCATACTAATGTAATAAACCTTAAATCACTGGTCATTGTAACAATCGAAAAAATAAAAATTAACCATGAGTCGACTACAAACATCTCAACGTTCAAGTCTAAATAATGTCACATCAAAAGTAAAACAATCAGTGATGAGTCGTATCTAACAACTAAAACAATCATCTATTTGTAAGTAAAACTGTAGAGCTCTTGGATAAAGAACCCTAAAAATCTAAAAGTTATTAAAAATTTAGTTTTCATTATTTCAAAGGTAATATAGACACTATTAGAACTTATGAGAGTGTCATTTCAGTCCTTTTCTTTTTAATTTTGAAAGGAAAGATTTAGAAACAAAATAAATCCAAACTTGCTTCCTTTTCTCTTCTTTTCTTTCTTTAAAAAAAAAACTCACAAAGTAGAGAAAAAAAAGGAGGAAATGAGTCACTTTCCTTTCTTTTCCTCTCCTTTCTCTCCCAGAAAAACTCACAAACTGACTATAAAAGTCTAGAATATGTTTATTTTGGTAACACGAGAGGAAACGGTAAGAAAATTACATGGGGATCTCGAGCGCGATGAACACCACGTGCATCTTTATCCGATTCTTTTACAAGCGTCTCTGGAGGTGTATCCAACGCAACAAAGTTCTGGGATGAAGTTAAGCTTAAACGGGCACATCAATTAGATTCGCGAAATGCAAAAGCCATGCAACAATTCCACTGCCTTGAACCTCTGTAATCTCGAATGAAAACTTTCTTGCTGCTGATATTGGTTGCCGTGCTTTTATGATAAGCTTCAGGAAACAATGGGCACATACATACACATTTCCAAGGAGGAGAAAAGAAACAAGAAAAGAGAAAAATCCACTGGAGACTTGGCTTCTGCTATATGAAAAAGCAAGTATTAAGTGGTAGAAAGTACATGAAGAGAAGTATTTAAACCACATGGTTTGTCCATAAATTGATGAAAAGCCATCGATTCAATGAATAAGTATGTTTGATTCAACTGACGACGTTTTTGAATTCAGCAAGAACTCAACAATGGAAAAACAATCATCTAGTTCCTACCAAAACTTTCTCGATACAGTAACGGTAAAAATCTCGCTCTCCACTACTACCATCATGCATTTGCAGTTTCAAGCCACCTTTGTTCGTTCTGACCTCATCTGCTGCTCATTTTCCGCATTTAAAGTGACTTGATAGGTTATGGTAACTATCCTTCTGTATGTTGTTTGCAGCCCTTGGGCCCGTAATGTTCAGAGCTGCGCTTCACTATCGCTCTGCATAAGTAGCAGTAATGGCGCTGGCATGCCCAGCAGAAGATGTGATTGTTATTGTTAAGCTGTTGACACAACAAAAGAGGGGAAAGGAAGATAGTTAGATCGTATTGTTTCCAAATAACACAAATTACGCAGGGAGGCTCTGAAAAAGTCGTCCTGAAAACTAGTTTCCTTCGTATTACCTACTGATCCTACGAACGAACATTTTATTCTCTATCTACTCTTAAACCCTTAAACTGTCTTTAGCCCAGAGCTCTCTGCGGAAGAAAAAGGGCACTCCAATAATATCCGCCAAATAATGAGAATTTTCAAAACCCAACTCCTCTGAGCTGATGGCCGTCGACAACACATCATCTGAAAGCGCATATCTGATTGCGTGGTATACATAAGTACTATTGATAGCAAAATAACATCACCACGATTTCGGACAGAAACGTTCTACCTCTTAGTATTTAGGTCTGACTTGTTAAAATCACTTATATGCCGCAAAAATAGATTTCCACATATATAAGCTACTACGGACCCAATTGTGTGTGTTTGTGTGTGAGAGACGCAATTGTGTGCGGAGGGAGGGAGGGAGGGAGCATGGTCTAACATGTACTTCGGTGGCATCTTTTTGAATAAAAGTTTGGTTACTAGCATTTCCCCATCGTAATTGTCTAGCAATAATACATAACTATATACAAAGCACGAAGACCTAACATATAGCAACTACTGAGTGGATAAAAATTATGTACCTATATACAAAACACAACGACCTGAAATGTAGCAACTACTGATTGGAAAAATAAATTATTGACTAAACATGACCAAGCACCCACGTCTTGCATTGACTTTGGAGACTACCAGACTTGGGTGACTGACTTCTGCCACTATACCCCTCTGTAGTTCCAAGAACACAGATCAATCTACAATATCATTTGTTTTGACCACTAAATCTAGACATATTTGGACTTGTTCCAAAGATGTGCATCAGCATAACATATGAGCATAATATCTTTGTTCATATCATGGCTCATACCAAGATAGTACAGAATAATTACGTTATCTAAAAGATCTATTCTTCAACCGGAAAAAGAATGGAGCTGAAATGCAAGTAAGTAATGAGCTATGAAGATGAATATTCCGAAGTGTGGTTTTTTTACAGTTTTGACAGAACTTAGAACTGATTGCACTAATCTAAACCTTCTGTATCACAATAACACAGAATAAGTCCATGCCATATTCAACGTGATCTAATTAGAATGATTTTCGTTAACCAAATCCAATATGATCTGTTTTGATAATCAGCTCAACCAAACTCACCTTTATGCTGATTTGACCACAACCAGGGCATGGATGACCACGGCCAGCATTCAGCTGAGCATGGATCTGACGCACTTGACGCTGATTCACTTGTTCCTCCCAATTCTGAATCATTTCCTGTGGGAAAAGTTCACAACCTCCATCCCTTCAAATAAAAAGGAAGAAGGGTAAGTTTTGTACAAAGATGTATCTTATAGCAGTCAAAAGATGCGATCTGAAACTATAGCAGTCAGGGTGGAACACAAACCTGAAGTGCTCATACCCACCAATTGCCTGATTACAGCGGTAGCAAAAATAACTTCCACAGTTTTCACATACCATCTTGTTACAACCCTCAGTTCGTGAGATTGCCATATTACAAGTTGGGCATTGTTTGGAATCACGAAGTATTTCTTTGATACTAAGTATTTCATTGATCATATCACGTTCACGGCGCAATTGTTCAGACTTCAGTTGAGTTGAATTCTGTCGGTCCTGCAAGCAAGAATTTACAAGATAGAAATGTTTAATTTCGCAAGAAACTTAAAGATATTTCCAGTACAAGAGAATGTGGAAGGATGACGGAATATGCTATAAGACCACAAAGTTAAAGCAAAGAAAAGCTGAAAATCTCCAAGTAACATATCACTATATCAGAAACCAAATAGGATCAGCCATCAAATGGCTAATAG
Organism: Escallonia herrerae; assembly: GCA_033070095.1. Lineage (NCBI taxonomy): Eukaryota > Viridiplantae > Streptophyta > Magnoliopsida > Escalloniales > Escalloniaceae > Escallonia > Escallonia herrerae. The sequence goes on from JAVXUP010000360.1 coordinate 63,264, forward strand.
ATGGTAAACATGTGCATGCAAAACTGAAGGAAGTCAGAAACCCACCCAAACACACACACACACACACACACAAAACAAGGATGTTAAACTTAAAGTCTGTGATGATCTCAAATCAAAGAGATCACATCTTCAAAAACTAGCTGTACAATAGCATTATGCCATTTCGTGGGACTATAACATTGCATGCATATTGTAAAGATGCAGAATGGGGATTTCATTCCAGTTACAACTTAGTAGATAAACACCAATTATGCTTGTAAAGTAGCGCTAACAGATACACTAAGCCAACAAATTGGGGTCAGCTATATGAACCCTTTTCTTTCTCCCCTACCTCACATGTTCTCTGATATATTTCTAGCAATCAAGTCCTTTCTCCTTTCTCCTAGCGAAGTGCTTCTCGGTCTACCCCTACCTCTTCTCATTCCCACAAGCATATGGAAAATGCTAAACCACCAAATTTCATACAGAATGCCCATACATAAAATGTTCTACTCGTACTTTAGAAACTAACGCTTTTAACTGCCATTTTCTTCGCTTAGAGAAAGACGGCTTTTTGAAAGTAGGGAAATCATGTGTACTGGCTTGTTTGGATATCATTATCAAATTTACAAAAGCAATGAAATTTTATTTTACCCACATTAGAAAATTTGAAAACTCTTCATGTTGTTTAAATATCATTCTTCACATATTTATCAGCAAATTGAGTGGAGAGTGAGTTCCAAGAATAGATTTATGAAGATTCATGAATAGTGATTCTCTTTTGGTGTTTTTGAGAACAGAAATTAAAAAATGATAACCAAACAAGAAAAACTAAAAAACATTAAAATGGAAATGGAAAAAATGGTAACTAAACGGAGTGCAAAGCTCAACTTCCAAAAGTTAAAATTTTTGGATCCGGATTATTTTAACTATTAAAAATGGGTCGCTCAATGCCCACATTGCGCGGTCTGGGGAGGGTTGATGATGTACACAGCCTTACACCCACTATTGCAGAGAATTTGTTTTCGTGTTCAAACCCCATGAGGTCATGCCGGAGCAACCTTACTGTTGCACCAGGGTCACCTTCCGTATGAAGATTATTTCATATCAAACTTTCATATAAAAAATATTCCACGTCCCAAACTAAGTTTACCTGCAATAGTTTGAGCTTCACATCTGGGGTCATACATACAACTCCAACATGGCGTCGTTCCCTACACAACGTACAAAAGCTAAAGAAGCACTTTGAGCATTGTGCATGATCGTCTTCATCCTCTATGCAGACTGTTTCACACCTTGGGCAATAGGTCACATCAGACATTGAGTCCAGCGTTTTCTGTAACATCAGCGATTCCCAACGTTCAAACTCCTCATCACCAAGCAATCTCTTTAACAAACCGGGTGGGACCATGCCCCCACATTTTGCAACAGGGCACAAAAGCTTGCTGACTGTACCTTCCTTCACATGGATGTTAGAATAAGTTTGCATGCATTCCCGACAAAAGAAATGCTCGCATGGTAATCTAGTGAACTCTGAACCTGAAAATGGATCAGAATCTTAAAATACAGAATCGAAATAAGTTCAATGATAATAGTAGAGTTAAAATTAGGTACAACAGAACAATTGACTAAGGCATACTAAGTTGCAAAGCTGGTGCAGATACAATGAGCAAAATACACCAGAAACCCTGACATGCAGGGCATATTAATACAACTTCCTAAACTACCTCATTGTCTCCCCCCCCCCCCCCCCCCCAATCTTCACAAAGAAAAATGAGAAAGAGAGAAGGGAGAAACAGACAAACACTAGTTTGAGAGGAATGCCACCCCATCCCTCAGACCCGCACCACACAGCTCAACCTATCTCTTCTCTAGGAGTGTATTGACCCGTGTACATACAGACAAACTCCCAATTCTATTTCAATCAGCTTCCTATTAGCGAATCTCATAGAAATAAAATGTTCGATTCAGAGGTCCACGAGCGAGGCATTTCACATGGAAGGTGCATTTTACAAGAAAGGTTCTCCATCTTGAACATCTCTGAAGTATACTCCCAACCTACCTGTTAAAGATTATGTCCAGAACTCAGTTGCAGGAAACTCCTAATATGGTGACGTTTCTCTCTCGGAAACTCGCTTTTGCGATCCCAAGTTAGGAGCTCCATGGGATCTCGTCCCAAGCTACTATGGGAACTCGATCCCATTAGCTGGATAGAGATGCTTGGAACAAGTAATAGAATACCTGAAAATCAAGCCCTTCCCCCCCCGCTTTGTGCAACTAAGGTCCAGAATATATGGGTTAATCCAACATATCTAAAACAACTTGAACCAATTAGGAGTCATATTTACTTCCTCCATCCTTTTAAATTAGACAACACTTCAAAGTTGTCCATATATTGTACAATTGTATGGACAACTTCTAAATTTGTATACCAATCCCAAATTCAGGGGCAAGTAACATTACCTCAATTACCAAAATAGAGAATGAAACATGCACATAAAACTTATAAATCATTGTTAAGGAAAAAGCAATTCTTGTTTCGCTTATGAAAGGCTAGTGGGCAAAAACCAATATACAAACTATGTAGAAATGAAGATGGAGACTATAGTAAAGCTCTGCAAGAGCAGTCCCATGAACCATGTCTTTATGATAGGAAAAGACACGTATATAGTCCTACTACAACATTTTTCCTAATGTGCACCAACCAAATAGACCACATCAAGCACAAAGGAGCACTGTTCCATCTACGCTCATGCCCTATGTCGATACAGGCCAGGCTGGGCACCGGAGAAGGCTCCAAGTACGATGAAATACGTAATCCTAAAATCATCTTGTTCTTTGTAGATACATATGGAACATTGGGGTCAGTCATTACTCCTTTAAATAGAAGCACAAATGGTGCAAGTTATCGGATAACAAGAAGACAAGGTCCATAATCGCAGTTGAGCATTTTAACAATTTAAAAAAAACATACTTCATCATTCAGATAATTAAAGAACATTGGTAAAGTGAGAAGATGTGAGCCCCCAAAGCTCTCCCAATATTGTGCCAGCAGTATTTGCCTACTCTTCTGTAACAGTTGAAGCTCATTAATTGCACAAGAATACCCTAGAAGCAATGGTGTATGTAGCAAAGAAATTCAAATGAAACTGTTGGATATATACTGAATCCACTGAAGAAGGATTGATAATTACCAGCAAATTCACTAAAACAGATGCAGCATTCATGCAAATTTATTAAGAAATCCTCACGGCGCTGCTCATCATTGTAATTCTTCATTAAAGGAATATCAATATCCGGGGAGACACTTCCCGAAATTGCACGCCTATCTCCAGTATGTCTCATTCCATAAGGACCAAGAGTAATTTCTTTATCAAAACCCAGATAAGAAAGAGAAGAGCTGTGTAGCCATTCTACCCATTGGTATATAACCTCCTGACCTGGTTGGTCATTCCAGATGGAATCCAACATGGAGCAGATTCTGGAGATCTTAGGAGAATCCAACCACTGAATGGAGATAGTGAAATAAGGAGGTAGGTGGCTGGGGTATGATTTTGGTAATAAACAAGTTAACTCAATCGGTTGAAGATGCTGAACTTTGAAAGAGTATGAAAACTGAGGTGAATCGTCATTCTTGGTCTCAAGATCAGGGGATGAGTTTAACTTTGTGGAGACCACAAGTTCTCTAGGAGCTTCAATATGGACATGAATCTGCCAAATAACACACAGATGTTGGACTACTCAGTTCTCTATCTATGATAGGGAGTACTCAAATCACTAATATACCTCGCAGACCGCTCTGTTTGTCAAGGACAAAGAAATTGTCTCCATAAATGGCCTCCATAGCAAGCAACTGGCAAAAACCACATATAGATCAGGTGAGTAGCTCGACAATATCACAAAGAGAATGAAATGCTTTCAGAACTCATAACATGTCCATAGGTTTTCTTTTAACAACTTCTTTTGCACAGAGTATTGATACGATTGCCAGGAATTCCATCATTCCAATCTTTCTCTAAGCAAGTCACTCAGGAAAACTTAAATGTTGATTTATGAACTCAAATGTAAACTATTACGCATTGCACACACCAATGCCTCCCCGGACCAAAGGACATACAAACAAGTTCAGCGCAAAAAGTTTGGTATAGTTTCTAGTGAATGATTCAGCAAAACGGTATATCGTACAAACACAACTCGTGTGTAGTTCTTTCTTGTTTGGCATGCAACAGTTTAAAAAGCTAATCTCGATTACGAAGCCAAACACCTATACCAAGGAAACATTATTCTCATCCTCACAGCACCAAAAGATTTGATTTTATTTTATTCATCTCTTTTCATGTGTACATCTCTCTTCGTCTCATGACTCTTGTCCCTTTTATGTTTTTGTGGCGCTCTAAAGGAAATACCGACACTTTAACATTGAATCAACTACACTGATAGTTACACAAAACAGGTATAGTTTAAGAGGTCAAACTAACTAACGCAAAGACAATATAAGCCAACTTTCATCAAACTCGAATTCTCTTTCTCCAAAAACTCCCAAAAAGTGAAAAGCAGAAGGTACCTCGTCCTCCTGCAATTGATCATTAACTTTTTGCAGCTCTTCTGACAAATCCGGCTCTTCTCCGTTCCCCCTCAAACGCAACTCTACTAACCTGCTTGCAATATCGTCAACTTGCTCAATTTCCTCCACCAAATCAGGCCCCACATTGGTGTCTCCACTCAATTTTTCCTTGTCTACATGATTATCACCCTCAACTGAACCAAACCTCTCAAATTTACCTCTATTGCCCTTATCCTCTTCTTTTGGTCCATCATGATCAGAATTTAGTTCAATAATTTCTCCATTCGTGTCGAATTTTGATACCGAACAATACCCATCTGCCCGATTCTCTTCTTCCTCGCAAGAATTGGATGAACCCAGCTCGGATTTCTTGACAAACTGCGGTTTAGCGCAATAATTGCGCCGATTTCGGGAAACCCACCTAGAATTTCGGCGGTTCTGAGGTGAGCTTTTCTGAGAAGTAGAAGGTCGTGATGATGATGATGATGATGATGGATTTTCAAGGTTGGGTTGATCGGTCTGTTGGGTATGGTCGTGCAAGGGTTTTAGCGTCCAATTTTCGTCGCTCTGGTGAGCCTGGTTTGGCCTTCCTCGTCTGTTGCCACTCCTTCTCATGGCTAAGTTACTTGCAGAAGCGAAAGACGATAGAGAGAAGTATGTTTTGCTTTCTATTGATGAAGTTGGCGGAGATACTGCCTGTGGAACAGTTTGTATTACGGCGGCGGCAATAGGGAAGCTAATTATGTGGGATTTAGAGCTAGTTATAAAGGGTGAGCTTATTACAAGATGGATGTTATTAGTGACCTTGACATCCATCTTCCAAGAAGTCTTCAAGTTCGTGGGTCGCTCCAAAAATGGCACTGATACACGGTTTTTCAATTGCATATCTTACAAGAAATTTTCACATTGACCACCAAATCCACTTGGTCACCAACAATACTTGCTCATCAAGGTCATTAAGTTCTTAATATTAATGTCGATACAATTATTATTGGTTTTAGAGTAAATATTACAGAACTTGTCTGTAAAGAGACTTGCACATTGAAATGAAGGTTACCAACTCCATTCCTTAGTCACATGGTGAAATTGGTCAAACAAAATGCTCGCATGGCATGACCATGCTTTTGATTTGATGTTATTTTACTATATGTATATAGGTGCATAAGTTTATTGACTTTTCTTCCTAAATAATTTTTTTTAATACTTAATTATTCATATACCCCATTTTCAATCTTACTTACCTATCTAATCTATTTTTAAAAATCTTGATTCAAAACAGAGATTTCAACTGAAGAAAACGTGGTTCCAAACCACGTTTTCAAGTAAACGTTACTATGAAATCTCTGTTAGGCAACGTTTTTTCGCTTGAAATCTCTATATAGAATCAAGATTTTCAAAAATGAACGTTGAAAATGAGATAGATGAGTAATTAAATATTAAAAAATAATTATTTAGAGCAAAAACTCTCAGATGTACGTTGATGATCAACATTCAATCAAAGTATATATTGCATAGCCACAAGAAATTATTTTAAAAAAAAAACATGATGGAATTGTATTTTCAATAATTTCGACCGAACTCATAAATGAAACAGGCTAACGTACTTTTCAACAACAATTATATATACGCATTGTTAGAATGATATCTATAATAGTCGACCTAAAAGAGAGCGGCTCCAACTCCACAATAGAGCAACTTTCACCATCGTGATAAAAGTTAGGAGCGGAAAAAAGTGTATCCTAAAAACCAATATCCCCCCCCCCCCCCCCCCCCCGCCCCCCCAAAAAAAAATAACACAACAACAACAACAGTTTTGCCTTTAGGTTCATAATGTTGAGAGAGAAGCACTTCACAATCTTCCTGCGTAAGTAGCAATAATGGTTTTGGCATCCCAGGATATTGGATTGTTATTGCCATCCTTTGCCAAAGTGTTAAGACAGGAAGATAGTTAGAGCGCGATCCAACGCCAAGCTCAGCCTCTATTATTTCTCAGGAAGTGTAGAAATATCTATCTACTTCAAACTGCATCTCTTGATATTGAAAGCATATCAATTGGCAAAAGACCTTCGCCAAAGGAGACTTTAGGGAGAAGCGGCGAACTCGAGTCACTGGCCTCCGCTGTAGGGTAAAGCACCCAGCTTATGGCACGACTCTAGTCTAGAGTAAGAAACCTGAGTTGCTGGCTCCTTCTACTTAGGCCACTTTGCCGTTTTGTTAGGCTGGTTTATTGACTACTACCATTGCAAAGTTATTTCTCCATCTCTCTGTTGGAAGGCGAGTTAAGAATCTTGTTATACAAGTCCTAAAACCTGGTGGTGTCTGAAACTCATTCTACATTCATATATCTAACGGTTGCAGTGCACCGTACGTACATTGTACATGAATAATAACTGTGGCCAACAAGGGTTGGTTCAACGGTCCCCAGGATCCCAATCCAGGTTTCTTACATGGGTTCGAATCTTGCCCACCGAACTTGTTGGTGACAAACTTACGTCCTCGTCCTGCATGCACTCCACATACGGGTCCTTGTGCGCTTCGGCCCCGATATAACGTGATTGCGATTCTAGGGGCGGTGGCCATGTGTTTTGGGCTTGGTGGCGGTCGGTGTGCCGATACGTGGTTGTGGGTGGCTCTGGGTTGCCGTGGGTTGTTGTGGTTGTGCCGGATTTACATCTAGAAAATGGTTCCCTTTGTGGTCGGCGGCGGTGGGTCGGCATGATGGATGGATACTGCGGTGGTGAACTAGGTGGCGGACAAGTGGGTGTCGCCGGATGGTGTTGCCGGCTGCGTTCCTTGGATATTTTGGATTGTGGGTGGTTGTTTGTGGATGGTCTTAGGTGGGCGAGAAGGGTGGTTTGTGGGGACATCGTGGCCGACGGTGGTGGATCATGGTGATGAGCAGAGTGGCTGCTATGGGGGTGTTGCCGGTGGTGTTGCTGCCGACACGTTTTGCCATGAGGATGTCAAGGGCAAGCATATCGACTGTACGAGACCCGTCACTACCGTGTTCTTTGTTGGTTGTACCGAATGCAGTGTGGGTTGTTCTTGGATTATTGTTAGTACAATATGCAATGTTGGTTGTACAAAATGGTTGTTCTTGCATTATTGGTTGTATGCTATACGATGTTGGTTATATAAAATGCGTTGTGGGTTAATAATATTCGAACTCTCTACTTTATTTTTTCAATCATATGCATGTCGGTTGTTTTTTGAAATACCACGTAAAAAATCAGGAATTATATAATGACAAAATTATCCCATGAGTTCTTTTGTGGAGAGAGAGAGAGAGAGAGAGAGAGTTTTTTTAAATAAAAAAAAGAGGAGAGATTTTTTTTCTAGAGAGAATAGCTTTTTTTTTAAGAGGTAGATTTTTTTTTAAAAAGAGAAAAGCTTTTTTTGGAGAGAGTTTTTTTTGTTTTGTAAGAGAAAGAGTAAAAAAGAACGGCTCACGTGGCCATGTGGACATGCTTTATGTCTTTTTTTTTTTTTTCATAATAACAGTCATATCCCTCTAACTTGTGGCATCCATCCTTCGTCAGGTGAGGTATTGATTTGATACGCCTTTTTAAAGTTGAATACTTCTTTGACATACCTTTAAACTTGGATACTAAAGTTGTACTTGGTGTAAAATTGAGGGTACAATTTTGAGATTAGGCCTTTCTTTTGAGTGCAATATGTGCATGTTCACAATGTTGAACGCAAAATGTTAGCCTTTTGAGACTTTTTTTTTTTGGTCATCAAAGTCATTAAGCGACATTTTTGTCTCGCTGCCAAACCAAATTGTCACCAAAAAATTGCATTTTTTGGCACTCAGATATTTAATATTCAAATTTCATTCATAAGGTGAAGAATTAGCAGCTACAGGGACTGCGCTATTGGAGTAGCGACAAGATTGCACGTGAGGGATAACGTTATGATTAATAGGCTCAAGCCCACGTGCCAAAAGAGGTTCACAGGAGTGCAAACTTAGTTGGGTTCGGTTTTGATCATACTTTTAATAAAACCCTATTACTCTCCGATGGAACTACAAAGGTCTTTAATCTGTAACACAAGCTCAATAGCCCTCATGATTTTATGAAGAAATAACTTTTAGAGCTAATTAAGATTATTATGCGAGTTACCCTTGGGGTTTATCATCAAGAAAATAATATCTCGCAGGGTTTATCAAGAAGTAGCTCTTAGAGCAAAACTCATTCAAATCAATAATACTCGAGGGTTTATTACAAAATAACCCTCAGGGTTTATCAAACGAATAACCCTTAGGGTGTATTGAAAAGACTGAGCCACCAACTGGAGAAAAAGAGCAAACTCGAGAAAAAAGGGTGCAGATCCGGAGGAATTAACAAACTTGGATAAAAAATAACAAAGCTCGAGTATTAAGATCGGTCACGGATAAGGCCATGGACTCGGGAGAGAGAAAAACGTGTTTTCAAATTATATAATCAGCAAGAAAGTTATGCTTATAAATACCCTTTACATTCAAATGAAAATCATGCATGAAATCTTGAGTACATGCCACAAGTGTTTCTCATCTTCAGGGTTTAAGCTTTGCCTACAGAATTAATCAGTCGACATTTCACTTGCTTATTTTTAACTCTGAGAACTATCACTAAATAACTTCATAAAGATCTAAGTTAACCCTTCTTAAATCCATCTTAAGACCAAGGGTAACACCATCATTTCTCTTGGTATTTACCATAATACCCTCAGTTGGTACTCACTCTTACAACCACGAACCTAACATGTCATGCATTAATCTGTAAGGAGAAACTGAGAAGCATTGCCATTCAACCACCATAGACTTTACTTATATCTTAACAATAGCATGCACAAATTTTGAATTCAAAATCTATCGAACACGCTAATATGTGATCAAATTGATATGTCTTATAGTTCTAACTACATGCTCTATCGGTTTTATCAATAATATTGAGCTCATTACGTAAGCAACCAAAAAAGATTATGGCTCAACCCAGGACAAGCGAGGGAATCTAGATGAGTTGCAGCCTGCAATCCGAACCGAGGACGGGTCGCTATCATTATTTAGTGCTTTTGCATGTTTAACCTCCGCTTAGGTCTTGAGTGTCTTTCTCAATTTTATGTCATAACATTCTCTTTTTCTTCAATAATGGATTGATTTTTTCAAAATATATTTGCAAATCACACAATCTTCCTGTCAACTGATGTGATTGAAGATTCTCTTTCTAGATAAGTACTCTAAGGAATTCCTTGACATCAAATCCGTTCCAAACCCCTAACCAGCACAATAGTCAACAGTTGTCTGTCAGCCTGCACTGAGTTTGCTTTTGATAGTCTGCTGTATACATTGGTGATTCAAGCCCGTGACTGACATTCATTTTTCTGTGTCCTTTACGTGGTTTCCTCTGTTCATCTATCTGTGTTAGTTTCTCAAATGCTACTGGTGTATGTCTTTTAGATCCGAAGTGTGATAATAATCTAGCTAGGCAATATGAGACTGTTAAGATGTGACCGAGGTATCTCGTACCTTTTCTAGAACTTAATTTTAACTCTTAAGTCCTAAATTTTGGGCTTATGAATGACAGATGTCGTCAGATTAGATGGTTGAATTTTACGACAATTCTTGTTTTTCTTACTTTTTCAAGATACTTAGAGTCATAGTGTTCACCGTCCAGATCGTAACAAGTGTGACCTAAATCTTATAATATTGTGAGGGTAATTAAACATCGTACTTTTTTATTTTCAAACAAAAAATATTGGTCCAAAGGATAATGATTTCACGTTATATCTTTTGTTTTCAATTTGATTGCTGTTTTTTTTTTCCTTCTTGAATCGAGTGGTTAAAGATGTTTTAAGCCCATGTCATGTTATTATAGGCTAATAGAGGTTGCCTCTTCCACTAAGAGAGAAGAAGAGCAAGTGGCAGAGCTTTCTAAGGATTACGACTAGTTCTTAAAGCTTCTAAGTTCAACAAAACAAATGTAGTCAAAGTAGGTGAAGGCTGAAAATGGAGAATGTGATTATACCTGGAGGAAGAGAAGAAACACAATGTCAAAGCTTCATTTGTTTCAGAGAGTCATCTTGACTCTAGAATTTTGTTTTATTTGGAAGAGGTTAATATGCTTTAATTTGTTGCTAATTAAGCATGTGATGGGTAATGCAAAAGTTTTAGGTGCTATCATGGATGTAGTAAGAGGCTATAACTTGTTCAACGAGAAACAATTAAGTGCCGCTAATAAAGTATTAAACATGTGTTGTTAAGATTTATCGACGGGTGTCTGTAAAAGTGTCATTCGCAACAAACTCGTTGCTAAATGTGATGAGTTGTAGACTTTTAGTTGCTTCTTACAACCATGGTTCAAGAAAAAATCTTTTCATGCATGATATGTTTTTAAAATTTATTTTGGAATTCTTTTACCAAACCGAAGTCACCTTGTGCAGCAAATTATTTGTCGACTGCGAATGATCGCACGTGCAAGAAATTTAAACTAAAATCAACACATCGTCTAAACAAGACTTGCAAGTGGTAGTTCGATGCCAACACTTTGAAATAATCATTGTTTCAACTTTTTGAATATTGTTGGTAATGTCCACGTGAAATGAATTTACTGCAACGGAAAGGACAAAGAGCACCTTAGCTGTATCAGCCTTCGGGTATAGGACGAAAGTTGGGTCGATCGCACAATTGTTCTCCTGTAGACCGCCGCGGGGGGGGGGGGGGGGGGGTGGGGTTCTAGGCTATATATATGATATCTAAGTGAAAATTTATCCTGCATAAGAAGTGAGTGATTTTGAACGAGGCATTTAATGAGAGTATATAATGGAGGATATTTGGATAATTTTATCGGTAAAACTAGATTCTCAAACCACCAGTTAAGCAGTCTTGGACATGGATAAAGCTGAACCAAATGAGAGGTAAAATGCAGCCATTTATTAAATATCATATTGGAAATGACAACAACACATGGTTCTGGCTTGACAAGTGGTTGCCCAATGGATCTATTGTAAATCAATTTGGTACAAGAATAGTCTATGATTTTGCTAGTTCTATGAACCTAAAGTACATGGAATATACCTATAAGATCAGCATAACTAGGGCAGTTAGCCAGTCAATTACCAGCATCTCCCTAATAACAATGGCACTGAGGATCAAATCAAATGGCTGGCACATCCCAGTGATAAATTTAGTATTCAATCAGCCTAGAATGCTATCAGAATGCATAAGCCTACAGTCTCATGGTGGAAGATAATCTGGTTTCTTGGCCAAATTTCAATGTGTGCTTTCATCTTGTGGTTGCTGTGCAAGAACAAACTAAGGAATAAAGATAAACTAAGGGCATGAGAAATTGTTGAAGATGATCACTGCAGTATGTGCAATCAACATTAGGAGACAATTGAACATTTATTTATGGAGTGCAACAAGAGTAAAGAGATCTGGACTCAAGTGTAAAGCAAAACTTCTAGTCCATGGGCAGTTCACCACATGGTCTCAATTTCTACACTTTGCATGCACAAATTTAGGAGAAAGAATTTTAGAGCTAGACTATGCAAGTTAACATTGAGAGTTACTATCTACAGCATATGGGAGGAAACAAATCAAAGGATATTCAAGGGAATCAAACAAGGGAGGCCTTAGAGCAAGGATTCAGAAATGGATATTTACAGAATATTGAGCTGGAAGAAGGCAGTGGCATCTAATATATAATTATGTCAAAACTAGGAGATACCTCTGACTGTGTTGCATCACTGAGCTAGGGGCCAAAATTGTTTTTCTTGTGTAAATTGTAGGCATATGATTCAGATGTAAGATGACGTTGAAGTTTTTCATTGGTAAATAAAGGACCTTTTATCAAAATAAATAAATAATTCTCAAAAACTGATTAAATCAGAACTCAAGAAAATGAGGATTTTAGATTTGTAAGCATTTTGAAGCAAATTTTATTATCTAACTTTTATTTTCTGACACTTCGATACTTGAATTTAATGCCCCATTATAAGGGCATTTTACGCAAATTTTTCTTTAAAATAATCAAATCTTAAACGACCTCTAAGAAGATTCACCAAATGGCTTTCTTTCTTTCTAGGCTAAAAGTCACGTATGAAATAATGATAATGGAGTTACATTCGTTAGTTTATGGAATCAAGTCAATCATCTTAGACAATGACAGTGACTGTCATTGACTAATGTATTAATCTTGCCTAGTTTCTAGTAGCGAATCAAGGCATGATCTCATACCCGAAAACTCTTGCCCGAGAACTCTTTCTATCACTTCTGACGTTTGGATTGATTCTAAATAATAGATTTCAACTTAAACCTTAGGTAGCGTTTAAAATCACTTTCAGTTTTGATTTTCTGTTTTCAAAAAAATCAAAATCATTTTAGCTTTTATTTTTCACAAAAATAAATGAGTGTTTGATTACCAGTTTTTATTTTGAGTTTTTTCTTTGGTGGTGGTTGCGATGGAGGTGGCCGTCAGGGTGTCCGGCGGCGGTGGCCGCCGACGACGGGCGATGGCTGTGGCAGGGGGGTGTCTAAAAACAAAAATCAAAACTGAAAATCCAAAATTCCAAAATAAGAGTTTTTAAAAACAGTCCTGTTTAAAAAACTGAAGGGAAAAAAAATGAAAGACAATGTTTGGTAAAAGCAGTAGTGTTTGGATAAAAAGTACTTAAATAAGCTCCACTTTGATAAAATGGCAATAGAAGACACTTAGTAAATTGAATTATAATTTTCATTTAGAAAGACAATGTTAACATAACTTTCAAAATAACTATAATATACAAATAAATGATCAAAAAGCTATTCACCCACGTACTAAAGTTGTTTATTTCTTATTTTAAATTAAAATACCCACAATCTCATGTTAGTGCTTATGATACAATATATTTTTGGTATGAAATGTCTTTTTGTAAAAAATATGAAGATAATATGGTAAATTAGATTGACAATCCTGATTAGGAGAAAATTCAGGATCATGGATTTAATCAGTTTTTAACTATTTGAAACAAATTCAATCTCTTAATTTTTTTTGTCAAACACCCACATATCAAATTTAATTTAAATTAAATCAAGTTTGACCATTTCAAAATCAATTTCAAATACCCTCTTAAAGAATAATTCCCTTAAGCTAACGGCAGCCCCAAAACTCCAATCAAAAGTCAAGAGAAAAAGACCACTGACCAAAGTCAAAAGCTAATACAGCCCGGAAATCAATTGTTTAGGTTTGGTTAAACCTCAGACAAAGACCAAAAAAAAAGCTAGGAAATCAAATTTCTGGTCATCTGTTACATGGAAGAAGAATTTCGTCAATACGGTACAATAAGTTAGAGGGTGTTTTAGATAGTTTCAACTTAAAACAAGTTTGGTGAAAAAAAAAAAAGAAGAAGAAGGTGTCTATAACACCACTGTAAAAACTGAAAAAGTATTTAAAATTAATTCAAAGTCACCACCTTTTGTGTTTCTGGTCTTAACACTTTTGGAAAACATGTTTGACTAAGAAAAGTAGATTGATCTCATACTATCTATAAAAGGATATTAAATGTCCTTTTAATACCATTTATTTTAAGACCTATTGATTTCTAGGGGAAGTGAGAGTTATTCCTACACTTTTTTTTTTTTTTGGCTCTTTACAATTCTTTCATACTTGATTCTTTCTGAATTGAATTTTTTCACGTTTATAGAGAACATGATAGACACAAAAGAATCAGAGATTTAAACACAATATGTAGCTTGTCAAGAAATATAGAAAATCTTTATTTGTTAAACAATAGCCCAATTTAACTCTCTGATGCCATTGGCGATCTTTTTCTCACATTAAAATTATTCTAACAGTTTTTACATAAACATTTTTCATAGCTTCCAACAAGAGTTTTTGAAAATTTTGCCAAATAACTACTAATTTTGCATAAATTTGATTATAACTATCTTGTAAATCATTTATGTTTTAATCGTAATATTTTCTAGAATCAGAGGGTGGTTGAGATTGATTTTGTAACGGTCGAATTTGTTTTAGACTGTTTAAAATAGGTTTATTGAGCGTTTGGCAATAAACCAAAACAAAAAACCACTTTTGATTGTTTTGGTTTTAATCACTTTTTGAGAAACATGTTTGACCAAGAAAAGTATTAGATTACCCTTTTATCATTTACAAAAGGACATTGAATGCCCTTTTAGTAGCATTCATCACGAATCTTTAGGGGGAAGAGAGCTATTCCTACAGATTTTTATTTTGGTTCTTTAGACTTCTTTCATACTTAGTCGTTTCGAATTTGAATTTTTTTCACTGATGGTTCTATTAAATTAAATCTTTATAGAAAATATGATGACATGAAAAGTTAAGCGAATTAACCACAATATAGCTGCTTATAAAATTTAGAGAATGTTGCATGTGTTAAACGATAACATAATTTATCTCATTGATGTCCTTGTTGGTCATTTTTTCACATTGAAATTATTTTCAACCGCTTTTACCCGAAAATTTTTCATAACTTTCAACAAGACTTTCTGCAACTTTTGGCAAACAGTTACTGATTCTACATAACTTTGATTACAGTTGTATCCGAAAATTGTTTTTGTTTTAATAAAAAAATTATTTTTTAAAATCAATTTCAAACATGCTCTTAGAGGAAGACCATAAGTAATTTTATATGATTGGAGCATTCGGCTATGAACCTCGTATTTTGGGATCATGTGTCACCGCCTGAACCCACTCTGAGCCCAATGCGCTCGGTGTGACTAGCCACAAGGCCTCAGCTACTTTAAGAATAGACTTTACTATATAATTTTTCTTATTTTGATTTTTACTTAAGATAAAAATCAACAATAATTATTTACAAACTCTGAAAAAACTTATGCCATAGAGAGCAAACATAAGGTCTCAAAATCCGAGCTAGCTATTACATTTTATTTTCCACTCATTCTATTCCAGAAATATACCTACATTTTAGCTGACTTTCTAACTGATCGCTTTCACACCAATACAAAGTCACCTGCAATCGAACTCTCACGCTTTAATCTAAAAGCATTAGTAAGAGAGTGAGCTAGCAATTACAGTTTATTTACCCACTTAGAAACTCGTACTATTCCAGACATATACCTCAATTTTAGTTGACTTTCTAACTTATCGCGCCCGCACCAACACAAAGTCGCCTGCAGTCTGATTCCCACGCTTTAATCTAAAAGTATTAGTAAGAGAGTGAGCTGCACAGCTCAGAAAGTAACATAAACAAAGTCTTTACTAGTTAGATCAAGCACGTAGCAGAAGATAAATTTTCATAAAAGTAGCAATATTTTAGAAGTAAAAATCAAAAGGGTTAATTACACTCGTGTCCTTGAGGTTTAGGTGATATTACAGTTAAGGACATAATGTTTCAAAAGGTAATAGTTGTGTCCTTCCGTCATTACTTCGTTAAAAAAATATACGTATTTGCGTATTTCATCAGTATGTATTTTTTAAATGACAGTACTACCCTCATTCGTATATGCAAAATATATACCACATAAAAATCTCACCTGTCTCGTCCCCTCCCTCGCCCCACACTCCAACATCCCCCTCCCTCACCCCACCTCGCCGTCGGCGGCCCCTTCCCTCAGTATTTTCGTAAAGTCAAAGAACATAAGTGCTTATTTTTTAAATTTATGAACACGCGTGTAATTTTACTTAAATCTCAAGAACATGAGTATAATTAACCCAAATCAAAAAGTAAAACAAACTCAACTCCAAGTGAACAGAGGCAGATGCCAACAACAGAACAAAAACAGTAATTGGCCTCGTGGGATCCAATGGGTTGGTAGCTCGGTGACAAGGAGGAGAAGGAGGAACTGTTTGGCAAGATCAATCAATCAATCAATAGGAATGAATGAATGGTAGATGCAACCTTCAAATGTGGCGACATGATGATTGTGATGCTGATTGGCCTTGTCTCCAACTTGCAGCTTCAGGCACCTAATCCATCACATTTGCTCAAGTAGAACGGTTCAATCACCCCATTAGAAAATTGATTTATTTAGGAGAAATTGTTAGTGAGGGCAATCATAGCAATAGGGAGTGGGCGTGCGACACGTGTACGGACGTAAATATACATAAGAAATAAATAATGATAAACAGTACTGTACTAAATGGAGAAGAGGCTCCTCTGTTGTCCCTTTTAATAAAGAGCTGTGGCAATCAATCAGAGTTCTTGACGGTGACGGCCTGGTACATGATTACCGTCAGGTCCCTGTTGAGGTTAAAGGTCAGCTCATGTCCAAAAAAATAATAATAATAATAGTAATCACAATTATTGTTACGGCTCGAAGTTTCTCGAGTTTTTTTTAAATAACACTTGTATTATTTTAAAATTTAATTAATTATTTATTTTTTAGAATTTATTTATCTATAAGTCACACTTTTAGAAATCGCTGTTTGAAATCATGATTTCAAAGTATAAATCGATATTTCAAACAGCGATTTTCGCTTATCGCTGTTTAAAGCCGTGATTTCAAATAGCGATTTCTACTTTGAAATCTTGATTTTAAATATCGATTTTCAAAAGTGTGGTATGCAGGTAAATAAATTTTAAAATGGAGTAGATTGGTAATTAAGTTTTAAAATAGTATTATTTAGGGGAAAAACTCGACGGTTCTTCATTTTAACTTTAGTTCTCAGAGTGTCGCTACATATTATTTACGAGTTTTTTTCCTAAATAATATTATTTTAATACTTAATTATTTATCTACTCTATTTTAAAATTTATTTATCCGTATACCATACTTTTGAAAGTCGCGATTTAAAAACACGACTATAAACAAAAAAACGTAATTCCAAATTCCTTTTTTAATGTACCAATTTTTTTCTTACAATTTCTTCTTTTATTAAGTTTTCTTAGAATTTGAGAAACGATGCAGAAAGTGAAAAAAGGAAATGAAAATGTGGTTCTAAATCACGTTTTCTTTTTTAAAGTCGTGATTCTAAACCGCGACTTCAAAAGTGTGGTATGCAGGTAAATAAGTTTCAAATAGAATAGATATGTAATTAAATTTTAAAATTATATTATTTAAGAAAAAAAACTCTATTATTTAAAGCGATATTCTGAAAGTTCGAGCGAAGAATCTTGGAACTTCATATTTTTCTTTTAGATGGCTTGTAAAATATGATAAGGCTCGTTTCTTTCTTTCGAATCTCTCTTTTGTTGTCAAAGTGCAGAGAGTATTGAAATGACAAAATAGACATTTATATAGTAACGAGGTATCGTGCAGATGCAATACGTGTCCGATTCTGTAAACTCTAATAATTTTTTATGTGGTATTTGATAAAAATTAGGCAAACATATTTAACATTACTGTACCAATTCCCTCCAATATACTAATGACTTCAAAGCACCTCACTGCAACAGCCACCGATCAGTAAGCTATGACACATCACTCTTCTTAAAACTCTTCACATAGTAACACGCTGACCCATACTTCCTTCCTTGCCTTTTTGCCTTGCACCACCACCCCGCACGCCATTTTTTCATCACCCTCTTCTTCTTCCTTATTTCATTCTCTAAATTCAATCCCTTTTACCCTTTAGCTCTTCCACCGGTGTACATCGTCCGCCGGAGAAGGCCTTTTTCTTTCTCTCCACTACCTCTTCAAATCGGACCATCTTTTTGGGACGACCTTTTTACGTTTGTTGCTTCGTCGAATACTCGCGCGTGCACATAGACTTGCACCACTAATGTCGCTTGTTTCAAGTCCTTCACAATTTCCACGACCAAGTCTCTACATTACCATTAAAATGGGAAGAAATTGGGGGATTTTGTATGGTTGCTGATGCGCAAATTTTGTGAGGTGTATTTTTAATTATATGATTGAGGATTGATAAGGAGCGATTGGATTGAAAGATAGGTTGATAAGTGGGAGACTAATAGAAGGGGTGTGGACTGTGGGGAGTGAGTAGTGTAATTTTTTTATTTTTGTCCTCACAAATGCATACGTGTTAGTACCTGAATAAGTTTTAGTGTAACACCAAAATAGGGTTACACTAAAAATAAAAAATCATGTTCTCATTATAAGTTAATTTTTAAACTATATTTTCTGATGAATGTTAACTTGTGAAAACTGAGCATATTTTTATAAGTTAGTTACTTTCCAATAGAGATTTATTTTGTGTCACTCTTTAAAAAATTTATTGGAATGTCACTTGTCATCATTGTAAATTGATAGTTATTAAATACCAAAAAGATATTACACAAAATCATGTTTTTTTAATAAGTAGTACGAGTCACAGTGACACACGCGATGCGTATGAAAATAAAATTAATAGTACAAATTTTAATTTAAAAAATCAAACATCACTTATACATGTTTATTTTCATATTCAGTAAAATAAATCTTAAATAACAGAAAAATAAATTTGTCATGCGTATACAAAAATAAGTTAACAAAATATTATTATCGTATCAAACTTAGTCTTTAATTTTTTTAAATATATTTTCTAATGAATTTTAGCTTGTGAAAAGTAAACATATTTTTATAGGTAGTTAGTTACTTCCCAATAAAGATTTTTATTTTTTTTTATCATTTCTTAAAGAAAATTTTGGAATGCCACGTGTCATTATAGTAGATTGATAATTATGTAAAACCAAAAAGATGTTATACCAAATCATGTTTTCTCTTAATAACTACAAGCCGCCGTGCACACGCGATGCATGTGCAATTCGTTTATTGTATCAGTCATAAAAGATCTTTCAAGTAATATTTAATCAAAGTTTAAAAAGTAGAATGCAACATCACGATTCTCAAGAAAGTCTATTCTAATTTTACATATCAAACGTAAACAATTTCAAATAAGTAACACCAAAGATTGCATAGAGAAATAAAGAGACGATATTTCTTCTCCACTACATCTTTCTATGAGTAAAATTAAGTATCATGTATGGATATTTATTATCACTTTGAGTAAAATTAAATTTAAATTATAGAACCAAACTTAAAATTAATAAATATTGAAGTTGCAAAGGTAAAAACAAACTACCATAAAGTGTTGAAGATTGAAGATCCAAATAAAGCTACAATATTGAAATTGTATGGGCCAAAAAACGACTACAAAAAACTACAATATTATTTAAAGATGCAAATAATATTACAATCATGTTGTACAAAATACAAAACCTGGCTGCTGGGCTGCTCTCATGTCACACATCACTATCTATCACCGCCGGCGACACCCTCTGGCGACACCATCTGACAATCTCCGACGACCTCAACTGCATCTCCATTTTCCTGGCTACCAAGTGCACGTCGACAACACCATCTTGCGAACGCGAACCCAACAAACCCACCCGTGAACCACACCCATGACCACCAAGTCAACCACATTGCCCCGCAATGATCGATTTTGGCATCCAAATTGTCCCACCCACGATCACTCACGACCACGCTGGCACACCATAACCAATAACCTTCGACGACCATACGTAACCCACTAACGGCGAACGGTCATCATCAGCCACCACAGTGCCTGCCAAACTGCTGCCACCACGACATCTGACCCCCATCACCGCATCCCATGACAACCGGCAAAAGCCACGACCACCAGACACACCCACAATCATGAACAATGAACCCACGATCACAGGAATGATTTTGAACATTAAAATACTTTGAAAAAATAGGAAAAAATGCAGATGAAAGAAGCTTGCCTGTAGAGAATCGATTTCGTGAAGGGTATCTGATATAGGAGAGAAGGCAATTTCAACTGGTACTCAGAAAGCCAGGACAAAGATAGAGGAATGGCAGCTGAGCCTAATATAACAAATTCAGCCCATTTGAAATTGAAAAATAAACAGCTTCTCCCTGTTTCTTAGCAAAACCAGGCAAAGGAAAGAAAGATGCAAGATTTCACAATTGGAGCTTCAAGAAATCTCCAATTTCAAGTATGAAAGGCAACCATTGAACCAATTTTAAAATGGGGAGCCGTAATGGTAGAGGAGGACGGGAGAAGTCGAGAAGGGGAAGAGTAACTGCCAAAGGGAAGTTACGAAAGTGAAGGAAATTTAGAGAGTGCGGATAATGACTTTTTTGCCCTAATGATCCTGTCTATTAGTCTCAAAAGAATGGACAATTAAGGAAATTTAGATAATAAGGACACTTGTCGGCACCAGAATGAGCCTGAATGTAACACAAAAAATGGTGTTACACCAAATCATGTTTTGACTTTATATATAGAATAGATATAGATAAAATCGAAAAAATACATAATGAAAGTAAGACACGAGATATATGTTAATTGCTTTAGAAAGATTGGTATAGATAAGGATGATGATGAAAATTATACTACATTTGGTAAAAAAAAAACAATTCTTTGTGAAAATAAAAATAATTTGTATTTCTTAAAAATGTTTTATTTCTTCGTAACATGTAATTATATGACGAACTTCATTGTTCTTTGCTAAGGTGTATTAGAAAAATTTTAGGTTATCACGCATATCTTTCTGCTTATGTAGTCAATGCCTGAAAAATGTTGGCAAGAGAACCATCTCTGTCACAAATCTGATTGGTCAAATGAGCTTCAAATGATTGGGGAAGAAAAATTCAAAACGAATCAAAAGTGAAGTTAATTTATATGTTGGAAGTTTCTTATAAGATTATTCAAAAATGTTTTCTACATGCCCTTAAGTTGAATACAGTAATATATAGAGCACAGGGTTGGGTCTTAAGACTTATTCAAATTTGTACAAAATTAGGAGGTCATAAAAGTTTACACAAATATGTACCAAAATAAGAGACTAAACGTGTTTCAAGAAAAGCTTTAAGAGTCATGGAGAGCCTCACTAATCCATTCTTGAAAGGGCGCAAACCCGTGAAGCAAACTAGGTCAAGGATCTAACTTCTTAAAAGAGCTCGTTTTTATGAGTGATCATTTGTACATGTGTTTTTGACGAGGCTATGAAAGTTTTGGTTTATAAATATAAGGTAAAAGAGTATTGGGGTTGCGGTAGACAATTGTTATCTTATAAATACAAAGATGATAAATAACGAGTCATTATAAAAAAATAATATGTTTTAGGTCTCCTTTTTGAATCCATAATAGACTTTTAAGAAAAAATCACAGTCAGTGCTCTATAGTGGTGTATGACTTCTCACAATGCGACTAACAACGGACTCGTTAGGACGAGACATTGAAAACCCCATCCTGACTGCAAATGAAGAACAATCACAAAAAGAATGGAGAAGTTTTGCATTATTTGTTGCTAAAAATTTGGTATGGTTGAAGTTCAATGATAAATCAAGGAAATTGTACGGCGCTCCTCTTGTAGCCATTTAAGCTCCATTTTGTCCTTAAAGTAAATATATAGCAATACTGATCAGTCATTTCAAAAGGCTAAAAATCGACCTTAAATATCACTTTTGTAAGACAAATTTGGGATGGATTCTTTTTTGGTTTGATTTTCATTTATCTTATGTTGAAGGAAATTTATATAGAAAATGAATTTACCACACGAAAAATAATTAGCCCAATACAAAATTTTGTAGTATATTTTTTTGAAAAGGCCTGCGATTGTTATAAATTCAGAGATCGTGTAGTGCACGCGTAACAACCGCTCGTCGATCAAAGCTGTGACTAGTTGAGGTTAGGTAAACGCAATAATTTAGCTCTAAACTTGCAATTATCACTGTAAACAAAAGTTAAACACAGTAAACAGGAAACTGGAGTTCACTGTTCTCTTTTGCTACTGCCATCACTGCCACTTTTGTTGAGCCAGAGAGAGAGAGAGAGACACACACACACACACGCCCACACTCAGAGAGTGAGAGAGTAAGAGAGAGAGAGAGAGAGAGAGAGGGAGGGAGAGAGAATCAAATGCTTTATATAAAGACATCCCCTTGTACTCATTTCTAAAAAGAATCATGGAAGCGAGCCTTTGTAAATACTTAGAGACAAGAAAAAGTTACCCAGTTGATGCCATTGTTGCACAAACACAGAGAGATAAAGGAATCCAACCCTTCGATATTTTCTGGGGGAATCTTATTTTTTTAATTTAGTCTGCTGCCCGACTACTTTCAAAGGTAAGCTCCATCTTCACTAGTATTAGGCTACCATTTGGAGACACTTTTGTAGTGCTTGTGCTTTTGCTGCATGCCCACTTTCTGCGACTCATCTCAGCAACCTGTACTCTGTCAAGTTGGACACTGACTGTGTATGTGTGTGTTTGATAAAGCTCTCAGAGGATTTATCTGTGGGCTTGTGCGTTTGGGTGTATCTGCCTATTTGGGTTGCTTTTTGCCGGCCAGGTGCACTCCAAATTGATGTATTATCTGGGATTTGATTGTGTTCTGGAGGTAATTTTGCTCACTGTTTCATTCTTTAGAATCAAAGTTACTTTCTGGGTGCTTCCAGATGTCTTTTTATGTAATGACAAATATGCTTTCTCTAAATCAAAGTTTCTTTGTAATCTTTTCCTCTTTACATGTTGTACTATGGATTCATGATGATTAAGTTGTTTTGCCTTTTCCTGAGAACGGGATTCTATATATTTTAAAGCACTTGATACTCCAGCTTTACAAGATTTATAGAATAGTAATTAGCCGCCTTTGTATTACGACTTCTAGACTGATAATATTGCTGTACTTGCATGAATGCATTTGAGAAACAGTCGCCATCTGTTCACTCAATGTTCTGATTCGATCTTGTCATGGTTGTAGAACATGCATGTGGTCATTGATTAATTAAGGAAGGGATTATCTATACTCCTCTTGCGACTGTTAATCGACCCAAGTTAGATAACCTCGTCGGACAATGGTTTCGAGGTCTTATTCTAACCTATTCGATCTTACTTCCGGTAATTCACCCACGTTTGGTCGGTCGGGGAAGAGGTTCCCTCGAGTTGCAACAGTTACGGGGGTACTGTCCGAGTTAGATGATGATAATACTAACAGTGTTGGCTCTGATGCTCCCTCGTCCGTGTCTCAAGAGCGGATGATCATAGTGGGGAATCAACTACCAATTCGTGCACATCGGAGATCAGATGGCAATGGAGGGTGGAACTTTAGCTGGGATGAGGACTCACTTCTTTTACAACTCAAAGATGGCCTTGGAGAAGATGTAGAAGTTGTCTATGTTGGTTGTCTAAGAGAAGAAATCGACCCAAGCGAACAAGATGATGTAGCTCAATCTTTGCTTGAAACATTCAAATGTGTGCCGGCATTCATCCCACCTGAACTCTTCAGTAAATTCTATCATGGTTTCTGTAAACAGCATCTATGGCCTTTATTTCATTACATGCTTCCTCTCTCACCTGATCTTGGTGGGCGGTTTGATCGGTCCCTTTGGCAAGCTTATGTATCGGTGAACAAGATATTTGCGGATAAAGTAATGGAAGTGATAAGTCCCGATGATGATTTTGTGTGGGTTCATGACTACCATTTGATGGTTTTGCCAACATTTTTGAGGAAGAGGTTTAACAGGGTAAAGCTTGGATTCTTCCTCCATAGTCCGTTCCCATCATCTGAGATATATCGTACCCTACCTGTAAGAGATGAACTTCTGCGAGCACTCTTGAACTCTGACCTTATTGGCTTCCATACCTTTGATTATGCAAGGCACTTTCTTTCTTGTTGTAGTAGAATGCTTGGCCTTTCTTATCAATCGAAACGAGGTTACATTGGCCTTGAGTACTATGGTCGCATGGTAAGCATTAAGATTCTTCCTGTTGGGATACATATGGGTCAACTTCAGTTAGTGTTGGACCTTCCTGAGACTGAGACAAGGGTTGCAGAGTTAAGAGATCAATTTAGGGGTCAGACTGTTTTGCTTGGGGTTGATGACATGGACATTTTTAAAGGAATAAGCTTGAAACTTTTGGCCTTCGAGAATTTGCTCAAACAACATCCCGATAAGAGAGGAAAGGTTGTATTGATTCAAATTGCAAACCCTGCAAGAGGCCGAGGGAGAGATGTACAGGAGGTTCAGTTCGAAACTTATGCCACTGTTGAAAGAATTAATCAGGCATTTGGACGTGCAGGATACGAGCCTGTAATTTTGATTGCTACCCCACTTCAGTTCTATGAGCGTATTGCTTACTATGTAATTGCAGAGTGTTGTCTGGTCACTGCAGTGAGGGATGGAATGAATCTCATACCATATGAATATGTAATAGGCCGTCATGGAACTGATAAGCTAGATGATACCTTGGGCTTGAACCCATCAACACCAAAGAAGAGCATGCTAGTGGTTTCTGAATTTATTGGGTGTTCCCCATCTCTAAGTGGTGCAATTCGAGTTAATCCATGGAACATTGATGCTGTAGCTGAAGCTATGGATTCTGCTTTAGTTATCCCTGAGGCAGAGAAAGAGCTGCGACATGAGAAGCACTATAGGTATGTCAGCACCCATGATGTAGCGTATTGGGCACGCAGCTTTCTTCAAGATCTTGAAAGGGCATGTAGGGACCATGTGAGGAGGAGGTGTTGGGGGATTGGTTTTGGTTTAGGGTTCCGGGTTATAGCTTTGGATCCTAATTTCAGGAAGCTTTCAGTTGAACATATTGTCTCGGCTTACAAGAGGACCAAGAACCGTGCAATTCTTTTGGATTATGACGGTACCATGATGCTGCAAAGATCGATCAGTACAGGTCCTAATGCTGAGGCTATTGGTACATTGAACAACTTGTGCAGAGACCCCAAAAATGTAGTTTTTCTTGTAAGCGGAAAGGACAAAAAGACCTTAACCGAGTGGTTTTCCTCCTGTGAAAAGCTGGGGCTGGCAGCGGAACACGGTTATTTCTTGAGGTACATGCTTTGTTGTGTTTTTCCGACTAGATGATATTATCATTTGTTTTAAAGTTAATTTCTAAGCATGTTTTTCTTTAGTAACAAGATGATACAGCAACTTCATATGCAAACATTTCTTGAATAAAGTTTATATACGCAATGGATTAGTAACTCACTAAAGTGGTATCCCAAAGAGACTGTAAACAAGATGATCTCTCGCTCAATGTTTTGTGAGATTCATGTGCACGCATATATACTGTTTGCTTGGCTTTAGAATGATTGGAACATGGCAGGACTAGCATCCCTGCAGCTGTGATCTTAGACGCACATCTGCTTGAATTATGTGATCAATGTACTTCAGTATTTGTGGCAAAAAGGGGTGCAAAACCTGAAGATTTGAAATTGGTTGCTATGGGAAGATTCTAGTGATACAAGGAAATAATATAAAGGAATAAGAAGAAAAGGACATGGAAGAGAGGAGTGGAAAACAGAGGAATTTCAACTAATTGATCAGCAAGAGACTTTGGTTGGTTACTTATAGCAGTATACAGATGATTCGATGCGCTCAAATGTTGTAGTATCACAGACTATTGCAGCCTCTGCATATACGATGATTAATTAGAATGAGGGTTTCACCTTTGGAAGTCTGTTGGGCTTTCAGCCCGTGGTTGTTTACTTGGTCAATTTTGAGTTACTGAATGCCTGCAGTTATTAGGTTTACTAAAATTGTTTTAAACTAGTGAGTCCATTTTGGTCTGTAGCGACTCTTATTGAAAGTAACGGTACTTTACTAGTGCCAAAGGTCGATTGTTCATTTTAAAACGTCACATTCCATTAGGCAAATGCCGTGTAAGTTCACCAGCTGACTTCATGTTTCAAGGAGATGTCCAAAAACTCCGGATGATGAATATAGGGAGACTTTAAGTCATAGATTGACCGTTTACCAGCCACAGCCTTCTTTTCTCCTTGGCTTTGAAACAATCAATTTTAATTCATAAGACGCCACTCTGGATCATTAGTGCGTTTTTAGGGTTCTGCCTTTCTTGTGAGCCTTACAGTTGACTCTTTCTAGGCTCATTAGCAATGCGTAATCAAAGAATAACAACAAGTGTTTAAGTCTTCTAAAGGTTTGGGGTGTCAATTGGTCACAGCCGTGGAAGTAGGCCACCATAGACATGAAAAGGGTTTGACTTCCAGCAGAATTGCAATTTGAAATGAAACTCGTTGGCTATGGTAATAGAAGCACGACGATGGTAATGGCAAAAGTGATGTATTTAATGGAAAAAATCGAAGAGGTGGTGGTTATGATTTGGGTGGGCTTATGGCAGTAACTATGGTGGTGAATGGTTATGGTGGCGTGTTGTACGGCAGTCTTGGTTTTGATTGATAATTGTGATAGCAGTAGTGAAGATGGCATGTTCTTTTTGCTCTATTTGATCGTGGTGATAGATAGTGAAGTCAGTACTGGTCAGAAGTGGCAATGCCACAAGGACCTTAATGATTTTAGCCTATTTGTTTTTGTTTGCTATGTTCTTTATGTCTCCTTCCGTTATCGCTATTTACCCCCCTACTGTCGCTGCAGTGGTAGGGGGTGGGGAAGCGGAAGGAGAGGGTGGGAGCTGGAGGGGTTTTACTAAGTTTCTCTCACACCTGCTAACAAAATTTATCTAGATTTATGTCTTTCCATCACCCTATGTTGTTTTAATTAACTACCATTCTTTTCAGGCCAAATCATGATGCTGAGTGGGAAACTTGTGTTGCTGTACCAGATTTTTACTGGAAACAGATTGCTGAGCCTGTAATGAAACTGTACACCGAAACAACTGATGGTTCTACCATAGAAACTAAAGAGAGTGCACTTGTTTGGAATTACCAGTACGCAGATCCAGATTTTGGCTCATGCCAGGCTAAGGAGCTTCTAGATCACCTGGAAAGTGTTCTAGCCAATGAACCAGTTTCTGTTAAGAGCGGCCAACATATTGTAGAAGTAAAACCTCAGGTCAGTACTATAATGCTCCTTTCGTTTTCTCACTTTCGATAGGTGTACAGAAATTTGAAGCTAATATATAACAGAGAAGTATGACCATCATAACTTTTTGCTGAACTTGATTCTGGGTAGACGATATTCATGTCTTTGGCTCATCCTTGGCACCTTAACATATGATCCACATCACCCTGTGTAATTCAATTACCTAACTAGGAGTCATTAATAGCACGTTTAAGTCCATTGGGTAGAAAATTTTGTTGATAGACGTCTGGTAGTCCTACTCAGAACCATCCTATTGTTTTTCACAGCAAGTACTAAATGAAAAGTACTATCTCCGGTCTGGTCTAGTTGGTTTTGTTTTCTCTCTGGGTATGGGGCTAGGTAGCATGGACACCTCTCCTAGGTGGAGGTATGGTGTCCTAAACGGACAGACACCCCGACACCCTCCGGACACCGCCCGACACGTGTCAGACACGGCTTATCGGTGTCGGATTTTTTTTAATTTTTTTTAATTTCCGACACTGTGCCGGACACTTCATTGACGAGTGTCAGACACGGCGTGGAGCAGTGTCGCACGGTTTTAGGGCAAATTCCAGATGTTTTAAACTCTTACCGTCTTCTTCTCTCTCACCTCACGGCCGTCTTCTTCTCTCTCACCTCACGGCTGCTGTCTCCCGACCACATCAAGGCTGTCGCCGGTGTCGCTGGTGTTGCCGGAGCTGTCGCCAGTGTTGCCGGAGCTCAGTTGACGAAGATCCGAAGCCAAAGCCGAAGCTAACAGATCTGACGGCTACAGTCCCGAAAGAAGAGAAGCCAGATGTTGCCGCTGTAGCCGTCGCCGTCTCCAGAGGTCTTGCCGTCGTCGCCGGAGGTCCGCCGCCACCGCCGCTGGCCCACATGTCTCATCTCGTCTCGTTTCTCCTCACTTCCTCTCGTTTCTTTCCTGTTCTTTTTTCTTTGCCTTCTCGTTCGTTTCTTTCCTGTTCTTTTTCTTTGTCCTCTCGTTTCTTTCTTTTCTTTTTTTTTTCCTTCTCTCTCTTTGTGGTTGCATTTCTAGTACATTGGACTAAATAAATATTGACCAAATAAATTAGTATTTTGTTTTGATAGTTTTTCATTATTATTTGTTATTTTAGATTGTGAAATATATTTGATATCTATTAAAAATATATATTAAAAAATAGCGGTGTCCTGCAGTGTCCAAAATCTGATTTTTTGAAAATTGCGGTGTCTGGTGTCGGTGTCCGACACCGACACCGTGTCCGTGTCCGTGCTACCTAGGTATGGGGGGTATTTACCGGTAAAGGTTTGACCCGTACTGCTATTAAGAGAAAGGATGAAAAAGGCTAAAGACAATGGTAGACAACGTCATTTCACGCCAACAGTGAATAGACTTACTTTGTTCACCTACAGGATCCTATTTAGCGGATGCCCCCAATCACAGGGAGGTAAAGTACAAGCTGGTCAAGGCCCCAGGACAATAAAGTGTAAATAGCCCTTTCTCATCAGCACTCGTAGAGCAAATACCCGTATTGCAAGCCATTGTACTTTTCGGCACTAGTTTTGCATCGCTTGGTATCATAAAAAATTGGGTTTATAACATTCGTAAGTGAGCTCTGAGTATGTATATACACAGACATGCATAGCTCCATTATAAACCCATTAAGATTCTGACAAGCTATTGGTTCTTGCTTAATTTTTTGAGGAAATCTATTTGATGGCTACATCAAAGAAAAGTAGTTTCGTACACTTAAACCTTGGAAGGAATTTGATGGTGGTTGAAGGAAGTTTTTCTGGACTCTGGCTGGACATAATGACAAGAATTTACGGAAAAGGCATCTTTTTCTGCTGTCTTCCATAACTGATTCAGTCTCCTGTTAATTTCCCCTGTTGTGACAATCTTTGGTTTAAACTGAATATTGTGGTTTGGTGCCTCTTCCGACCAAAAGGTGGGAAAAGAATGCTAGTGTTCAGTTTAGGTACAATATTTTGAGTGTTGACGATTTTCAAGACTCGGGCCTCTGTCTTGCTTTTATGTTTTTCTCTTCAGGAAGTACCATTTGGCCTACTCATCCTAGAAATAACAGAAAGAGTGATTCTAGACCAATTGAAGTAATTTTAGTATGATCCGCAGTCCATAACCGTTTCATTTATTTCCTCATATGGATTCTGAAACTTCCCCAATTTTCTTCCTTTCTTTGGTATGACAATTGTCCCACTAAATGTGATCTTATTCTATAATATGGCAACTCATCTGTTTGGTAACAATGTTTCCGTGATGATTAGAACCATGAGGCCCAAGCTCAGAACTCATTATGTTTCTTTTGCTTCAACTTATTCTCGAATAGGGTGTCAACAAAGGCATTGTAGCGGAACACCTCTTACAAACCATGCGTCAGAAAGGGATGCTTCCGGACTTCGTGCTGTGTATTGGGGATGACCGATCAGACGAAGACATGTTTGAGGTGATCATAAGCGCAATGGCTGGTCCGTCTTTGTCCCCAGTTGCTGAAGTGTTTGCTTGCACTGTCGGCCAGAAACCCAGCAAAGCCAAGTACTACTTGGACGATACCACTGAGATATTAAGAATGTTGCAAGGCCTTGGTGCTGCGTCCGAGCAGTCTGGTAGAAATGTTTCCCAAGCTTCTCAGCGCGCACTCGTTGATAGAGAGTAAACAAGAAAAAAGGGTTTATAATTTTATTTTCATCAGTGTCCAGTATCAGTAGTTTTAGCAATTTTATGGGGAGGTTCAGGTTGGAGCTATGGTTCAGTCACAAGAAATCATCTGAGTTTGCTTTGTTCTTGCTGACAATAAACTGTTGCCCAAACTTAATGTTTCTATTGGTTATGGATTGTGCCCAACTTTAAAAGTCATTAGTCAGTGGATGCTCTGTCCTTCAATGCTGTGTTCTTCTTCTTTTATGGCTTTGGGCAAGAACCAGAACAACCATTATCATTTCTAAAGGAGGTATAACAAGCTAGGCTACATGTAAAAAAAAAAAGAAGAAGAAGATAATTCTGCACGCTCAGACAAAGAGTGATACAAAGTGAACATCCTTTTTTTTACGAGGGAGGCACAAAATAATTGATTGCTGAGTGCCATAAGAATCCTCCGTATTGTTATGTGCATAAAAAGGTTAGCGCCCTAACCTTAGAGAAATATCTCTTTCAGGCATTATCAAAGTTGTCATTTTATCTTTCTTTGTTTTCTGTGTCTATTTCTCACCAAAAAGGTTGAGTAATGAGAAAAGTAA
Source organism: Escallonia herrerae (assembly GCA_033070095.1). Taxonomy (NCBI): domain Eukaryota; kingdom Viridiplantae; phylum Streptophyta; class Magnoliopsida; order Escalloniales; family Escalloniaceae; genus Escallonia; species Escallonia herrerae. The sequence continues at coordinate 93,765 of JAVXUP010000360.1, forward strand.
GAAACATATAAAATAAATATTAATTCACACACCTTCTAAAAAAAGAGTACGTAGTTTATTTGTCATGCAATATGAAAACATATAAAATAAATATTAATTCACACACCTTCTCAAAAAAGAGTACGTAGTTTATTTGTCATGCAATATGAAAAAATCTTTCATAATTGGACGACATTGACCCCGATTGCCGTAGATAATTCTACGATGCTCAACCCGAAGAACAAAATTAAAAAAAAAAAAGGAAAAAACAAAAAGAAGAAGAAGATGAAAGAAAAATCTGAAGTGTTTTTGGGCTCAAAATTAGATTGTTAAACATTTTGTCCAAAGCCTGTTTGACAAAAAATCCGAACCCCAATACGATAATTTTGCCTCATCGTATCACGTACACTGAAATTTAAAATCTAAGTTTGGATTTAAGTCTTAGTTTTAATTGCCTAAAGATTTGATCGTCTTAAAAAATTTCCTCGTCCTGAATTTTGTGTCCCACAAGACAATTTTGGTCCCAAATCTTGTAAGTTGTATCAGGTTCCGAAGTTACACTTAGGTTCAAAATTTAATACGCCGTAGCAGCAGTTAAACTTCGACTATTCGGCTCAAAAATTGTCCGATTCAAAATTCTGCTTCAGCGACAATTTCGGCCGTCGCAACACAAACAAATGATTGGTCGGCGCTAATTCACCTTTAGGGTTTCGTTTAGCTTCAAAAGTCCTTTTCACCTTTAGGGTTTCGATTCGCTTCTTAATCGTACGATAAATGGCCAAGAAATCCAAGGAACCAAGCACCAGTCCTGCCAGCAACAATGGCGACTCTAATAATCTCAACATTTTCAAAACGCTATTCGGAGATATCCAAGAACAGGGTTCAATCTTCACGGACAACAACCCGTTCCGCAGAAAGCCATCTGAAGGCCCTTCCCAAACACATGATTCGGCTGAAGGCCCTGCTGATCCTGGTGAAGTAAAGAAGAGGAAGAGGAACAAGGACAAATTACCAAACACTCGCTTGCATTCCAATGATGAAGAAGCTTCCGAGACTCCTTCAGGTATCAAGAAATCCAAGAAAGGTAAATCCGCAAAACCTAATCTTGATTTCGACCCTAGTGATGGAGCCCAAGTGAGAAACACAATTGGAAGGAATGAAAAGAATGAGAATTTGGGTGAGCCCTTAGACCCTAGTTTTGATATGGTGTCAAATGAAAGGAAAGTCAAGAACAGTAATTTGGGTTTGGAATTGAAGGGCAATAGAAGCCCAGGTTTGGGTTTGGAGACTAAGGAAGAGGGAAAGAGAAAGAAGAAGAGGAAGAGGGACGAGCTGGAGGCGGAGTACGAGGCAAAGCGATATGGGGTGGTTGCGAATGAGGAAAATGGAGAGGGGGGAATGGGAGGGAAGGGTGTTGGAGAGAAGAGGAAGAAATTGGATAGTGGAGAGGATATGCTTGTGTCAAAGGAAGGGTTTGATGATGAGGACAAGCTATTGAGGACGGTTTTCATCGGAAATTTGCCGCTGAAGGTGAAGAAGAAAGCATTGCTGAAAGAGTTTACCCAGTTTGGAGAGGTTGAGTCCGTGCGGATTAGGTCTGTGCCAATATTAAATGTGGGTGCACTCTACTCCGTTTTGGAAGTTTGATTTTCTTATTGTCATGTGATAGCGCTTTTTTAATTACAAGCTTGTCTTTGCTTGTGTTCTCCCTCCAGAGCAAGACACCCAGGAAGGGTGCCATAATGAAGAAGCAAATCAATGAAGCAGTTGACAGGTATAATCACACTCATATATGTTGTTTGATTTCTTGCAAGTTAGGTAGGCAATCTCGTAGTTGGAAATTTAACTCCAAGTTTAAAGCAGACATGAATTATCTTTGCCTGTTTTACGTTAGTATTGGACTTCCTGTGTCATAGTAGATGGGGTTCTTTTTGTTTTTGTTTGCTCTTCTTTTGTTATTTGCGTGATTGGTTTAAGATTGTGGGTCGTGGAAGTTGTGGTTTTTTGTTTCAAAACTCCTATTTTGCAAATGTTACGGATGGGGACACTGCAGCTTCTTAATTTCAGACGTCGCAGGACTTTTCTGAATCACACACACACACACATATGGTTTTTGATAAGTATATGTTATAGATGTCACTAATTTTCGTAGGCATTTATTAGTGTAAGTTTTCATATGTACCCTAATTTCAATCAATCCATAGCAATCAGAAGATGCACATGATAATTGCTGTATTCTAAGAAAGGAGAAGCAGCAAAACCCATTGAAGAAACATGAAAAGAAAGAAGTAGAAGAAAGAAGAGGAAGAATGAAAAACTAAGAAGAAGAAGAAAGTATAAATGTACTGATTTAGTTGCTTTACTTGCTTGCATACACACATATTATTACATGTACAAATCGTTTACTCCATTACAAACAAGAAATTACCGCAATTCAAGTCTTTACTTTGAATAACAAGAAGTTAGAAAAAAAAAAAGGCCCGAATGACCTCTGCAACAAGAATTTAGATTGTGTTTTTGCTCGATATGTGTGCAACATCTTTCCAAAGGCGGCTGATGCGTGTCCTAAAATTGAAAAATATATAAAATATTGGACATTGTCACCTTGGCTGTTAGGTGTCCAAACGCATGGCAGGTGGTGTCTTAGGGGCGTCGGTGTTAGTAAGTATTGGATACTGATACCTTGCTATATGAGGTGCCCGTGCATAGTTGCGCTCTTACAATCTTTGTCCTTATTTCCTTTTCATTGTGCTTGATCATTAATAGTTTGATCATTGCAGTGTTCATGCCTACATTGTCTTTAAGACGGAGGAATCTGCTCAGGCTTCTTTGTCCCATAATATGGCTGTGGTATGTTACTTCTCAGCCAGTTGATTGATTTGCATAGATATAGAATCTGATATCTTTGCATTCAATTCTAGAAATAAGTGGTTGCTTCTTGTGCCTTTGGATCTAGGTTGGAGGAAATCATATCCGGGTTGACAGAGCATGCCCACCTCGCAAGAAATTGAAGGGGGAAGATGCTTTACTGTATGATAACAAGAGGACTGTTTTCATAGGCAACCTGCCTTTTGATGTGAAGGTGAGTTGTTTGTGTATCATTTTATATATGTGAAGTGCCATTAGATTTTCCACTTTCCTGTAATGATGTCTGTTTCCTTTGCAGGACGAAGAAATTTACCAGTTGTTTTCTGGTTTCAAGACTCCAGATTCTGGCATTGAAGCTGTACGTGTTGTTAGAGATCCTGGTACAAGTGTGGGAAAAGGCATTGCATATGTCTTGTTTAAAACAAGGGTACGGTCTGTAATTATGTTATGCACGTGCATATTAAGCTGAAAATGCTCTATGGCCTTGCTCTTTCTTTTCGGTGTTGAACTAAAACTCGTTTGAAGATTTTTCGCTTAAAGGGTGGTCTTTCAACTCTTTACAAGGCCACTAAGTTTGTTCTGTTCCTCGGTTCAACACTGATTTTCTTTGGAAGTTGATGTTGTAATTGACATATTGAATGGAACAATGGGAAAAAGGGCAACAACCAAAATACACATGGCCAGTGCAAAGAAGTGCTTTGTTTTATGCCCGTATATGAGTGTGTATGAACTATTGAAGAATATCATGTTTTTTAGTTTGGGCTAGGAATATGCAATTGAGCTTGGTTCATGCTAATCCCCCATGTTCTGGAAACTTGAGATACGCTTGTAACTCTGTATACATTGTTAGTATTACTATCATCTAACATTTATCTTTACTGGTAGCACACTGCATGTGCACCCAACGAGGATTACAACCAAAAAGTCGTAAGAAACTTAACTAGTTCTCAAATTGAGACTTGACATAATGACACAAATAGTTCATTAGAAGTCCACAAAAACAGAGCTAAGATAATATGAAGCAGCAACAGAAGAACAGAGGCTAGACGCTGACTAAACCCATGGTCGATTAACAGTTACTGCTTGCTTTTGGATTAATAAGCATGGGTAGATACAATGAGAATGGGCCTTGGTAGTTGGAATGGAAAAGTATCGCCCAGTAATTGTCTTCTTTTAATTTAGATTCTCTGAGGTGCATTGTTGACCCTGTATCAACGTGTGGGGTTTGTTTTCCATATATAATTGAATTTTTCCGTGAGTGGACTCTGTATAGCAATTGGGAGAGATCAAGAGAGGCCCTACTCTCCCAGGATTGGGTTTTTTGGCCTTCTCATAAGGACTCTAGATTGTTGATACATGATGAAAATTTGATTCAGCAAACAACGATTAAGCTGTAACCTTCCTAAGAAGGGGTTTAGTACAGAAGAAAACATTTTGGAGGGAAGAGTCTATGCATTGAAGCATGGAAGAAGAATCTGCTCAGCAGAGAATTATTTTGTTCGAGGAAGGTTTTGCGAGGAAAGTAACTTTCCAAAGGAAGGGTCTGCAGGATTGATTAACTTCCTGGAGAAAGGGTCTGTGGAACAGAGTAAGTTCCCCTAAAAAGGGGGTTGTACACTAAAGTAACTTGCTGGAGTTAGATTTACAATTTTAGAGGCGGTGGTTATCGAAGCCATAGAGTTAGTTGCTGCTGGGAAGGATATATGTTGTGTCAGGAGCAAGCTAGTTAGCTGTTGGATCTGTTTGGAAACATTTGTTCCTTTGTTGTTTGCTGTTGGGAGCACTGAGATTTTTTTTTATCGAGAGATATGGTTTATGCGTTACCTTGGTGCTCTATTCACAATGTGGAGACTGATAACCACACTTCATACTGTGATGCATGTCTCTTTTGCAGCGGCTAATCACCTCTTTAGGAGAAGTTCTTAGTTGAGGAGTTCCAACCACGTCATCAATGGTGACAACCAATGGGATATTGCCACTGAAAGTGGCACCTAGTGCAGATTGCACTTGGGTCCAGTTTTTGCTATGCTTTGGCTTGATTTGCGAGCCTCCATTGACTGTCACCATAAGTGATGTGGTGGAGACTCCCCACCTAAGAATTGCTCCCTCTTAAGGGACTGCAGGCTTTGGGGATGGCCTGCGATTTGACCCAAATCACAGCTATCATTCATTGCTCAACCTTTCTCACCTTGTATTTTTGTGGTTTGAAGCTACATTGGTCGTCCTGGGAAGCACTTATTTGGATGGGTGTGGGCAAAGGATGTTTTCTCCTTCGTTAAGAGCAACATGGTTAGCTGCTGGGGCTGTTTGCGGGCCTGTTTCGTTGGTTAATCGCTGCTGGGAGCATTTTGGTTCTCGATTGTATAGCGAGGAGGTGTATGGCTTTTGGGCACTGGCTAGTGGGAGGGTGATAGGTGGAGACAGATGAGAGGAAAATGACTCTTCATACAGTGATTTGAGGCTAACCACTTTTCTTTAGGAGTTCTTAGGTGAAGAGTCACAGCCATGTTGGATGATGATAACCATTGAGCACTTGCCGCTTACAATCCCAATTTTTTCTGTGCTTTTGCTTGATTGGTGAGCTCTCATTAGCTGTCGCCATAATAGATGTGGTTGGGACTCCTTGCGTGCTTGGTTCTTTAGGAACCACATGCTTCCCTTTCAGGATGGTATAGGATTTGACAAAAGTCAATTGTGGTGAAGAGCTCTTATCTTATGTCCTATCACATGTTCGCTGTTCTCATTTGTTGGTTCAAAGCTACATTCGTTATCTTGGGAAGTACTCATTTGGGTAATAGCTCGTTGGATATCCTTAAAGATACAAGGTGAGGAAGGTTCCTATGGAATTACCAGCGTAATACAGGTTGAGCTCGTTCCTAGGTAAGATCTCTAGATTTCTGCCCAGGAGGAGCTCGTCCCTAGGGAAATGGTAGGAGGCCTGAAGATCACTAGTTTGTCAAGCTCTTTGCATATCCTATTGACAGATGTCTCTGGACTAAATGAGTCGCTCTGTTTCTTCGTAGAGGGTGTTTGGAAGCTCTCTCTCTCAGAAGATATTAGTTGAGAGGCTTAGTTGGCGTTCTTGGTGAATTGTCCTTTACTTGATGGGGTGGTAGTATTAAGGGGACATGTGGCATATCTCTAGGTCCATGTTAAAAGACGACATGTACCCTTGTTATTAGCGGGGGCATTTTGGTACAAGTTGAGGTAGTAGCATTAGTATGTACATATATCAGTGCATATAGCTCTCTCTCTCTCTCTCTCTGAGTTGAGATTCATGTCAGGAATTTTGAGATTAATTTCTGCGCTTCACTTATGAGCTCGTCCCTAGCCAAGAGGGGTGCTTTTTTCAAGTTACAGGAGGAGGAATTCTCACTCGCATATGTAAAGTCCACCCTTCCCGGCTTCCTGCAATTAAGTGCTGGTTCTGTTTATGGTCTTTTCAGAACAGTTACATATTTAAAGGTTGAACCACGATTGGTGTTTAGATTTCTAGGAGCTACAATTTTTTTGATATGGGTGTTTTAATGAATGAGCAAGAGAATATTATTACCATAAAGGTGGCTCCTTCCTTTTTGTACATGCTGGATTATGTGTTATTTTTCCTTTTAAGCATTGTTTCTGTTACAACCTTTCTAGTTAATTTGTGGTAGGATGATAATTGGGTAGAAGAGATGAATTAAAGTAAATGTCACCGATGCCTCGTGGCTTGTGTCTTTTGGATAGCTTATTCACTTCTTTTCTGGCACAAGCATCTTGTAAGGCTTTTGAGGTTTTGCAAAATTGTGATCACATAGCTTGTGCACTCGGTGCCTTCTATTTCTTATTACTGATAGTTACTTATAAGAGCTCTGAATTTTTATTTGGTTGCTAATTTCTTATTGTTATGCCAACCTCGTAAGTTGTGTATTCCCTATTGACAAAAGCAAACCTTTTAAGTTGTGTATGCTTGGCATGCAGGATGCTGCGAACTCAGTAGTTAAAAGGTGTAGGTTAAAGATCCGGGATCGTGAGCTGAGGCTCAGTCATTCCAACTCCACACCATCCAAGAGGAAAAGTGCCGAGAACAATGTTCCTCCTGGGAAGAGGTTAGCGGTGGAATCCAGAACTCCTGCCAGTAACAATAAGTTGAAAGAAAAGGCTGCCATCACTTATCAGGGTATGCGGTCAAGCAAATCTGGTGTTCAAAAGAAGTTCCATGCAAAACGCACTGAGCAGGTGAAGTTAAATCAGACTCAGACAGTGCAGAAGGTGAAAGTTCGCAGTGACAAAAGACCAGCTGTTGCTGCCAGAAAAGCAAAGGAACTGAAGGGGAACGTTGGTGGTGGTGGTGGTGGTGGGAAAAAGCGCAAGCTGGAGAGTCGAACTCCAGAGAGTGCACGTAGAGACAGGAAATCCAGAAAATTCAGGTAATGTTAACATCGCAATAACCGCCACAACAAGAACAAAGCTTGAACGAGTTCATAGTTGTTTCAGGACTGAACCATTATAGTCACCCCAAGATTTATATGACGTGGTTTACGTATGTTACAAAATGTAATTTGTTCCTTCACCTCCTCGTTTTTTTTTGGCACGAGTGATTCCATAATATGATACGTCTCGGTGAAGTTTCTTCCAGCGATTTAAAAGATATACTATTGGAATGAGTCGCATTTTATGGATGTGTCAAAGAAGAGAGTAATTTTGCTTTCTTTTCATTTACCTCCATCTCCTCTTCCGCTATGCTTTTACTTTCTATATATTTTGGCGTACTTCGGGAATAGGGAACCTAGCGACTCCTCCAGCTGAAACAACCTAGAGAAAACACGTGAAGTAGGGGAAGTCCAGTGCTTTTCCTCCTCGTCCTCGCACATGTGGATGTAGCCCAAGATGTGTCGAGGCAGAGCCTCTGTGGCGAGCAAATGCAAAAAACTTGCCCACATTCAACAACTGCATGCTAGTCGTGTTCACGAGCCAATGAATCATGTAATGTTGTTGGGCAAAGCACATCTGTAAGTATTCCTGAGAGACGTAGTTGGCCGTGCACAAGCGCCCCAAAACACCGTAAATATGAAGGTAGCTTCTCTCTTGCCAGCAGCATTCAAATAGCACGGCACAGAGCTTCGATGTAGGGACAATAGGCGCAGGTGTTTACAAGCAGCATCTGCAGGGAAATGAGTTCAGAAATGGCTCCTTTGTCGATTAGATGGGCGATAGAGTTGACCGTGGCGCGTCCCCGAGGCCTGTAGTAGTGGTCGTAAGACCTAATGGGGGGGCTTGCGGCATCCTGATAATAAGGGGGCATAATGTGACCAACCACGTTGTCCTCCATTGGATGAAATCTTGGGAAGATGCGAGCGAATATTGCATCACTTGCCTGACTCGATTTGGGATGCCGTGATGTGGGATGTCGACAGTTACAAGGTCGTTCAGTTTCACTCCGAGAACAGCCCACGGGACGCCTCTGACCGAGATCTTTGGGCATGATTAGGTGGAGAAACTTCAAGACACCTTCGGGGGGAATGCCTTGAGTCACTCTAGAAATAGTGGACGTCATTCTTTTTCCTTGTGGTTGCCTTGGCCATAGTTATACTAGTCTTGGCCAACCCGATTAGTATTTTTCTTTTCTTTAAGCAGCCATTGTCCTTAAGCCCCAAACCTACCGTCCCTGATCACTTCGAGAATTCTGCCGATCACCATTTTTTTACAGGAAGAAAGGGCATTCCTTATACATCATTTGGTTGTGAAGCAAGTTGATTCATGTTATGGGTATTCAGAATATTTTGGCATAAAAATATACTGGTTATCAGCCCCCGCCCAACAACCCACGATAAAAACACACCAAGCGTATTTTCAATCTGTACGCTGGAAGTATAATTATTGCCAAATAGCTAAACATCAATATCATTTATACCTAAATGATTTCAGAGTTGGGCACTGTGTGTATTCGTATCTCGTGACAAATGAATAAAAATGATACATATCCTGTGTATGAATATATTTTGTTTTGGGCCACGTTGTATTGGCATTTGACACCATCGAATTGCAATAAAATACATAGGAGATGAAACAGAGCTGCAATAGACTACATCTGAGGCCCGATGCCACCTTTGCTCCACATCCATCAATCTTTGGACGCTAAAGATGGAACGGAGCTACGTCTGCATTTTGCTAGTCTGTACAGAAGTGATGAGCTAAGGTTGACTGGAAATCAAGAGCACAAAATCAGCCCAACATGTTTCAGCTAATAGAATGCTGTAATTTGCTCTTCCTCATCAAGGTGGGAGTAACTGATACAAGCCCTATAAGAAACAGTGTGGCTATCGACTGGAAATCATAGAGGTCGCCCATCGATCGCAACTCACCAAGAGCTATTCCAGCCTGCAAACATTTGGAGGAGGTAGAAGTTCCATCTGTCAAAAACTTACTTGATACGTAGTAAAACCTAGAGTTTAAGGCACGTTGACTACAGTAACATATTACACAAGCAAATTTGGGCACTAAATTGTTCTGGATCCAGGACAACATGGTAGGAGAACATTCAGATTGGTGGCTGCATATAATCTCACCGACAAAAATATACGCATGCAGTCAAAAAGACATCTATCAAACAAATACCCTCCAAGAATACAAGCAAACACAACAAGAGCAATGTACCCCCTCACACCCCCGGTTTCTCGTCCCACCTAAACTTTTTTTTTTAAATCCTAGGTAATATCTGAATACGGAGTTCCTGGCAACAAGGAATCTTTATTCAGTATAAAACACCACAAAATTCTTCCAAAACCAATGTCCAGGAAAACAAACTCAAGGAGGAATGACAAATAAAGTCGAGAAGAATAATACCCTGACAGTGACATAAGCAGCAGGAATGAGCCCGATAACAGTTGCAAGGAAGAATATATGGTAAGGCACATTTACAATTGGTGAAGCGACATTGATAAATGTATTTGGCAAGGTTGGGGTCACTCTTAGGAAAAGCATGTAGTTCAGCAGCCCCTCTCGTCTTCTAGCAACCTGGGTGAACAAAAAGACCTAATTTTAGTACTGCGGTTGATACAAGCAAAGATGGAAAACAGGGATGAATTGACATGCACCTGGGCTTGGAAGAAAAAAAGTTTATCAGGCCACAAGGAGAAGACAAGAGGCCGACCAATTAATTTGGACAGGAAATAGCAAGATGATGCACCGGCAGTGGCAGTGAACACAACCAGAGCCACACCTTTGAGAACTCCGAAAAGTGACCCAGCAAGCAAAGACATGAAAACAGTCCCTGGAATCATAAAAGTTTGCATGAAGATGTAGACCATACAATACCCAACCAGAACTTGAATGGTGTAGTCACTTGCGTAGCTCTCCAGGTGATCCCTACAGAAACAACCAGAAAACACCAACGACATTTCGTTTCCATGTTTGGAGATATCTTGATCAAGCTCGATAGAGAAATGAATTAAGACATTGAGATGGAAGAACAAGGACAGTTTGTCAAGGTATACAATGAAGGCTCAAACAAACAAGAAAACAAACTTGCTTTAACACACATAGAAAGGTTTTAAAAAGAACGAAGGTGCTTCGGCGAACTGCAAGCACTCCTTTACAATCCTGCAGAGCTGAGTTGCTTTGGCAAAAGCATAAGCTGCTTTAGCTATGGAACTTGCATATGAAAATCAACTGCAAACTTTAACCAGCTAAACTTCAGCAACAAGCAAGTCAGGGTCTCCAAACTGCAAGCACTCAACATGTATTCTGCTTTCAAGTACCAACTTACCACAGGCTCTAAATAAAGAACAAAAGTATACCAGTAAAGTTATGCAGGTTAAATCAGATCAAAAAGCAATTTAAATGTGAAGTGTAGCATAAAGAAGGGCTTGGAAAGCTTGAAAGCGACAAAATAGTAAGTACAAAATTCTAAACTCAACAACCTCACCAAGAACATACTAGCGTGCGCAACATGCATTTTAGAGTCAATACAAAAATATTGCCAACCACATTACGATGGAAACGAAACTATGAATAATACTTCTACGTCTGGTAGAAGAATACTTCATTTTATTTTTCTTCATCCTTTGCGTAATGGAATATGTAGCCTAGACCAGAGGCAGAACAGAACGTCTTCCTGAAGCTCCTATAATGTAACCAAGTGTACATAAAGTTGTTCTTTCCGATTGGTCATGTTAATTTGGAGATTAAAGGTAAACTTTGAACTGTAGTGTAATAACACGCGTACGCAACTCGATGACTCTCTCATCATATGCTTGTTGTAATGTCGATTTAGGACCATAAGAGTCTTTTGAAGTTGGTCGGAGCAGAATGACATAATTAAGTGTAGTGGGGATAAAATCATGAGAATTAAACTTCTTAGGAGGGTGCATTACTTCTCTAATGCATGCAATGCACATAAAGATGTATTCTACCAGGGTCTCTATATTAGTCACCCGAAACTTTTTCTGGGGCTGTGCATTTTTCATTTAGAAACAAAAATCATCTACTTCCACTAGATTTTTCTTATTTGCCTTTTTGGGAATTCCTAAGATAGATCCAGTACTATGAAGATGTTGGCTTTGTTCATTAGTTTTTACCCTGACTTGACTTGTCAAACGATCCTTATTCAATAATCGACGGTTGTTATTTGAGTTCGATTTCATGTTTACACTGGCGCTAAATCCATCTTAGAAATTGGCGAAATTTCAAATGAGAAAAATCCAATGGAACCGAGTATTTAAAAAATCAATCCCGTCCATTAAACAATTATAACACGCAAAATCAAAACCCAATTCAATAAACAAAACCTTCCATACTAATCGCCACAATATACAACCCCCCGAGGATTTGAACTTAAAAAAATCTTGAATGGGTACAGAATTACCTGAGAATCTGAAGATCTTCGAGGGTACGAGGCAGCTTGAGGAAGCTGTAATCCGAAGCGGGCATGGTGAGATACACGCCCAGCAGCCCCACCATGAACCCCAATACGACGCCGCCCGCCGCCGTCACCTCCCAAAAAGTTAACTGGAACTTTGATGATGATGATGATGAAGAAGAAGTCGATCCTACTACTTCTTCCTCCATCACAAAATTGTTACAACAACAAAAATTACAACTTTGTGCTGTAATAAGAATTGGGAAGAATGATATACATAGACAAATTGTGGGTATATGGGTAGAGAGAGAGAGAGATGGAAGGTGATACGTTTTGTTTCGGCGTTTGCTTTGGGCTTACTCCTCTCTCTCTGGCTCTCGCTCCAACAGCTTTTCGTCTTATCTATCTAATTTTGGACAAAAATGTAAGGCAGAATATTCGCTGTATTTGTGAAACAAAAGTACCGAATATTAAAGGGGAGCTGACCTGTCATATCTCCCTTCTCAAATACAACATGTGTGTACTTTGTTCGAGGTTGTACATGAAGTTTACCAGCGGCTCAGATTAATTATGACAGGGTTAAGTTAGATTCTGTATGAATTAAATCGGATTAATAAGCTTTTGATAAACATACAAAAGTGATCAAATCGGATTTTATTTGCTAGATAATGGATTGAACCGTTATTTATAAAAATGAAGATCATGGATTAATCATATATTCACAATAGAGTTTGAACTGATAAGTATCTTTGTTAATTGTAAGGACCTTTGCTTACTCAAAAGCGATCAAATCGGATTTTTTAAAGCACTATTTATTCCCCTACTCAAACATTATCCATAGCTTACAGTTAATTTTATATGATGTAGCTGAAAGCTAAATTTGAAATTATTTTAATTATTTAAATTTATATTTATTTTGAGAGATTGGTCTCAAAGAAGCAATAAGGCTGGTCTTTAATATCACGTCCCGAGCCAAGTGAAGCATGCACGAAGGTGCCCTTTCTATTACTTTTCCATTCTTCATGGTAGAGGTTAGGCTTATTGAATATTCGTGCTTAGTTTGGTTACTATATGTATGTATATATATATATATATATATATATATATATATATATATGTATGTATATATACATATATATATATATATACATACATAGGTACACACACATATATATATATATATACACATATATATACATGTATACACACACACACACACACACACACACACACACATATATATATATATATATATATATATATATATATGAGAGTTTCTGCCATCTCTTCCCTAAATCTGCTCTCTATTCCGCCGATTTTCTCTGAAATGTTCAGTTTTTTTCAAACTGGAGTTTGCGGTCTAACTGGAGACCCCCGTCTTTTTGAAAACGAGGTACATTCGGAGGGCAACCAGACGTCAATAAGGCCCTGCCTGGCACCCCCCAGTTTGGGTGTTGACGATTGGTATAACAAATCCGAGGTGCCTTTTCGTAAAAGAGACTTAGGTATTTTTTCTGGCCAAACCCCCCCCCCCCCCCCCATAATGGTATCAGAGCCATAAATCCTTGGTTTGGACGATTTTCGTAAAGTCTACAGGAAAAGTTACAATAATTTTACATAAGTCCTAAAGCGCACAGGAAAAAGCTATCGTGCTCAATAATTCTTGTCTGCCATTCTTCTACTAGGTCTAAATCGTCTTCTAGTCTATTAAGTTCTTCGGTGCTTATAGACAATGTATCATCTAAATTATTTATAACTAAAAGATATCTATCTATTTCGTCTAGATTTGTTATATCTATGTCTTCTAGGTTTTCATCTAAATTGTCTATATTTAGTAGAAATTTATCAATTTCATCTAACTCAGTAGCTGTATCGTCTAGTTCTTTTATGTCTTTCTTTATATTTGTTTCCCTTAAATTACTTATGTCTTTTATGTATATATACATGTATACACACACACACACACACACACACACACACATATATATATATAGGATCGTGATCCATTGCTAGCGCTAGCACTGTTGCTAGCGCTAGCACTGTTGCTAGCGCTGTTTGGCCGTCCGCTACATAATGTAGCGGACGATAATTGGCCGTCCGCTACATTATGTAGCGGACGGTGCTAGCGCTGCTAGCGCTAGCAACGGATCACGATCCATATATATATATATATATATATATATATATATATATATATATATATATATATATATATATATATAGAGCTGATCCGTTGCTAGCGCTAGCAGCACTAGAACCGTCCGCTACATAATTAGCGGACGGTAAGTTATCGTCCGCTACATTATGTAGCGGACGGGAAAACAGCGCTAGCAACGTGCTAGCACTAGCAATGAATTACGACCCATATATATATATATATATATATATATATATATATATATATATATATGAGAGAGAGAGAAATGGGATGCAATGGTAAATGCGAAGAAGTGGAAGCCTATTGGGATTTGGGACCGGAGGTGAGAAACAGGTCAGCCACGATATGCACATGGCCAAGATAACGGGACTGCACCCTGCACCCAAGATGGCTAATCATTGGCAAACGTCATCCTGTGCACATGGCTTCACACGTTCCGAAATAACGAGTAAATATTTCTGTTTCTAAGAAACAAAATTGATCATATATTTTTTAAAATTCTTTAAAAAAATAAATTAATTTTTAACTTAAGAAATGCTATAAATATTTTTCATGTATACCTTTTTATATTTATTTTATTACTCGATATTTAGTCATTTATCAATTCACTTTTTATCTCATGATCCACTTTATTCATCTTCTCTTTATATTTCTTTCTTAAGATAAAATCGAAAATTCATAAAATATGACTCATAACCTAAATAAGTATTGCTAATCAAACAGAATCAAATATTATGAAACGGAGGGAGTACATGATTTGTGATCAATAATTTTGATTATTTAAAGCCGTTGTTAGAAAAACGAGCTAATGTGATCATAAGAAGGGCAAAGAGGGCAGAAGCATTATTATATACTAACGGTCCAATATGGTCAGTGCCATTGATTCGAGAGCACCCAACACACAATTTCAAGTTCTTCTGCAAATTTGTTTGGACAAAAGCCTATATTCATGTGTATGTCATCAGTGCAATTTTGTTATTCAAGCCAAAAAAAAAAAAATGGTTCTTGTAACTACACTTTAGGCGGCGAATGCTGTCTGGAAGTTAACTTTCAGGCTAGCCTATAACAAAGGCCCAGCCCAATTATCAAATTAATGTGTAGGAGAGGTCAGCAAACCTTAACATAGCACCCCTCCGAAGGCCCAACCCTCAATGGCAGTGGCCAAAAGTTCTCACTGAATATTTTGGTCTATGGCATATTTAATGGAAAATGTTACCTTGTCAGCGGTAAGATGTCAGTGGTGGAACCTCTGAATATATCTTCTTTATTGACAAACTTTGGCAATACTTTGGGGACAATTTTTGCCAGTAAAAGAAAAAATGCAGAGGGGCGAGTATGGGGAACACTTTATCATCAACTCCAATGCACAAAATCACACAATAATGCGGTTTTCGTGATCATATACCATATTTCTATACAGTGATCCAGAGCTGTTTGCAGTTATGGAAGCAAATATGTTCCGAGAGTGAACATACTTGTAGCTTAATCTCGTTGGTTCAAATAGTGTTATGAGCTCACTCGGGAGTGAGCAAATTACTAATGACAGAGCTCTACTTTTAGATTTGGATGGTTTAGTGCAGGTCCCTGCCCTGAATCTCTGGGTTATGGTATACAATAATCAAGCTTATCTTACAACATAAGCTCCCAGTCGTCGGATATGAGGTTTTTCTAAGATATTCACGAAACTCATGGACAAAAAAATTATCAAATGATTTCGTATACAAATTTTTATATTGTTGCAAAAATCAGATTAATTTAAACTAGATGGGGAAAAAGATGATTCAGGCTATTTGTGGACTTAATAGTACATATTGTTATTGCAAACGTTTCTGAAATTGTTTGTCTTCCCTTTTTCCATAAAGCATATTTTACTGAGATGAAGACATCTAGGGACAAAGGTGCACCACGGTCCTTCCCAAAATTCAGAAATCTTTAAGTCATGTATTATACCATTTATTTTAGCTTCATATTTGTAAAATGATCCTCCTTACTATCTCGAAAAATACTAGTAAATAGAGAGGGCAAGCTATTTTTACCCTGTAAATGCTATTATACGGCCTTAGTTGAAAAGATGAAAGTTATCATTAAAACACATCTTAGCGACAAAGATAGTGAAAAAGCATAAGGGGGATTAGAACACAAGATTTTCCACGCAGCCGATCTTATCAGGCAAATCCCGAATACAAGCTTTTTACTTGAGGATGCAAGTGGCACACCTCAGTATTCCCATCAAGACATTACAGTAACTTTCCTATTCCATTTCCAAAATCTATACTGCCCCCCCCCCCCTCCCCCCGACAAATTTTGGTTAGCCGATATCCTAGTGACTCTTGCATACAAGCTCTCACCGAAAGCCTCTCACCCACTCAAGCAAGCTAGATACCCCAGCCATTCACATCAACAGAAATTAAAAATGCCCTATTCCAAATTAAACCCCTCAAAGCACCTGGTCCGGACGGTATCCCGACTGTAACCTACCAAAAATGTTGAGGGTTTTTGGAGAGGCCTGTCGCCACATCGGCTCTATCTTTTCTCCACTGTAGGTTTATTGTTAATGAGATCAATGACTCTTTTATTGTTCTCATCCCAAAAAGAAAAGAACCTAGTAAACTCGAAGTCTTTAGGTCGATCTCTCTGTGCAGTACTATTTATAAGATTATTTCAAAAGTTCTTGTCGAATCGAATTTAGCCTTCCCGGGGGGGAACCTTACCTGAACAATAATCTGCTTTCATTCGTGGCAGGCATATTTGTTATAACATATTTATTGCACAAGAAGTAACCAACAGGATAAGGGAAAACAAAGTCATATCTTGGAGCTCTAAAAATGGATATGAGTAAGGCGTATGATAGAATAAGTTGAGCTTTCCTGGAGGCTGTTTTGGTTGAGTTTAATTTTCCTCTGCAAACGATTAGACTGATCATGCAGTGTGTTACGACCGTTTCTTATCAAATTCTTGTAAATGGATCTCCGTCCAAGCGTTTTTACCCAAGGTGCGTGCTAAGACAATGGGATCCCCTATTCCTTTATCCTTTTGTACTCTGTGCGGAAGTATTGTCGGCTTCTCTAAACAAAGCCCAAGTTGACCGCACGATTTCGAGATTGAAAGCAGGATCCAAAAGTCCGCCTATTAACCATCTGTTCTTTGTGGACGACACCCTCATATTCACCAAAATGAAGGAGGAATCCTGTCAACATCTAAAGTCAACTCTAGATATCTATTTCACGGAATCGGACCAAATAATAAATCAAGAGAAATCCTCCGTAACGTTTAACCCCAACATTAGTCAAGACAAATGCCACATCTTGAGCCCGAACACTAGGTATTCAACTTTCTCAATCTTTCGGCACATATCTCGGGTGTACTTTAGATATTGTCACCAAAAGAAAGGAATTTTTTTTAGATATGATGGAAAAAATCCAAAGAAGATGTGTCGGCTGGAAGAGATGCCTACTTTATAAGGCTGGAAGAATGACCTTTATTTCATCAGTCCTTCCCTTAGTACTTAATTACCATATGCAGGTCCGTCTATTCCCAAAATTTGTATATTCTAAAATTAATTCTCTCCTCTGCAAGTTTTGGCTGTCAGGATTTGATAATAAGCACTCAGTCCATTGGATCAATTGGCAGCCCCAAGAATCATGGCGGTATGGGATTCAAATTGAGCTAGTTAAGCAAGCTCTACTTGCCAAAGCCAGTTGGAGAATTATGCTAGAACCTCGCAGTATTCTTGCAAGAATCTTCCTCGAAAAATACTGTGTCCGCAATGAATTTATGCAATGCTCAAATAAAGGAATTTCTCGTAGGGCTGGCGTGGTATTTTATCAGGACAAAAGGCTCTCATGGAAGGATTAAGATGGCAGGTACAAGATCACATATTTTGATTTGGGAAGATAAATGGATCCTAAAACTACAAGATCGGCTAACACCAAATCGAGCTCCGAACCTTTCTCAGGCAATGCTGGTCAAGGACTTAATTCAATAATATGCTTAGAACCAGAACCTCGTTAGATCTATTTTCCATCCTGAAATAGCATCGAAGATTTTAGCCATTCACATATCTGCTCACGCCATAGCAGACCACCAAAATTGGGAAGGCTCGTCGAATAGGGAATTCTCAGAAGCATTGGCTTACCTGTTACTATCTCAAAGAAAAGCGATTTCGTTGGTCCATCTGGTCCTTAGTTGGAACCTAAATTTTGGAAAGTGGTATGAACTTTACCAAGTTTCCAAAAAATCATTATTCTCATTTGGCAACTTTTGTGGGGCAGACTACCGCTTAGAACCAATCCACACAAACTACAAATCACTACCAATGAGCTATGCCCTTGATGCCTTACCTATCCTGAAACTGTGGAGTACCTGTTCTTCAGGTGCCAAGCTGTTAGACCAGTCTGGTTTGGAGGGCCAGCCGGGATTAGAAACAATGCGATTGGTACCTCTTTCAAGGAACGGCTAATTGCTTGGTTCATAAGCCCTGCCTATTCAAGGAAATTTCGGCACAAAACGTCCACCATTTTGGCCATTTGGAAACATAGAAACAACCTCATCTTTCTTTAGACAAAATTTTTTTGAACCAGAACAATTCATTGATGATATTAATTTCTTGCCTATCTCATTCAATTGAGTTAACCAAGATTACCCATATCTCGCAATCCAAACCACCCGGACGATGTATGGCAAAAGTCACTCTACCCATTCCAATCCACTCTGACGTTTCTAATTACAGTTGCTTAGCCTAAGAAAATTTTAGTTTAGCGTTACTTTCAGAAAATCAAACGGTAAAACTATTATTAGTCTATCCTGCTGGCAGGAGAATGTGAATAGGTGTGGTTCAGCTGCAGTATCATCTATGCCTTCAGATTACTACATGACTAGTGGAAAAGGATTGTTATTAGTAAAAAAATGGGCAAAAGAAAAGAACATCGTGCATATTAAAATACTGACAAACTCATCCTCTCTAATTTTTCAGATAACGGACATTGAGGAGATCACGGATACGGCATCATCTATTATGTATGACTTTTGTCATCTACTTGTAGACTTTCGCTAGGTAAGTGTCGACAAAACCACGAAGGCACAATTAAAGGAAGCTAAATATTTAGCTGTTTTTGCTTGCCATGCATGCATTGACGTTTACCAAGACTGGTACATGACTTGATGTGGTAACGGATCTTATATTCCTATTTTGACAAGCCAAAACTTTTGTAATATATAATATATTTAGGCCCTCGAAACAAACTTATGAAAGTACTGCTTATCTTAATCATGGCTTGCCATGATAGTAAAAAAATAATTATTGTAAGTACCACTGTATGCAAGCACCATAAGGTGATATGATAAAGTATTACTATCTCTTTATCAATACTATTGTCCTTTTCTTTCAAAATACTAACAACAACAACAATAATGGAACACTTCTAAGAACTTTTCTAAGAAGATAGCTTGGGCTGGCTAGCCCAAATCTTTTGATGAGAATTCATGGCTGAGTTGGGGGTAGGCCTATTATTAGAAGCTTGGGCCAGCACAAGAAGTATCCCGGGACCTGAATGATACAGATGGGCCTATCTCATTTTGTAGTCCAAAAAATTCCACAAAAACAGAAAAGAAGAAAAGAATTATCAAGGAAGGAACTTTCCACCCTTCTTTTTGCACAACTCCAGTTATAACATTTTTTTTCTTAATGCAGAGCTCTGCCATAATTTGTAAACTCTATTCTTATGAGTCATTATTCCCGTTTGAGTTGTCAAGTTGTACTCGTTTTTCTTGATTCTAATTATAGTACGAGACCAATTTGTTAATTATGCGTTCGTCTAAGTTCTGTCTTACGAAGTACCAAAATAACTTAAATTTCTCTAGGTAAGTAAAAATTTTAAATGGATGTCGTCCTCGATTTGAGTAATTTCGACTGGGATACCCAACTGAAGTTAGAGACCAGTGTCCAACCGGAGATGTGAATACTTGACATAAACACCGACAGCAGCTAGCAACAAGCTTGTTTAGCAAGCATCATCTTAGCAAGCACTGACATAATATAAAAACGAAATAAAGTAAGGATATGTCAAATTTGGGATTTCGCGGATATTTTTTACTAGGGAAGGTTCGTTTCATTTTTATAGTCCAAGACACATCTTTTAGAAGGTGGATAATGCAAGCTGTACTACTAAAGCAAGATCATATTCTTCTGTACATGTCTGTTATTATTATTATTATGTTTTGGTTTAATGTACATGTCTGTTATGGAGATTCTCAAGGAGAATATGAATGGTATCTCACGTGACCCCTATTAAAACTTTGGTTGAGCGAGTGCTCATAAAAGTAAAGTTGAGGCCAAGCTGGCAGTGCTATGCTGCAAGCCACACTAGTTATATACGAATGCTTTCTAGAAATATTTCACATATTTCAAAGCACTTTCTTTGAGAGAAAAAAAAACTGATAAAACATTCTACAAGTGCGATTACTAAGGCCCCGTTTGACAAAATTTTTTTCCCTCTTTTTTTTTCAGTTTTAAAAACTGAAAAAAAAAGAGCGTTTGGTAACCATTTTTTTTTCAATTTAAAAAACCAGTTTTTAAACTGCAGAGTAAAAAAAAAACTCCAAAAACTGGTTTTTTTTTTCACTTTTGGTTTTTTTTTTTCGACCACCACCACCACCCTCCCACCGCCGGCAACCACCTCAGGCGACCACCGCCGGAGACTGCCGGCCGCCGGCAGCCACCTCCGGCCGCCGGCGACCACCGCCGGAGACTGCCGACAACCACCTCCGGCCGCCGGCGACCACCGGCAGCCACCTCGGCCGCCGGCAGCCACCGCTGGAGACTGTCGGCAGCCATCTCCGGCCGCCGGCGACCACCGCCGGAGACTGCCGGCAGCCACCTCCGGCCGCCGGCGACCACCGCCGGAGACGGCCGGCAGCTACCTCCGGCCGCCGGCCACCACCGCCGGTGACTGCCGGCAGCCACCTCCGGCCGCCCGCGACCACAGCCGGAGACTGCCGGCAGCTACCTCCGGCCACCACCGCCGGTGACTGCCGGCAGCCACCTCCGGCCGTCGGCCACCACCACCACCACCGTCGACCACCGCTACGCCCCACCACCGCCACCGCAAACCACAAAAAAAAAAAGTCAAAATAAAAAGGGTTACCAAACACCAAAAAAAAAAACCTCAAAAAAAAAGGGGTTATCAAACACCCACTTGTTTTTATAAAAAAAAAAATTTAAGCTGCTCTTTAAAAAACTGCTCTTTAAAAACTGAAAACCAAAAAAAAAATTTTGTCAAACGAAGCCTAAAGCTTAAAAAAATTCTTAGTTTGCTTTGGCGTTCATCTCAACCCGCAACGTAATTGTTTTCGTTATCGAAGCGTATCTCAAAAAAGAATAGATTCTGGTTGTAACTCCCCGTAGTGGAAATGGCCTACAACCCTCCATATAGCAACCATGAGTTGTCGTAAAATATTCTTTAGAATATTTTTGTAAACATCATTAATTAAAAGTCACTAAGAATATTCAATCACCATCATTTATCGTTAAAATCGGATTGCAGCTAACGAAAAGATCTGGATCTTGCACTGCATTTTATCAATATTACAATCGGTAGGGTTTATGTCCAAAGTTAATAAAATGCAAAATCTAACCGTCTTCCACACCTTATTTTATTTTGTTGGTTAATTACGTACTTTGCTTGAGAATATCGGTGTTCTACTAAGATAATTAAAGAAGAATATCCTGTTTTGATATCATTTATTTATGTGTTGTTACACCGGTTCCTCGCATATTATTTTCTTATTAGATAGTGTCCACTTGATAATTTCATATCCAAACGAATAGAATCAACTAAAACTGTAGATAATGTCAACCGGGTAATAATTCAATATCTAGTCTAGACGAATAAAAAACAACAACAATCCCAACTAATCTGGCCTACAAAGTAATCAAAAAGTAAGACAAGTTCGTCAAACTTTATAAAGAATAAGGAATCATACCACAACTTTGTCAGCGAGACAATGGTCAAGTTATTATATTGCAATAATCAAGAGCGAACTATTTCCTTCAGACGATGGTCAACATTGGAGTTGAGAAGTCGTTGATATGTTTTAAGGTACCGTTCTTGTTGTTGTTCTGTTTGTATAAACCTGACTCGGTTACTAATGCTTTAAATTGTACTTTGAAAATATCTTTGTTAGCGTTCTAATTTTGTCAATAAAAAGTGTATCGATCATAAAATATATATATATTAGTAACAAACGAGAGTGTCAATAAGTCTTTTATTGAGAAGGACATTAAGAGATTGTCATTTATAAAGCTTTTTCCTTCGAGAATGCAAGTGCCCTAATAATAAAAGACTGATCTACTTCCTTCTTGACTCAGAAAAGTGAGTTTGTTTCATGTTCTCCTAAAGTAATACCAACGTGCTATAGTTAGGAGATTAGTACAATGACTTGCTCTCATTTGCATTAGATTTCGTGTCAGGAAATAATAATTAGGGATGTATCTGTACGTTTTCTGAGGTTCCGTATTTATTGTCAATAAATTTAGAGCTGCATACTTTTACATGATATCAGAGTCGATCAATCGAGACTTAACAGATAATTTAAATTAGATTCGCCGCTATCCAGTTTAATTCATTCACGTGCTTGGCTCATACAAAAAAATATCTGATACACGTTAAGAAACGTGTTGACATATAGATCTCACATTTAAAAAATTATTAAGCACTGTTGCTAGCGCTAGCACTGTTGCTAGCGCTAGCACTGTTGCTAGCGCTATAAATAATCCAAAAGTGTTTCATTTTGGACTATTAACTTCTTAAAAACATTTAAAATAAAAATAAATAAATAAAATAAAATCTTGCAAATATAAATAAAATCTCGAAGTAAACAACGAAAATCATGTATGAAATTAATGATTAATCTTTACAAATTAAAAGGTAAGCTTTTCATAACGTATATTTTCGTTTTTACCTTAATCTTTTAGCTATGCAAAACATCATCCTATTTGTTTTGATATTTTTTTTCTTTTTTTTTATAGAAATCTTATTTCTCCATAAGTATTAGTGTAACTTTTGTCCTTTTGCACCAATTTTCTTAAAATCTAACATCTTACGCATAATATGAAAAAAATATTTAGAACCAATCATATTGGATCTCCAAGAAAAATTAAAATCGATTGAAGAATAATTTGTGACAAGCTGAGAATAAGTTCGTAGAATAAAAGAGACAAAAAAATAAATTAGTTATAAAAATATTTTACCCTTCGATCATAAACAACTACAAAAAGAGAAAAGCCTGGGTGGCCCGCGGTGGTAATTGTATAACCGAAATGTCGGTGCTAGATGTGAGAGTGTGAGGGTGGTAATATATGCAATTATGCAAGTGATCAACCATGATAATTACGATAGTGATCAGCATTTGAATTATGTAGTGACAACATGTGGCTGTCATGATGTTGGCGTGTAGTATGCTGATACTTGTGGTGGTGATAGTCACAACTAAACGGTGATAGTGCAAGAGGTGATTGTTGTTAGAGTTGTTGTAGTGGTAGCACTAAGGTGTTTCAAGGTAATAATAATTTACATTACAGTACTTATTAATAAGTTATGATCTAAACTGAATTGAACAAGTGATGAACCTAAAAAAACTGACGATAGAAACATGAAAAGTGCACTGACGAGCAAAAGTTATGATATGGTGAAAGTAACTGCATTTGTAGTGGCAATGATAGCACTAATTAAAGCATTTGGAGGTAGTATTAGTGTAATATTCATAGACGGGTTACGGCGAGAATCTTATGCAGACAAGCGATGAACTTAAAAAAAAACATAATGACTTTAGGTTAGTTCTACCAGCAAGTTGAAGGTGCGTAAACTATATCCAGTACTAGAAGCAGTAAATTTTTTTTTTCTAGAATGACTTTTATCTTTCGATTTTGATTTTGGTCCCACATTTTGAATCCTTAAAGTTTCGTTAATTAGGTAAGACGATATTTTTGTAGTTAACCACTTTCTAGTCCTTGGCTACGCTAATCTAATATTTCAATGGTATTTTCATTAAGTCATGGTAGTAATACTTTAATAAGTTATGTATAGATAAAAACACTTTCAATGCTATTTTTCATTTTCATTATGCACGAAAAAATAACATACACAAAGAGTTTCTCATGAAAAAAGAAGGTGAGTGAATTTGACATTAATGCTTATAGAAAGATTGAGGTTCATATACACCACCAGTAAATAAATTATAATACTCTTTACTAGATTAAACTCACAAAAAATCGAAAGTGATGGTACAAATAACTGATTTTTTTTAATCATATTGGTTCCGGATATGTCAGTGATATATACTAACTATTATATTTACAAAGCTCCAAATATTAAACTAAAAAGTTTAAATTCAGTTAAATAGTAGTATGAGATTGTTGTCATATGTCGTCGTGAAACGTTAATGAAAAGGCATCCTAAGTTTATAAGACTTTTAATTGTAATGGTCACATCTTATTTGTGAGTAAAAACTGATCATATTAAATCATGTATTCTACCTTTATTGCTAAGATATGTTTTTATAATGCTAATTTTTTAAAAGTTCTATTCAAAAGCAATCTTTAATATAGTAAATTTCTTGCCTGCAGTTCAAACAATAACAGTTATAAACAATCTGTGAAAATACATTATAAAAAATATTTTTAGAAAGTTAGAAAAATTAACAGTTGTAAAATATCTATAGAAATAAATATTAGACAGTATTTGAGAAATTAAAAAACGCCTCATGCATTACACGGATCCCTTAGCTAGTCAATATTAATACACAAGTCTGGTGTGGCCATCTTTTCTCATTTTGTCGATAAAATTTGATTAAGATGTTTTTACGCAAAGAAAGGCTGGTCGAAGCTCGTATTAATTGACAGGCCATGATTCAAGTATCTTGTATGTAGCTTCCTCCTATTACATCATAAAAAAACTAGGGGCATTGTAAATCTCTATACGTATCACCATTAGTTTGAAGTCATTTGGAAGAACCTACTTTCCTTTCATTAATCAAATAATTGATGAACTTTTTTTTAAAAAAATGAAGTCATATCTTCATAACCGTGGTCACTTAGAGAAGACTACCTGCAGACTTTCTACTTAGTGTAAAAACCGGATAAAAGTGGCATGTGTTACTTGTGGAGAATTGTGGCCAACCAAGTAGAGTTGTCAAAAGGGCCGGGCGGCCCGTGGGCTGGCCCGGTCCGGCCCTTTTTTGGGCCCGGACTGGCCCTAATCTCTAGGGCTTGGGCCAGGGCCAGGCCGAATTTTTGGAGAAACAGGCCCCGGCCTTAAAGTGGCCCGTTTTTTGCCCGGGTTTGGCTCGGCCCGGCCCGGCCCTCTTTTGGCCAGAAAAATGACCCCCTTTTGGCCCTAAGGTTGGCCTTATTTTTGACCCCTTTTTTTGGCCATACACACAGCCCTCTTTTGGTCCAGTATTATTGTATACACACATTATTATATATAAGTGTGCGTGTCTAACAATAATCGAATGAGCAATGAATCTGAACATGAATTATGATGATCGTTCTTTCTTGGTGCAATAATTAAAGATATGTTTGACGTAAAATAAGAATTAGATTACAAAGATTACAATCGAACCGTGATAAATCATGAGCCTCCTTGAAGAGGCCTTGGTGGTCTTGGATGGGCTAAACTTATTTGTCAATAAATACCAAATCGACTAATTCCACCCTCTTACATATAAATTAGTATTGGCACCGTGCGTAAAAAAATAACTGTTAAAATACATATAAAAGCTAGTATTTATATTATTAAATAATTATAACAAAATAGATAGTAAAATAATAATATTATTTTGAATAACAAGTAAAAAATTGGGCCTGCCCTATAAACACATTTATCTTCAATGTATATGATTTATAATGAAATAAAAGGATAAATATTAGGTTCGTTAAATTGTGAATATTGGACATGCCTAGAGTACAATTTGCTTAAACAATAACAACAAGTTATCATAATTAAAACCCTTACCTTGAATAATAAGAAAATGCAAAAAAAAAAAATTAAAAATATAAAAAAAATTGGGCCCGGGCCCGGCCCTAAATGTTGGGCCTAGGGCCTGGGCCCAGATATCCCCAGAATCTGGCCAGGCCCGTTTGGCAACCCCTTGGCCCGGCCCCGGCCCGTTTTGCTGGAGGCCCGATGGGCTTGGGCTGGGCCGGCCCAAGCCCGGCCCATTTGACACCTCTAAACCCAAGAATTCCAAAATTGATGCGGAAACACAACCCCACCACAAAAGTGCAACAAATTCCCCTAAAAAAAGTTTGCCTTTCATGTTGGCCCCAGGTACGCCCCAACCCTACTCGATTTGGATAGTATGGAGTTAGATTTTCTATTTTTCATACCAAGATCTCTGATTCCATGAAGAGATTGCTTAACGATTATTGTGCAACTTGGTTCAGGACTCTGGATTCGGAGAGCTCGTTGGGGGATAAGTCAGAATAGAAAATTTTAAACCACATCAATATCATATAATCAAAAAAATATTGATAGTTCTCTCAGTCAGGCATACTATCTATGGTACTTGCATACCCAAGCGAGTTTAGAATCATTAATGCAAACTTCAAGAGTAACAAAACGTTCAGCTTATCGCTTAAAATCAAGCCATTGTTATAAATAAAGAACGCCATTGTTTCTAATATGTTTGTTTACTTGACTTTGATCTGATCATATACGTTTCAGTTTACTTCAAATTTTATCAAATAATGAGCGGCCAACTTTTAACAAGCTCGCAATAGAAGGAACTCGTCAACTTTTACCATAAAATCGTCACCACCTAACTCAGCTCCATTAATATCTACATTAACTTCCCAAATATTGCTACCACCGTTCCCAACTTGACTCTCTAATGAAAGTGGTGCATCACTCTACTTAACTGGTTCTACTAGGTAGTAAACTGGCAAGCATTTATTTATAAAGCCATTATTTGCTATACATGTTAAACTAGTTTCTAATAGTTCTTTGGAGTTTAAAGTAGTACCCGCATGGGCTATCATACTCTAGTTACATTACTAACTTATCTAGTTCTACATGGATATAAATTCAAGATCATAATTCAGAAAATGATCAACAATGCTCGTGAACTAAGCATATGTAGGTAAGACTTAATAATGCCACCATGGTGAAGGTCTATAGTTATGGGATCACACCGAGGAGCTGCATAAGATTACAAATTAATGCAAAATTAACTTCATTGTATTGCTCATACCAGATAGATAACTCTACTCCTCATACTGGATAACTCAAGTTACTAATTTCACTGACATAATTATTATTTCTCGTAACAAATAACGAATATGCTTTACAATGAGAGACAATTTGACCTGAAAAGTATTGTTAAATAAGAAATGACCACAAAATCTCCACTATTGTGCACATAGACCAAAAGTCTTAATTTAAAATCCAATGCTTCAGGCAACCCAATTGATATAGAAAAAAAGAAAAAGAAAAAAAGAACTCTAACTTCTATGCTAACACCAAGTTGTGTTTGCCAAAAGCAAACACCCAAACAAAA
The DNA here is from genome assembly GCA_033070095.1 of Escallonia herrerae. Classification (NCBI taxonomy): domain Eukaryota; kingdom Viridiplantae; phylum Streptophyta; class Magnoliopsida; order Escalloniales; family Escalloniaceae; genus Escallonia; species Escallonia herrerae. The sequence goes on from JAVXUP010000360.1 coordinate 121,163, forward strand.
CAAATAAATAATAAAGCACCCAGAACACAAATTAATAAAAATTTTCACATTAACAAGAACACTACAAATCAAAAAAATAAAAATTATCTTGTTTGAATTCATTGCTCTTGATCCACGCATCCATCCTTACTTGCCGATTGTCTGAAAACCCCTAGGCCTTATGGTTTCTTTGTCTGTTCATTTTTTTCTCCTAAGAAAAAACACGTCAATTGGCATGGCTTCACAGAAAATACCCGAAAAAGGTGTTAACGTGTCTATCACATGGTCAATTCAGATGGAAAATATTAATAGAGGGACTAAAACAGAGGAAGCATAGTACAACGTGTCATTTTAAGGATTTAACAGTATTGTAGGGTCAGTTTGAAATCACTTATAGCTTATTTTTCAGTTTTAAGAAAAAAATAAAATAACTTTAGTTTTTATTTTTTTACAAAAACAAATGGGAGTTTGATTACTCAATCTTTATTTTTGAGCTTTTCTTTACTGCTTTTTTTCTTAATTTTTCCACCAACCATTTTTCTCGAACTGATTCCCAAAACTCGAAGCACTATCATCAGTGGGTGGCATCACCACCATCCAATTCGCAGCACAACCACTATAATCAAATGTGATGGTGGTGGGGTGGTGACAGTAGGGCAAATTGTGGGTTGTGCTGAGGTGGCAGCGTTGCTTGAGGACTCATTGATTGTCCATGACAATGGGGTGGAGATGGTAGGCTGAAGTCTGATTCTTTGTCAAAGGTGTGGGTTGGCGACGGGGGGGGGGGGGGGGGGCAGATTTGTGGGTGGCGACGACTGTAGGGTGGCGGTGCTGGGACAGATCTGTGGGTGGCAATGACGAGAGTGTGGCGGCGGCAGCGGCGGTGGAGCTCTGTGTGTGAGGGGGGTTTCTTAAAATGATACTAATTTTTTTGCTTCTGGCAAAGTTTGAATATTGGATTTCAAAATAAAAATCAAAACTGAAAATTCAAAACTCCAAAATAGAATTTTAAAAGACAGCCATATTTTAAAAATTGGTTTCAAAACAGAAGGGAAAAAGAAAACTGTCTGTCAAACATTTTTTTTAATTTATAAAATAGAGAAAAATTGAAAAAAAAATGTTGCCGAACGCTATCATAGACTTGGATAAAAAACCGAGTAAAATACGAGGAACAAAAATGAAATTATTTCTTATAACATACGGAGTATTTATTCTTTCAAGAATCTACCATTTCTAAGAATGTGATGCTACACCAAGTAACAAAGAAGTGCGGGTACCCCGTACCCATCCTGATCACCGTACCCAAGAAAAGGATGTCAGCCGTCCAAGAAGCCAAGCTATCAATCTCAAGGACTTCTTCATTTTATTCTATTTAAAACTGACAATAATTTTGTATGTCAATTCCTTTTAACATCGTCTTTTTGACATTGTAGTATTAAAAAGTAAGATTGATTTGCTTTTGAGGACTTGAAATCAACGTCAACGAAGGTTGCGTCTGTTACAAATATGAAAAGAATTTTGATAAATCATAAGAGACAACTAGTAACAGCAAATTGGCTAATTTTGAGTCACTAAATCAAAAGAAAAAAAAAGTTAGAAAGCAATTACGTTTAAGCTTTTAAAAAACTTTTTTATATTTGATGCCATACATATAAGAGTAAAAAGTATGACAAGAGCCGTTACAAATGACAACAGAATCATTAGACCTCACACATCTGTAAGCTCATCTCAATGTGCAAAGTAGCCTTCTACATCGTCGAATTGCCCTCCTTTGAAAACGAAAGTGGTATATGCTCTGTGTATTTGATCCACTGGGAGTCGTATATGCTTGTGTATGTCATCGACCTTATTCATTTTGTATTTTCCTCATGATCATGATTAGTTCCAACTCCCATTTATAACCTATTAATTAATATAAAAAAGGCACATACCGTTTCGTTTTTTTTCTATTATTTGGAAGAAGTATATACCATTGTACATATTCACTTACACATTTTCTAGGGAATATGCTTTTTGTATGCGAGTAAAAATTACATGAATCCAAAGAAAGAAGGAAAGCAAAAAAGCAATACTTAAAGCTTTCATAAAGCTTGTTTATAGTTGATGCCATACATAAGAGTAAAAATTATGACAAGAGCTACTACAAATGACAATAAATTTTTAGACTTTACACGTTTGCAAGCACCCCTCAATGCGTAAAATAGTCTTCTACACTGTTAAATCGTCCTCATTTGAAAACAAAAAGTGGTATATGCTTTATGTACGTGACGCAACGGAAGTAGTGTTCTTTCAAGACATTTTCATTTCAAGTCCCATCAATGATATATGCTTGCGTATGTCACCCACTCTAAAGTGCCGCGCTCATACGGGACTTATTCGCTTCGTTCTTTTTTTCATGGTCGTGATTAGTCACTCACTACCGTCTACCACTCATCAATACAAAAAAGAAGCACGTACCTTTTCGTGTAACTATGTACACTATGCAGTCATGTACAATTGCACTTGTTCTATGCTTAGAAATTTACAAAATACTTACTCCGTCTCAATTTTTTTTTTAGGAACGTTTCAATGTTATCTAAAGAAGTATGTAAAATATATTTTATTTAATGCGTGCAATCGTGTAAGCTAATATTTGTACCAATACAAAATTTCAAAATACGTCTTCCATTATTATTAGGAAAAAGTATAAACCATTGTACATTTCCAAAATATACATTTTCCGGGGTATATGCTATATTGTATATGACCCGTGCAAGACCATGGTCAAAAAGGACCTTTATATTCTTATTAAATAAATATACACCCCCTCCACTGCATCAAAGTTGACTTGTCACTTTCACTGATCCCAGCCGTCCATTCCTCACCACCACATCAAATCGAACCGTTCCTAAAACTCGTTGCTTTTGTGCGGCGGGAATCCGTATAATCTCCCCAGAATATGCCACGTGGACTCCCCCCACTCGTTCTGTTCACAAACCACGGTTTACTTGATCCTTAACCCTTCTTCCGACCTCTATATATACGTAAATGCCCTTCACCTCCGTTTCCCCTCTCCCCCGTCCGTCTGTACTCTGTGCTTTTCGCACCTCCACTGCGTGAAAAATAGGAGCGCAAAACCCTAAGCTGCAGATTGCTCTCTGTTAAAGCTACGGGTTTCGATCTTTGAATGTGGTTTACGGCGGACTTAGCGGCGATTTCCTCAACAGCGACGCTCAACACGCGGCAGCAATGGCGGATTCGGCGAGGCGGTTCGGGGTGGGCTACGCGCTAGCGCCGAAGAAGCAGAGCAGCTTCATCCAGGCCTCCCTGGTTTCGCTCTCGCGCGAGCGCGGCGTCGATCTCGTCCGAATCGACCCGGACCGGCCCCTGGCCGACCAGGGACCCTTCGATTGCGTGCTCCACAAGCTCTACGGCGACGATTGGAAGCAACAGCTCGACGATTACGTCGCCCAAAACCCTAACGTTTTGATCATCGACTCGCCGGAGGCGATTTCCCGGCTGCACAACCGGATTTCGATGCTCCAGGTCGTGTCCGAGATTAACGTTGAGGAGAGCGACACGGCGTCGTTTGGGATACCGAGGCAAGTCGTGATTAACGAGACGGCAACGCTCTTGGATCCGGCGGCGTGGGGCGAGAGTTTGGAGTTTCCGGTGATCGCCAAGCCGTTGGTGGCTGACGGCAGCGCGAAATCCCACAAAATGTCGCTCGTGTTCAACCACGACGGGTTGAAGAAGCTCAAACCCCCAATCGTACTACAAGAGTTTGTTAATCACGGAGGGGTGATTTTTAAGGTGTATGTTGTGGGGGAATATGTGAAATGTGTGAAACGGAAGTCGTTGCCGGACGTGACAAAGGAGAAATTAAGGAGTTTGGAGGGTTCCTTGTCATTCTCGCAGGTGTCGAATTTGACCTCGAACGAGAGGAATGACGACAAATACTACAAGATGATGAATTTGGAGGATGCGGAGATGCCGCCTGAGTGCTTGGTTAATAGTATTGCGAGCGGGTTGAGGCTGGCGATGAAGCTGCATTTGTTCAACTTTGATGTGATTAGGGATACAAGGGTTGGGAACAGGTACCTTGTGATTGACATTAACTATTTCCCTGGGTACGCGAAGATGCCGGGGTATGAGAGAGTCTTGACTGACTTCTTTTGGGATGTGTTGAACAAGAAGCAGATAGGGTTTGACGGGCGGTGCGTGAGGAAGTTGGTGGGGAATAATGGATGCGGTGAGGATGAAGGAGAACTTCCTTTTTCGCCGTTGAAGAGGGAAGATAATGAGAAAAAGATCCAAGTCTGAAAACGTGGGTGGGTGTTGGCCCGAGACGAGCAGATTTGGTCTAGATAGGACTTAGTTACAGTGGTGAATAATTAGGTTTCTTTGGTTTGGATGCTGCTAATGAGGGCAGGGCATTGCATGGTGGTCCAAGTTGGTCATATACATACGGTCGATGCTTTTGGAGATAGTACTTGCTTCAGAGGAAGGTACTTCCCGAACACTCTGACGTTGTTTAGGAAGGTTAAGTTGTCTTTTTGAGGCACATGTATCTCCTGGCTTAGAAACATATCTGATGTGTGCCATTTGGCAACTTTAACCAATGAATTTTGCCATTTTGTCGATGATAGTTCCTTGTAGTTTACGTTTCCTTTTCTTAATGATGAACTGACATCTTATCTTGGAGCATTAAGCCTTATGTTTACCTTTAGATTTCCTATATTCTGTCTGTGGACTTATTCAGAATCTAATATGATTTTCTGGTAAAAAATGGAATGTGACCGTTAGGGGCAACATTCTATGTTTGAATCTTTCCTTTTCGTTGCACCATCGCGTTAAAAAGGGAATGAGCTGTTTTATTCATTCGGCTAGGTTTGAGTGAAAGTATGTCAGGTATCCAGTCCTTTTCTAGATTGCATATGTACTGAAATCCTTTGGAGTGCTCAGTTGCGCGTGACACTTTATGATTTGAAGTTGTAGTTCCATGACTGAACTTCTAAAGAAGTGTCACTTTTGTTAAGTGGCATGATTGGGTTCTGTTATATGTAGATAGTAGATACCAGGAACGGACAAGCAACTGGAAGTTTTTATTAGTGGAAACACTGTCAAACTGTCTTCTGATAGAGCCGATATGTGACTGGATGTATTTAATGCTGGAAGCACATTTAAACTGTTTCCATAAGTTTGTTTTTAGAAATTGTCTTGCCTTCAAGGAAGCTTCCATGCATATTTGGAGCAGCCCTGTTTTGTAGAAGCACAATCGATTATTTACATTTAGACAAGAACTGTTGATAAGTTTGTTCTGACAAGGAGGAATCAGTCACACGTTCATTGCCATGCCTTCCATAAGGCATAAACTGTTCATCTGTAAAATTATAGTTTGTCGTTATCTTCAGGTACTAAAGTAAATGCTGACACTGTAGCGACTATAATGATTTGGGGAGCACGGTGTAATGTTTAAGAGTCTTCTATACAGAAATGGTGGGTGCTTTGTCTTGTACCCTAGGATAGTTTTTGGCTCTTTGCAACAATATAAAATACCATTTGTTTAGATGTAAAGTAGAGGTCTACAAAACTGAATGGATAGGAGAAGAGACAGAGAGAAGGTAGAGGAATCCCAGAGCCAATACACCAACAGTAAAGAGATGACAAAATATCCGAGCGTCTCTTCTGCCCCCTAAGTCCCGGACAAGGCTAAAGTATGGTTTTCTCATGAAGAATGGGCAGAATAGATGAATTGCAACTACGGTGTCAAAGCTTCAAGCCTTAGAAAGATAACCCACACTCATCCCATTTATCGCCGTTTTACTGTTTAAAGTCATTATGCAAGAACAAGGCTGTGTTTCTCATTCTGAAAAATATTCGATAAACGTTTCTCAACCCATGTAGCTATACAGACATAGCTAGGGTTTTCGTTTCATTGCCTTGACCAGTCACTTGTTTTGTGAGGGATATGTCATTTTGAGTAGCTACCCTAGGCCTGTTCCCCCCCCCCCCCTCCCCTTTATCTGTTGCTTCTTACTATTCAAGCTTGTCCTCACATGTTACAGGGAGTGAGAGGCTGAACATAAAGGAATTTAAGTGAACATACTCTGCTTCAGCTTAAGTTAAGATGTCTAGCCCTCGCCTTACCTGGTACATATATATTATTGGACACTGGATATAAGTATGGTTAACATGATTGTTCCAATTGGATGAATTTGATCAAGAAAGCAATGCCCAAATCTTGTAAATACGGAAGTAATTACATTGAGAAGCATGTTATTCTCTTTGCGAGAACATCCAGATTGAAGAGGCATTTCGAAGGGGCTCTAATCCATTAGATCTGCCTTCTAATAATGCTTTTTCTCTATTTGGGCCGTCTAGGGTGCCGCTTCCGTTTTTTTTTCTTTCTCAAAAGCAATGAGTGAACTTCTAAAGTTCTCTTTGGATAAATATTTCTCAAGCGCGTCGTAAATATCAGCTTATGCTTTGATTGCGTATCGAGGGATATGTGTGAACAATTTCTAAGCTTGGAAAGATGACATAGGAAATTGGAACAGAGTAAACCGTATAAAAGCTAATGCAGGATTCTATCATCTAAAAGATGCTACCTTGCACGTGTTTCCAATTATCAAAATGTAGGAATGAAATAGAGTGGTACTTATTTTTGATAACGAATGAAAATAGAAAAGAATGGTACTAAAGTAACGGTGTCTGAGACTTAATTAATTGCATGCTGGATAATTATGAAATGATATACCATATATTGACTATTGACTAATAGATAAGTACGCACTATTGACTATTTACGCACACTCAAACAGTTAAATTTTAGAAGTGTATATCTAATAATATTGTTATCAAGAGACTGCATAAACAAAGAAAAAAGAAGTGGAGATGATGCTTGAGAATGTGATCATCAGGTGCAAGAATCAGAAATTAAGAAAGTGAAGGCTGGTGTCTGTCTGAGTTGTATCATGTATGCATGCTGCATAAAGATACGGAAAACAGTTAGATCTTGACATCTATGCTATTGTCTTGTGTCATTGTTATTGACTATCATATCTTCTTGTAATGAGAAGTAAAATATCCCTAAATTGAATCTATCGCTAAATGAAGTGGTGATGGGCTTCAACGTGCTTTGGCCTTTATGGAAGTAGGATTGGCATAATGTTAGGATGCTGTTGGTTTGATGCTGTTTGGTTGTTCTGACCAAAATGATTTTATCATGGGTTCAGGTTTTATACTTCATAGTTCTCCACTTTCTGAGTTTGTAGGGTTTTGCCATTTTGCTATATGTTTGCATATATTCGAAGTTAGTTATGCTCCTCTTATAGATGTGAAAATTTTTATAGCATTTTCCTTAATCAGGTTAATCTTTTCAGATGACCGGATGGTTGCTCTTTTTTTTTTGTTTTTGATTTTGACTTCTCTTATTCTCTCCTATTTCTATTCTAGTACTTTTATTGAGAATCCTTCAGCATCTATAGTATACTCGTTACATATTTGTTTAATGCAGACAAAGAACAAAGCAGGTATGTATCTGGAAGGAGAAATTTGACCCTTCTTTTGCCAAGCATCTATTATTGTGCTGGTGAAAAATGGAAGAGGAAGATCATGCTGATTAGGGAAAAGATATGTATCTGTCTAGTTAGTGAAGAGAATCTCGGCTTCTCATCTAGGATGCGTTTCCGTAATAAATGGCAAGATTATGCAGGTAGGTGCAGGAAGTACCCTCCTTGTAACGACTTGGTCCACAGTCCCGTCCCAGAGTGTTGCCTCCCTCAAAAGGGCTAGCCAATAGGTGCTTGAGAGTTCATTTGCACGTTCTTATAACGCAAAATCCTCTCTCTTCGACCTCCGATGTGGGACAAGATCTGACTTAACCTTATGTCACGCATAGCCCAAGACCTCTCCTAGTATACAGCCGAATCTCCATCCACCCCAGTTCATAGCAAGTGTAGGATGTCAAACTCCTGCTCTAGTGTTGGGTGTGGACTTTGTGAACTAGAGTAAAGGCCGGTTGCTATTAATTCAGGTGAGAATATGGCAAAAGGCAGGAGGTGCATGGTTGCCCTTCTAGTAAGGTACCAAACATTGTAAATCCGATTCCTTATCCTTTCGATTGTTAGGGTTTTGTTTTAAAAGTATGAGGAAAGGTCAAGGTTCTGGAGGTTTATCGAGATAAAGAGAGTGCTTTGGGGTGGTGACATGGTATTCATTCAGATGATTGTGCTGATTTCTGAATGATGGACGAGGCGTAATACTTAATTTAGGAGCGCTGGTGTTAGAAGAACATATATAGCTATAAAGGGTTTGTTAGGTTGAGGTATAGTGAGGTATGTCTGAATGTTACTGGCATCTGCTTCTAGAAAAATACAAAGATGAAAGAGAAGAGAACTGGGAATAGAAGAAAGTTTTAGGAATCTGTTAGCATCACATGTAGGTTAGGGATCCCAAAGAGCTAGATGTGCTTCCATATTATATGTGATGTTTAAGCAGATATTTGATCCAATCAATAAAGCAGCATGTGCTAAGTATGGCAAGGATGCCTAGTTGCAACATGGGCAAGGAGAGAATTTATGGCTCATTAGACGATAAGAACTTCTTGTGTGGCGGACGGCGGACCTTGTGTTATTGCAGGGAAAACAAACAATAACTCGTGTGAGATCCGTTAGGTATTTCAAAAGGAGTAAAAATGACTATAGATGGGTTTTTGCACGGGCCAAAGCGACGTGTATGTATAGAGAGCAAGTAATTTGGTTCATTTTCGTAGTACTCATGACAGGATGCTGGGAAACTTAGAAAATATTATTAACTGGAATTCCGAGGCCAGTATTACCGGAGGTGCACTTGCACAAGACTGGAAAGTGGATTTTTCATGCTTTGAGTTGGAAAACAATAGTGGGGCGCCTGCATGCCGACTGTTATATGCCACTCTCTTTAACTTTGGCCCTCTTACTGCACGCGGATCTAATATCTCCAAGCATAACGAAGTCGGGTAATTAAAGCGCGTTCTTCAGCTTTTGGGCTTTTCCACTTTTCGAATTTACAAGGAATAGAGGATCATTGTAAACGGACGTCGGGGGTCTCATGTGATTCTCAGTGAAGGAACCGGTTAATCACTTTTTGCTCGTCAAATATGGCATTGTGTGTTTTATATCGTGGGATTAACTGGGTGATGCAAAGATCCGTGACCGATTTTCTTCGTTGTTGGCCTCAAAGATGTCCCAGATGTTTTTGGCATGCATGTAGGAAAGAATCTGCCCCTTTATGCCTTCCTTGGTATCTCTGGTTGGATAGGGATAAGCGTCTTCCGAAAGCATACCTGGTTCGGTGTTGGATGTGAAACAAGTCCTCTTGAGATCTCTTTGTTCTTTGGATGTCTGTCTTTAAGAAGGGTTTCTTGCACCTTTGTTAAAATTTGGGGGATCGCTTATTCGCTTGCATACTTCCAATGCACTCTGGCTCGTCCTCTCTTGGCAGTTTTTTCTTAGGGTTAATTACACTTATGTCTCGGAGGTTTGGGTAAAATTACAGTTAAGGACACTAACTTACAAAAGGTAACAAACCGTGACCACAAACGTTAAAAAGGTAACACTTGTGTCCATCCGTCAATTATCCGTCCAAAAAGTGTAATTTTTTTGATGTCATGAGTACATATTTTCATAATTTGACAATCCTACCCCTAGCTTACTGTTACCTCTCTTCTCACTCTTTTATTTTCTCTTTCATGAGTCTCCTCTCTCTTTCCCTTATCTCTATCTTCTTCCATCAAACACATCCAGCCACCATGCGGCAGCCCCCAACATTTCACCACGCCGCTGCCCCCACTGTACCACCACCACACCGTTGCCTACTGTTGACCACCACGTCGATGCCCACCGCCGACCACCACGCATGTTGCTCCTACTGCCGACTACCACGCCTGTTGCTCCCATCGCCCACCATCACGTTGCTGCTTCCCCACCCTCGCTGTCGTCCCCCTCCCTTCCCCTACCCCGTTGCCTTCCACTTCGCCCCACCCCATCCATTCATCCCCCGCCCATCCTTCCCCTCCCTTCCCCTATCCCGCTGCCTTCCACTTCGCTCCACCCCATCCATTCATCCCCCGCCCATCCTTCCCCTCACCCCATCTCATCGTCCCCCGCCCTCATTTCCCTTACCCCGCCGCTTTCCCCTTCCCCCTTACCCCCACCACGTTGTGGCGTTGTCCCTCACCTCGCTGCCTTCCTTTCCCCCACCTTACCCTGCGCCGTCCCCCTCCCTTCCCCTACCCCATGCCTTCTGATTTCTTGAAAATTTAGATAATAAGTGTTGGAATTGCAAGAATTGAAACTCTAATTTGAAAAATAGGGAGAAAAAAAAAGAATGGCTTGAAACCCTAAATTTTAAATTAGGGTTTCAAATGAAAAAGAATTGAAACCCTAATTTGAAGATTAGGGAGATAAAGGAATGACTTGAAACCCTAATTTGGATATTAAGGTTTCAATTCTTTTTAAACCTTAATTTGAATGGCATGGTAAACAATTTACCTTTCAAGTCATGGACAATATGGTAATTTTGACCATTCCGTTATGTATATGGGTATTCTGTTAAGTCAAAAGACATAAGTGTCTATTTTTCAAACTTATGGACATGGATGCAATTTTATCCAAACTTCAGGGACATAAGTGTAATTAATCCTTTTTCTTAAGATATTATTACTCGTCAAAGAAAAGACATTTAAAATGAATTTATCTTGCCCAACAGCAGAGGGCTGCATGTTGGGCTTGCTTATGTAGGAGGGGCCCAGAAGCGTTCAGTGGAACGGAAGAGAAGTCCAACTCTTTCATCAAACTAGGCCACAAAGGCTCCTTAGTCTTAAAATTACTAGCCTATGCTGTTTCTGCGTTATGTCAAAATGAAGAGATTTTCGAAAATACATTGTTTGTGAGGCATCATCTCTCTGTCTGACTCCCTATGATTCTCTTCCTTCAGCTCTGTTCTTATTTTTCTGAGCAACTCATGACCAAAAGCAGAGTAGTAAACCGAGCAAGCTTCTCTTTGTATTAAAGGGAACCAAACCACGCAATAACCTTAGAACAGCAACAACTACTTCTCTCGGTGCTAGTTGGAGCAGCAACAAGTTACTTTTGCGGACAGGCTGTTCCCTTGTTTCGAAGTTCTGACCTTGTCACGAGGGAGCAACCTACCCCTGCCATGATGCTCACCCTCTTTCTAGTCTAGCCATACATACAGCTATTCAGTTACATATGTATACGCATTTTCCTAAGCTGAACAAAATGCATATAGTTCAATCACGCTTTTTGATCAGTTGGTCGAATGCTCGAAACTCAGAATATCAATTATGATTCTTAGGAGTAGAATTTTTCTTAGCAGCATTATATATCAAACACTGTTTTGTGATGGAATAACATAATATGGTGTCGCAGTGTGCTTTTGAAATGCTTGCAAGAAACTGTGATGCCATCTCAGTTAAAGACATAACTGAAGTTACATGTTTTTAATCTAAAACGTCAACTCGTATTACCAATCAATGTATCTGGGAGGGTATAGTACGTTGGCAGGTGTATTTGATCTTATAAATTTTCATCCTTGGGATTTTGTTTTTATTTGGAAATGACTGCACTCTAACACACACAAAGACACATAAACATATGTAGATAGACATGTATTTATACGTATTGGAAATATACTTCCTTCTGCCAAGACTAAAAAAGTTCAGAATGTGAAGTGTGTGTAATTTTAATTAGAGGCTGAACCCAGCTCGCACTTCTTCTTCTTAAGGCGTACGTCTCAGCTGACTCTTACAAGATATATAGTGCTCTTAACTTCTATTGTAAAACTATATTCTTCATACAATAAAACAGCTGAGATGAGCCATTGTGGCCATATGAGATCTAACCTGTATATGTCATTGGTTGTTTGCATCTTGTATGTATCTTTGTCTATGACCACCAAAGGCATGCAGACAGCAGATAATGCTTCTTTTTGGATGTACTTTCTGCAATTGAGGTTAAGGCGACACAGTAAATTCTCATTAGCCATCACCGGATCCTCTCACTTCTGCTTCCTAAGCTATACGTTGCGGTCTAGTCTTTTGCTTCACCTGGGCTTATCCTTACTATGAAATATATGGTGTTCATCTGTGGGCTCTTACCAATCATGACTGGTTGAGTACTACATTGAGCTGAATGTATTTGAAGACATTTTATTGGTCGGTTAAGGTAATTTTTTTTTGCTTTACCTTCAAATTAATTTTCGCTTCCACATATATCTCTAAAACTGTAGGATGATTGATAGGTAACAGAATTGGACTCCATGAATGGTGGATAGTTTTGTGGATCCCTCTTCTGACATTCCTAGCTTGCCTAACACTAATACTTCAACATAAGTCTTCCTGGAAGTCCCACATACGTGCATACTTGATAACGACTTCGTCAAATAATCTGATCATAGCTTGGCACAATGACTACAAAAGGGAGAACCCCTGCAACTAAGCTCCGGTTGAACACCGTAAAGCTGAGAAGACACTAAACGCTTATGCTTGTAATAACAATTCTACTTTGTGATGAGCATAGCTTGACAGTGAATCGTTATTTGAGACTGACGTTGAATTTGGAGGGATGTGTACACAGTTTGTTAGGCTTGTGCTTGTCTAGTATGCTTGTGTAGTTGCAAAGGAGCATGTGGTAAAATCACACCTTTTTTTTGGGAAAAATTGCAAAAAACAACCTCGTGGTTTGGGTCAGTTGCAAAAAGACTCTTACTGTTACAAAAGTTGCAAAAGAACACCTGCGGTTGCAAAAGTCTTACAACCGTTAAAAAAATCGTTCAAACTAACGGCATATGATGTTCACGCGCCTGAATAGTGCGTTTGGTAGAGATTATTCTAACAAAATGACAAAAATGCCATTTATTTCTTTCTTCTCCAAATCTTGATTTTTTTTCCTACTTCAATCAGCCAAACCCTAACGCTGCCACCTACCTCGTCATAATCGCCGGCGGCGCCGAAGCCTGCTCCACCTGGTTCTGTTCGTCAATTTTGGGTTCCACCGTTTGTTTTTGGTCTGACGTCGTGGTGGTGAAAGGCCGGAGTGTAGGAATCTACGGTCTACACATCGGCAGTCTCGGTCGCTCACATCGGCAGTCTCGATCCCTCTTTTCCTCCCTTCGGTTAGCTTTGGTCACCATTTGTTTTTGGTCTGACGTCGTGGTGGTGAGAGGCCGGAGTGTAGGGATCTACGGTCCACACATCGGCAGTCTCGGTCGCTCACATCGGCAGTCTCGATCCCTCTTTTCCTCCCTTCGGTTAGCTTTGGTTGGCCGTAGCTTTGGTCGTTTCTACTATCTGTCTGCCGCTGCTGGTTTTCGTCCATTCCTTCGGCCCTCACCGGTGACCAGCGTTCCCCTTTCCCCTTCCATCCCGTCCCCTTCTTGTTGCCTCATCTGCTTGCTTACACCGGCCCTAATTAGGGCTTGGGCTTGTGGCGAAGAATGAAGGGCAATTTTTTCATTTGGACAATTTACATGGGTATTTTGGACAAATTTTTTATTTCGTAACAGAAACCGTGGGTTGCAACACTTTTGCGATCACCGGTGTTCTTTTGCAATTTTTGTAACAGTAAGGGTCTTTTTGCAACTGACCCAAACCACGAGGTTGTTTTTTGCAATTTTCCCTTTTTTTTTTCCATGAGATATTGAATTTATCAAAATCCAAACACCATGGTAAAAGTTGTTCGGAAGGCCAAAAATGCAGCTACCAACATCTCCTAACATCTTGGTAAGGTTAGCGTCTGAAAATGAACAGATTGAATATACATCTTGGATGCCTGGATGGGCAGCTGACTTAATCTACCTGGACAGCATGCTGCTATATTTGGCAAGATAAATCTAGCCAGCAGCCACTTCACATCAGAACTTCCCTTGGTGGATACTGGACTTGTCCTGACTCATTAGGATGCATTTGTTGTGGCCTTTGAGTTGGCCATTGTGCGGATACGAATAGCCTGTCATACAGTTGGAGGAAGGACGCTAATAAAATCAGAAGCGCGTTACTCCAAAATTCAGCGCGAATTTTGCTTTAAAGGTCTTTGTATTGTCCATTGGATTTGCGTTGTTTTAACATTGTGAATATAAAGATTTGAGCACAACATAGACCCATATTATGGTAGGGTTGGAGCTCGTTCTCCTGAGCAAGGTAGGGGAGTGATGGAAGAGGATGCCGTTGGTTTTGGGGTTGGGGGGGGCGGGGGGCGGGGGTCATATCAACTTGAATTCTTAAAGAAATGGGGAGGCATGTGCCTTCATATACAATCTTTTGGCAAAGAGAAAAGTTTTCCCGAAGCTTTTATGCTTGCTTTGTGTTTTAGGGGGCTGGGTAATCTTGCTGATGCCCATCATGAAAGTGGTATTGAGCAATGATGGGTTTGAAATCATTATTGTTATTGTCAGAACTGATGCCTTTGTCTCGATGTTTCAATGTACTTCTCTTTGTTGCCATTTGCCAGCTTTGGATTTCTTGCAACGATCGAAGTTTGAAAACCATATGGCTTATCTTCTGTTTACTTGCTTCTAAATATGAAAAAATTGTGTGCGTGAACTATGGATAACATGTAGGGATTGAAGTTCTTAAAATAGGTACAGTAAGGACATTAAAAAAAATAGAAAAAAAAAATTGTAGATACAAGAATATGGACATAGATATTTAATGTGATTTAACTTCTTACCTATATCTGTTTGAAAGACAACAAGAATAATGTATTATAATTTAAAAAGTTGCGAGAAAACATTCACTCAATCACTACGACACAAGTTTCAGGACCTAACCCATTTTACTTATCTTTCTAACGGTGAACATAAATTATTGCCGCTTTTCAGAGTGCGTGCTATTGCAAAGGTATTTGTACTTTGGCTTTTGAGTTATAATCATAAACTCTCAATTCTTTACTCTCTCTTTGACTCTCTGCGGCTAATTCAAGGTGTATCATTTCATTTAACTCTCAAGTGCCAACTCCTGGTTTGCAGAATCTTTCTGGTTTGCCATTTGTATAGTGTTCCCAATCTACCTTGGTCGCACCAAAAAGGCCCACGATGGGTCCCGTTTTGCGCAACACGTCACATGGTAAAATGTTTAATTTTTGAACGCTTCAGACTAGTCAAAGTGGCACATATTCAAGTCACGTGTATTTTCTCCTTGTGAAACAACCTTGGCGTGCCTTCCCCCTTTTAGGGGTTGGCCGTCTTCCCCTTCGAGGGGTGGCCAAACACCATATTGTCCGCCATCGCATGCGCGCCATCTCCGTGACGCCAGTCGTCTACGCCCCCATGCCGACTCTGCGACGCTCGTCGGATGCGCGCCATCTCCATGATGCCAGTCGTCTGCGTCTGCCTGCCGACTCTGCGACGCCCGTCGCCTGCGTACCGACTCCGTAACGCCTGTCGCCCGCGCACCGACTCTGTAACGCCCGTCGCCCGCGTCCTCCACTTCACGTGCCATGATGCCCATCTTCATACACACTTTGTCGTACCCATGCGCCGCGTCGCTGATACAGTCGCGCCCCTTGACTCTCTGTCACATTATCTTGCCCTTGGCACCATACACACTATGCCGCGCCGCTAATACAGTTGTGCCCCCCGGCTCTCTGTCACACTACCGTGCCCCCGGTATTTTACACACTCCGTTGCTCCCATGCGCCGCGCCGTGCCGCTGATACAGTTGTGCCCCTAGCTCTTTGTCACATTAGCACGCACCATGCTTTGGTCCGTTCTTTCACCACACCATGCGCACCTTGCCTTGGTCGTAGAACATGCTTCGACCCACTTCCCGGAGTGTATATCATCTTGCGGGGATAGGCGACTCTTCCAGGACACTATATCCACCAGGGAGCTCTAAGTGCTCCGGTACAAAGACTCCCTTTTCGCCAGGTAGACGGCTCTTTCGTGATGCTAATTCGGCCAGTCGAGTAGACGGATCCTCTGGGATGCTACCTTGACGAGCTCTGAGTGCTCCGGTACAAGGACTCACCCACGTGGATATGTGACTCCTCTAGGACACTATCTCCGTCAGGCAGCTCTAAGTGCTCCGACATGAAGACTCCCCTTCCGCTAGGTAGACCGGTAGGGGTGAGCAACAAACGATAAAACCGATTCGAACTGTTCAAACCGATGGAACCAAACCGGTCTAATCTGAACCATTGATGAGCTTGAATGGTTTGGTTTGAGATTTTCAAACCGAGGCCAGTTCGGTTTGGTTCACGGTTTAGGATTTCCAAACTAGCACTAAACCGAACCGAGGGTTACATTACTATAAAAAATATATATATTCTACCCTGATTAGCTAATAACCAGGGTAGAATAAAACCTTAGCCTTCTCTTCTAATTCTACCTTTCAAAGCCATTACTCACTATATATTACATCATTTACACTATGGCTCTTATAGTGTAAACATGGAGCCAATATGATAATTATATCCAGTATTGCAGTAGTCTCAAGAATGATAAAATACAAGCCATGCCTATTTGAAGGAAAATCAACTAATAAAAACTTTAGAGAAGTGCAGATTTGTTAGATATTAAGACTTAGGAAATTTTCTATGTTTTTTATACCACAATTGTGATGCACACCCTCTTGGTCTAGTTTCTTGCTCAATTTTTAGGAAGTAAGTTATGAAATTAGTGCTATGTTAATCCAGTAACAATCATGTTAAAAGCCCAAAAAATGTAGGAAAGAGAGCAAGTATTCTCATAATCCATGAGCACCCAAAAAATACGGTAGCCGGAAAAAGTTATAAATTAACCTTAAGAAAAGTTGTAATTTTTATTTTTTTTCTTGAAAACATAATAATGTTGAAACTACGCTCAAACCGATCTGAACCATTCAAACTGAAGTATCTTGGTTCGGTTTGGTTTAAGAATTTGTGAACTGAGGTTCATTGGTTCGGTTTGTGGTTTGACCCCCAAATCGAACCAAACCGAATCGTGCTCTCCCCTAGGTAGATGGTTCCCTCGGGATGCTACCTTGGCCCGCGGGATAAGTGACTCTTCCGGGACACCATCTCCGCCAGGGTGTCTGCGTGGTAAGCCTACGTGCTCCGGCACTGGGGGCTTTCATCGGTACCCCTGGGGACTATGACCCTCGGGTCACTCTGAGATGAGAGCATGTCTCCGGAGGGCATCCCGCCTAGTTCGCCGCCTAGCAGTTGGGCGTCGGATCTTCCCCATCGCTGCCAGGCCTGTGAGACTCTTCAAGGACCTTGGACTGATGGCTAGATCAAGGGGGTTCTCTGGCTACACCAGCGCTGTGGGAGCTAGTCTTTCCAGATAGTCAGAGTGACGCTGTGCGGGACAGGCTGGGTGAATATGTGATCCGAAAGTCCGTGAAGCACCGACACCTGTGGACCTCTCGGTGACATGTTACTCCCGGGGAGCGCTACGTGTCACGTGATGACATCATCATCTCAACCTCTATAAATAGAGGTCTTGAGAATTCATTTGGGAGGAAACATTTTTTCTGACATTTTCTCACATTCACTTTCTCATTCTAGAATTCTAGAGAGAGAAACATACATGACCTTGACTCTGGACCTAAGCATCTAACTGTGACTGTTGTCGTGTATTCACCCAATGTCATCGCCCTTCACAGCACTGCCAACCTCAGGTTTTGTTTGGGAAGCCCTTGGTCTTTACCCTTACTTCACTCTTGATGTGTCCCACATCAGCATACTTGGCATCTAACTTGGACTACATTCCTTGTGGCACCTCCACGTCAACTGCGAACCTACTTCCTTGGCATCAAATGACGTTCACATAACTCATCACTTAGCAATAGTAAGGCCCAGTTGGCTGTGAATAAGAGATGAGTGTCACTCTTTCGTCTCGTCATATGTGAACTTCTTGTTCTACCTCATGCTTGTCTTCGACAAATGAGTTTACAACAAAAACACCAACACTATGCATGGGTGCAAAATTACTTCTACCGGGGGATGAAACTTTGTGCTGGATTGCTGTTGACCTTTTAATGGGGATTTTCTAGTTTGACTTCTTGATTATATGGACTTGAAGTGAAGAACATTTTAAAGAAGAAGGTGAATGATGTTTCAGGGTGTTTGTCCTTATCTTTTCCTGTTAAGTTTTCAGAAGGGACACCGTTGTCTAGAACCCTAGATGCTTCGAAAATCATGGTGCGACCAGGCCGTGGCTGCCTTGGCCGAGAAAGTGGATAAGAAGAAGAGTGGGCAAGTATGGTCAATGGTGTTCGTGGGCGCCAAAGGTCTTTACGATTTGGTGGGTTTAAGAGTGGACAAGACGCTATTGTTTAAATGTCTTGCACAACCACAGATGCACTTATTCTGTGCAAACTATATGCCAATTATGAGAATCAACAAAGAAATATAGAATGCGTTTTTGGAAAAGTCATCAAATGGAAGAAGGATGCATTTGATCTCTCCTATTATACACAGTTTGGTGTTCTTCCACTGTGCTGGGCTGCAAAAGTGAAGAGACCTGTAAAGGTTGATTGAATTGAGTTGCCCATTTGACCAATATTGGTCACGGTGAACCCTAGAAAGCAGCTTTGAGAGGCAAAAAAAAAATCAAAAGACCTCCTCTACTAATCTTGATTCCGTCACCACATCTAGTTTTCCCGGCGAGTGGTGATGCGGTAGTTTAGCTCTTTGTTTAGTTAGGACTCCTGTGGATTTGGGTGGTTGAGGAGAGTTGGACAATCTGTCGCAGATGATTACTTGATCAAGTCTTTCCGGCACTGACAATTGGTTGGGGTGTTGATTTGGGTTTAAGTTGTTAGGTTCCTTGGTTGTTTCCATGATTGGCTTGTAGTGGGTTATGGGAGTCAGTTGAATTCGTCGATGGGGTTTAAAAAATTTGTGTGTGTCGTGATGCCACAGGTTGGAGAAGGAAGGGGAGTCTAGATCTAGGTTCTTTCGTCTAGGGTCTATTTTCCCCTTTCCCTAAGATCTAGAAAGGTAGGCTTGGTTGTTTTTGGAAGGTGGTGTGGTTTTCGCAATGTTTGATTTTTGGTGGGTCTTGGTCGTACTAAGGTTTACAGTTGGTTTTTTTTCCTGATTGAAACAGTTTGTGAGGGGCTCAGATTGAAACAGTTTGTGAAGGGCTCGCAGTTTTTCCATGTCTCTGTAGGTTTCAGTTGGTGTTTGATTGATCCACAGTGGTCATTGCTGGTTGTGAAGGGCTATTGAAGGTGGATTTTTTGGCGAATTCGATGGGCTTGAAGTGCGTCTGTTTTGGTTTAGTTGTGGTGCTTCCTAGGGATTGCTAGCCGAAGGATGGCCCGAGAAGGTGGCTTTTCTGGCCCCGAAATGGTTCACGGAAATCGTGGACACGTAGCAGCGGCAGGGACACGTATCTGGAGGTTGGGCTTGTGGCTGGCAGATTGTTGGTATATTTTGATTAGGGCTGTATATAGGTATGTTCAAACTCGTTTGTTTAGTTTCAAGCCACGCTCATTTTCGTGTTCGTTTAATCTTTAAATTTTTTTTTGAACTTGTTCGCAATTCGGTTGACAAAACTTGTGTTTGGCTCGACTTTGTTCGTTTATTTATATGAACCACTCTTATTCTTGTCCAAAACATTATTTCTCCAGAACTACACCTTACACTACAAGAAAAAAAACCTTTAGCCACAGACTTTTTCGTCGCTAAAAGTCCTTTGGGATAAAGGCCGTCGCTAAAAGATTTGCGACGAAAGTTGGTGGTCTGTTGGCAAAAGTCTAACTATTACCGACAGAATTAATTACCTTTAGCGACGGTAAAATCCGTCGCTAAAGGTAATTTCCATAATTTTCATACTATTTTTATTTTTTAAAGTTCATTTTTCAAAAGACTTTTAGCGACGGAATTTCAGTCGCTAAAAGTTCATCGCTAATTGCGATAATTTTAGCGACGATATTTTCGTTGCTAAAAGTCCATCCATAATAAGAGAATAAGACTTTTAGCAAAGGAAAATCCGCTGCTAAAAGTTTGTCAATAATAACTTTAGAGACAACATTTTGTCACTAAAAACCAATGGCAGATCCTTCTTTTGTACTTTAGCGACGAAAAATCAGTCACTAAAAGTTCGTAACTAGAAATATATATTTTTTAAATTTTCTTTAATCTTTCAAACTGTTCCCATAATTCAAGTATTGTAAACAATAAACACAAGAAAAGTTGATGCTAATGGCGATTGCAAACTGCACCACCTACCAACATTCATAATCTCAACAAACCTCAACCAATCTTTTACAAGTTTAACATAAAATAAGAAGCCTTTAATTCAAGGTGTTATTCACACCAATAGACACAGGAAGAATTGAATTTGTTTAACATGCATACATAAGAAATTTTTGGTCTCCATGTGAATATAACATACAAGGTATCTTTGAATGCTCTATTAGTGAATCCTTTGGATGCTTTTTGTTTGATGAACTATTACTGATAGAAAGAAATCTTTTACAGCTATAAGGTTTTGAAGCAAAGGCATTTGCAGGATGAACTACATTACCATATAATCGACTATAATGCTTTCCATCCTTGCAACAAAACAAAGCCTGGCAAGAAACCGCAGCAAAAATGGAATAATCATAAAGTTGGGAAATAAGTAATAATGTACAATAAGATACATAAAACAAGAGTTGGAGTTGCACTATGGTGATTACTTCCCTAAAAGAAGTAGAGAGCTTACCATCTTCTTTTAGGAAAGCATAAACACCATTTACATCTTTGCTAGTATTCAAACACTCAAAAGGAAAGTGAATCAAATAAATTAAAACGCATCTATATTTTTGCTAGTATTCAAACGCATCTGCAACGAATGAGAGAGCATTATGGGAGAACAGAAGGAGTCAAGAATATAAAGTAAACAAACCTTAGTATGATAATACTGGTGAACTTAAATAGCAATGCAGTTGGTCTGTATAGTTGGAATTGTTAGAAGTGCTAGAAGTTAATTCATTCTAAGCAACCGTGGAATGAGATGACTGGTCTTAGAAGGTTAAAGCTCTTGAAATCAGCTTAATTTTGATTGGGTGTTGTCGCAGCTAAAAACTGGATCGGGAACCACACCAGAAATCAGGCCTGCAAAAGAGAACACGGAGTGACCGCCGGGTGGGGTTCCGGCGGGGGAACGCTCCGATGCTTAAGTCAGAGATGGCTAACAATGTAGAACTCTGAAGAAGCAGTAAGACACAATGTGTGATTGTGTGTGAACTTGTCTGTACCTGAGGGGCTTGACCCCTTTATATAGTGGTAGAAGGAGGAGTCCTAGTAGGACTGGGCTTTGACCAACTCTAATCAGAATATAATTAGGATCCTAGAGGATCTCATGTCAATCTGAACTGATAGAGTCAGAGCCTCTTTAGGATTCTGCCCGGTGATTGATACGGTAACTGCCATATCAGTAATGAGCCAGTGTGGGTTACGTGTCATAACTGCCACGTGTCGTCTGTAGATTGGAGGGATATTTTTAGCTATATCATATGCCCCCTGCTTTCACCAGCGTTTACTGAAGCGGGTGGAAGCACACTTTTTCCACTGGTGATAGCGAAATACGCCAAAAGCAGGATCGGATATGTCTGCCCCCGTTGCAAATATTCGAAGAGTTCTCTGCTCGGATACGGTTCTGTTCGGACAGAGTTCTGCTCCGATGAAATTCTGCTCGGGCACGATTATGTTCGGACAGAGTTCTGCTCGGACATGGTTCTGTTAGGATAGAGTTCTGCTCGGGCATTATTCTGTTCGGACAGAGTTCTGCTCGGATGGAATTCTGCTCGGGCATGATTCTGCTCGGACATGGTTCTGTTCGGACAGAATTCTGTTCGGCCGTTGTCACTCTACTCGGGCAGAGTGTTCGGACACGATTCTGTTCGGACAGAATTATGTTCGGCCACGGTCATTCTGCTCGGGCAGAGTGTTCGGACACGATTCTGTTCGGACAGAATTCTGTTCGGCCGTTGTCACTTTACTCGGGCAGAGTGTTCGGACGAGATTCTGTTCGGACAGAATTCTGCTCGGCCGTTGTCACTCTGCTCGGACAGAGTGTTCGGACAAGATTCTGCTCTGACAGGATTCTGTTCGGCCACGGTCACTCTGCGTGGGCAGAGTGTTCGGACACGATTCTGCTCGGACAGGATTCTATTCGGCCACGGTCACTCTGCGTGGGCAGAGTGTTCGGACACGATTCTGTTCGGACAGAATTCTGCTCGGCCGTTGTCACTCTGCTTGGGCAGAGTGTTCGGACACGATTATGTTCGGATAGAATTCTGTTCGGCCACGGTCACTCTGCGTGGGCAGAGTGTTCGGACACGATTCTGTTCGGACAGAATTCTGTTCAGCCACGGTCACTCTGCGTGGGCAGAGTGTTCGGACATGATTCTGTTCGGACAGAATTCTGTTCGGCCGTTGTCACTCTGCGTGGGCAGAGTGTTCGGACACGATTATGTTCGGACAGGATTCTGCTCGGCCACGGTCACTCTGCTCGGACAGAGTGTTCGGACACGATTCTATTCGGACAGGATTCTGCTCGGCCACGGTCACTCTGCGTGGGCAGAGTGTTCGGACACGATTCTGTTCGGATAGAATTCTGTTCGGCCACGGTCACTCTGCGTGGGCAGAGTGTTCGGACACGATTCTGTTCGGACAGAATTCTATTCGGCCGTTGTCACTCTACTTGGGCAGAGTGTTCGGACACGATTCTGTTCGGGAAGAATTCTGCTCGGCCGTTGTCACTCTCATCGGGCAGAGTGTTCGGACACGATTCTGTTCGGCCACGGTCACTCTGCTCTGGCAGAGTGTTCGAACACGATTCTGCTCGGGAAGGATTCTGTTCGGTCATTACCTTGGTTCCCTCCACTTGTCTCCTTCATTAATGTCTTTGAGCGGGAATTGAGAATTTTCAAATTTCTCTACTCTGCTTGTGACACGTGTGTGGTGGATGAACCGTTGCGTTTCCCCAGAAATGGTTACATGGGATTTCTCTATAAAAAGAGAACTTTCAGTTCATTTTTTCTTCACTCGAAATTTTTGGAAGCACACTACTCTTCAAGTAAGTCCTTTTGCTTTCTTCTTTCTGTTCAGCACTTCAAGTTTTTCATAGTTTCTTAGTTTGAGTAGAAAATATGTCCGAAACTTCAGCGTCTGTTTCTTCGTCCGAAGAGAGTAGTTCATCTTCGAGTTCGGAACGAGTTCCAACTTCAGGAAGTGAAGTTGGAACTTCCAATCCATAACTACCACTAGCTTTAACTTCCCATCCATTCCAACCTTCAACTTCTCAACCATTACCACCTTCATCTTCTCAACCTTCGCACTCTTTGTCTAGAATAAATGCCTTAGGAGATGTAAAGGATCAAGCTGACGATAAGGCTAATCCCAAACCTTGGTATACTGCTGACGAGAAGTTAGGCAAGATGTCTACCGAAGATTTGCAGGATTTAATTCGGGAATATCCTCTTCCCGAAGGTTGGTATGCTCGTCTTCCTGGTTTGCAAGAACCAGCAAATTATGGAACCAAGTTTGAAACTGGGATATATGAAGAGCAGGTGAAGTCTGGGTACAGGCTTCCTCTCCACCCTTTTGCTCTTCGTTTCTTCGAGCATTATTGCATGGCTCATGGGCAGCTTGTTCCAAATGGTTGGAGGAAGCTTGCCGGCCTTATATATTTGGTCCAGACTTCAGGCTACAAACTAGATGCAATAGATTTTATGAGAGTATTCTTCGAAATCTGTTTCGTCAAGGGGGTCGCCAACTGCCCCGGATGGTATTACATTCATAGTAGGCAACGACTCCTGAAGGGAGGCCCGAAGTCAAATAAAGGCTGGCATTCTAGATACTTCTTTGTTGGCCGCCTGGACAAGGGGGAGCTTCCGTTCGATAGAGACTGGAATCCATTCTGTAAGGATTTCGAAAATCCTGGCAAGCCTACTCCCAACAATCTGACTAAACACTTACTTAGTCATATTAAGCTTCGAGGTGGTCTTTGCATAGATGAGCCTCTTTCAGAGGAGCAACTGGAGTGGGCGAAGATCATTCCTCCAAAGCCCATTCCAGCTGGTCTTCAGATTCCTTCTCCTCCTCGCGCTATTCCTAGCATGTCATCTGCCGAGACCGTTCCCGTAGGTGTGTTTTATGGAAGACTTTGATTTCAATTTGGTTTCAGTATTAATTCCCGTATTGATTTCTACCTTGATTGCAGAGATGGCT
Source organism: Escallonia herrerae (assembly GCA_033070095.1). Lineage (NCBI taxonomy): Eukaryota > Viridiplantae > Streptophyta > Magnoliopsida > Escalloniales > Escalloniaceae > Escallonia > Escallonia herrerae. The sequence continues at coordinate 145,333 of JAVXUP010000360.1, forward strand.
AGCGGAAGTGGAAAATCGCCCCAAGGAGGTTTTCTTGGCGTTCTTCAGAAAGCTAAGGGGAAGCGCAAGGAGAAACAGCCCAGTGCTGAGTTGCCCCCTGTTCCTAAGAGGACTAGAGTTACTCCTCCAGAACATTCTCCACGTATCTTGGAGCAAGTGTCCATTGATGACGATCCTATCTTTCGACCGAGATGGACACTTAGGTGCGATGACCTTGGGATGCCGGATAGCCATGTCTCGGAGCAGCATCTTCTTCATGGAATTCTACCTCGAGACAAGGAGGTCTTCCAGACTCAGACACACGAGACCTTTGCCTGCTCCTTTGCCCAAGCCGTCTATACGGTAACGTCCTTTGTCTCAACTAAGTTTCTATTTTTTTTTTCTACTTTCCTTTAGCTGATGGCTTCAATCTTCATTCCAGATGTACGCTAGCGGATCTGAGATGTTTTCTCGCTTTGAGATGGCGAGGCAGGTGGCAGCAGATGAGGCTCAACAGAAGAGGGAAGCTGTTAAGGAGGCACAAGAAGCTTCTCATCGTGCTGAAGAGCTGAGCAAGCAAGAGGCAGACCATCTTGCTCAGATTGCGACTCTGGAGAAGAGGTTGGAGCGAGTCAAGAGGAAGGCAGCAGAAGAGGTAACCAAGGCTCGTGACCAAGGCATCCGCGACTTCTTGGACGGAAATGCTGGGGACGAATGGCTCAAGAAACGTGCGGATGACGGCCTTGAGATTTACGAGCTTGGTTTTGCGAAGGCCAAGGAGATGTTTGCTGAGCGCTTTCCTGATATCCTCTTGGATGACTTCGTTCTCCCTGCGGTGATATCTCTGTCTGGAGAGACTGTTCTGCCATCAGAGGCAGGTGATGCTGCAGCTTCTCATCCTCCAGGGGAAGGTCCTTCTGGTGATGCCCCCGAGCCTTAGATTTTAGTCTTTATATCTAGGCTTTTTGCTTTATACAGACAGAGAATTTTGATGCTCGTTCAAGGGCTTATTGTAAAACTCTTTATCTTTTATTTATCTTTTACTATGTGTTTCTCATGGTTTATCTTTACCATTCACACAGTATTATTGATTTTTACTTTGGCTCAAACCCTTTATTCGTCACTTAAAGAGTTGGCAAAGAAGTCGAGCACCCCCGCTCGGCCTATAATTCAAAGAAGCAAAAGCTTTAGTGGAGTGACGATGCCCCCATTAACTTTTGTTTCTTCACGGACTTAGATCTGTAGCTAATCCGTTTGGCCTTCTCTTGTATTTTTATAAAACCCAAGAGTTATACACTCTGTTCGGACAGAATGTTTTTGGCTACATTGATCACTCTGTTCGGGCAGAGTGTTCGGCCATCACTCTGTTCGGACAGAATGTTTTTGGCTAAATTGATCACTCTGATCGGGCAGAGTGTTCGGCCATCACTCTGTTCGGACAGAATATTTTTGGCTACATTGATCACTCTGATCGGGCAGAGTGTTCGGCCATCACTCTGTTCGGACATAATGTTTTTGGCTAAATTGATCACTCTGATCGGGCAGAGTGTTCGGCCATCACTCTGTTCAGACATAATGTTTTTGGCTACATTGATCACTCTGATCGGGCAGAGTGTTCGGCCATCACTCTGTTCGGACATAATGTTTTTGGCTACATTGATCACTCTTATCGGGCAGAGTGTTTTGGCTAAGCCCATAATAATACTGAGAGCCAAAATAACTTTATTGCTCGAGCAAAAGATAAAGTTTACGTTGGATTGCTTAACAACCCATTTATTTGAAATTATCTTTCTAAAGACAATTTTTAAAAGATTGGGGTTTTGATAAGGTCTGGGCCCTTATCCCCCTGAAAAAGAAGTGTCTTGCCTTGAGGCAAGATGCTACTGCGCGACGCGTTGTTTTATAACAACGGATCGTTCATGGGCTTGAGTCCGAACTTCTTCTATCAAATCAAGATTTCCTCTGAGTCCAATTTTTTTGCCTTCTTTGGTTGGCACGAAGTTACGTAGCATTGACGAGCTATAGTCTGGTTTCCTTTCACCTCTCCAATCCCGTGTTCCGTGGGGAATTTCATCTTGAGGTGATAAGTTGACACTACAGCTTGTAATTGATTGAGTGCTGGTCGTCCTAATATGGCGTTGTATGCTGAGGGGACCTTAACCACCACAAAATCAAGTATGAAGTTGGCTTGTGCTGGAGGTGTGCCAATCGCAACTGGGAGTGCGAAACCTTCGGCTGCAACTGGATGATTGGAGAATCCATACAACGGAGTATCCATCTTTCGGAGACGGTCCGTTGGAATGTTCATCTTCTTGAATGCATCGAAAAATAAGATTTCTGCAGAACTTCCGTTATCAATCAAGACACGCTTTACATCAAAGTTCCCAGCTCTAACTGTAATGACTAATGGGTCATCATGAGGAGTTTGTATGTCCTTCGAATCTTCATCTGAGAAGGTGACGGCTGCTACGAGTACCGTCTTCAATTTCTTATCTGGGGGCTGACTCGTTATGTATACTTCTCTGGCGTATGCTTTTCGAGCCCGTCCTGATGAACCTCCTGCGGCTAATCCCCCAGATATAGTGTTGATAATACCCGCATTCTCTTCTCGATCTTCTCTTTCTTCCATGGCTGGAGGTGTCTGTTGTCTATCTTCTTTAGGAGCTACAAACTTTCTCAACTGGCCACGCTTGATAAGGGCCTCAATTGCTCGTTTAAGCGACTCGCAATTGTCAGTTGTGTGGCCATGATCGTTGTGAAAGTGACACCATAAATCTTTGTTCCGTTTATTTGGTCGAGATTTCAGCTTGTCCGGCCACTGGAGAGCCTTATTCTCCTTGATCTCGTGAAGAATCTGTGATGGTTTTGCATTGAGGGGTGTCAGATTTTTCCAAGCGAACGGTTCTTTCGGACGCCGTTCATCATACTTGGAACGTTTTGTCCGCTTTCCTCCTTGGGGAGGAGTTAATTCCCGAGACCGTTTCTTCTGTTCTTCCTTCCCTTCTCCACGCCGTCCTCTGTGTGTCTCCAGGTATTCTTCAGCTTGAATATATTTGTTAGCCTTCTCGAGAAGGGCTTTCATATTACCTGGAGGACTTTTGTTCACAGAGAATGCGAACTTGGATGTGGGTCGAAGGCCTCGGAGGAATGCAGTATACTTCACGGACTCGTCGAAGTTATCAATTTCCAAGGTGGCTGCGTTGAATCGTCCGAGAAAGCATGCCAAAGACTCGTTTTTCTCTTGCACAATGTTCAGCAGACTCGCCGAGTTCTTTCTTCGGGAGCGACTGCTTACAAAGTATTTTTGAAATAGATCCGATAATTGGCCGAAGGAGTAGATGGACCTTGGTTGTAGAGATTTGAACCATGCATGTGCTGCTTTCCTTAGAGTGGTAGGAAATGCTCTGCACATGACAGCGTCTGAAACCTGGAGGAGTAGCATGTTTGTTTGAAACTGGTAAACATGTTCTCCTGGATCCCCAGTCCCGTCGTAGAGGTCACATTGAGGCATTCGAAAATTGGGAGGTAGCTTTGCCTTCTCGATGGCCTTCGACAATGGATATCTGGATTCATTCCTTGGGCGAGATCGTTCTGGAGAATGATATCTAGAGACCACCTTCCAGGAGTCCCGTTCTTGGGAACGAGACTCAGGCGTCCTCTTCCTGTGGATAGATCTTCGAGGGGTCTTAACTCTGGCGGCCTGTGCGGGAGAGGAGTTGGTACTGTCTTCGACTGAAGAATCGCGACGATAGCATGATCCACTCCTGGTTACGTGATCTCCGCTTTTGTCTTTGTGATTGTAAGTTGGATCGGCCGTTGATTGGTATTTGCGGCCGTAACTTGATCTGGATGTGAGACGAAGACGAAGATCACCGGGGTCAAGATGAGAATGGTAAGTGGGTGGAGGAGCCACTGCCATGTCGAGCTTTTGTTGAAGAGTGTTCACGACATCTTTCAATTCGTGGATCTCCTTCGTAAGGTCGTCACGGGGTGTTTTGAATAGCTGACGGTTTAGGCGATGACGAAGATCCCCGTTTTTCAGAGTAGACGTCGGAGAGTGATTTCTTTGAGGTCTAGCTTCTGATTCGGGAGTTGTAGATGTTATGTTAACGTGTGCATCTTCAGCAGAATCGGCATGACGACGTGAAGGTGTCGAACGGTGGTCACGACTGAGTCGAAGAGAGTTGCTCGTTCGGGCGTGACGGTGTGGAGAACGACTATGTGAAGAGTCGCTAGAAGAAGAATGATTGGCCATGTTCCCTGTAGTGGTCCCACGGATGGCGCCAATCTGTTGCAGCTAAAAACTGGATCGGGAACCACACCAGAAATCAGGCCTGCAAAAGAGAACACGGAGTGACCGCCAGGTGGAGTTCCGGCGGGGGAACGCTCCGATGCTTAAGTCAGAGATGGCTAACAATGTAGAACTCTGAAGAAGCAGTAAGACACAATGTGTGATTGTGTGTGAACTTGTCTGTACCTGAGGGGCTTGACCCCTTTATATAGTGGTAGAAGGAGGAGTCCTAGTAGGACTGAGCTTTGACCAACTCTAATCAGAATATAATTAGGATCCTAGAAGATCTCATGTCAATCTGAACTGATAGAGTCAGAGCCTCTTTAGGATTCTGCCCGGTGATTGATACGGTAACTGCCATATCAGTAATGAGCCAGTGTGAGTTACGTGTCATAACTGCCACGTGTCGTCCGTAGATTGGAGGGATATTTTTAGCTATATCAGGTGTTTTCTTTAGTAATTATCTTGTTTTTAGTTAAGAGTGTTCCATATGGTAGGTGGTACTCATCTTGTTATATTAGCTAGTTAATTTACCTTTTTTTTTTTATCTTGTTTTTCTTTTGGTTACTCACTTGGATGGGTATGTCGTCTATTTTGTTTGTCTTTTACTTTTTGGTTACTCTATATATATGCCGTCTCAAAATATATCCTGATATATAATCCTGATACTTCTCCAAAGAAAAAAAAAAGAAGAAAAAAAACCCAATGCTGGTCAGGGCTGTAGCCGTGTCGCACAAAAATTAGCAGTGTGAAAGGGCACCCAAAAGCTCTATGAACACCTTCACTTTTGAACCCATGATGATAAATTAGCGCGCTACCACTTTTAGTTTCTTCGATTCAGAAATGATGGAAGACAATAAAAAATCAGAGTCTCCTCCATCCACAAGTTACAATCAACATATATACGATTTGTTAGTAACTAAGTTATTCACGTAAATCAACTCTGAATGTAATTACACCGAACACGATTGACCATAGTCGCACATATAATGGGTAGAAGCAACCGACGTCTCTAATAGAATAGTCAGGTTGATTAATATGTCATGCAGCAGTTAATGGCTTGGATTAGAAGGAAGCAATGTAACCTAATACGAGACAATGTGCGTCACAAATGTTCTGACTTTCGTTTGACGAAACAGCTAGGAACCTCTAATCCTACAATAATGATACTTTTATTAAGGATTCACGTTTCTACAGCAAGTGGAAATTAGGGTATTAAGCACAATGGAAACTATTATAATAAGTTTGAAGAAAGATCCATTCTTTGTTGTAGTCTCATAGTTATACCTACTAATTAAACTGTTTGATCTTCTTCCGACCTTTAACTACCTGGCCTCGTTCTATTAGAGTCGATAGTCAACCAGTGAGAATATTTAGTAACACAATAATGGTTACAAAGGAGAGTGCGTTTGGACGAAGAATTCCAATTAAACATGGATCTTGAAGTTCCTTCTTTTCAAAATGCCTTCATTTCGAAGTTGTGTTTGGACAGTGTTTTCAATGATACGGTTATTTTGGATATCACGTAGTATAATACTGAAGTTTACAAGGATAATACTTATTACACTTTCTCTCTAATATAGCACTAGATAAGTGAATTTGTCTGAAAAATATTGTGAACTCAGCGTTACACATATTCTGTCTATTATGTAATATATATAGCACATGGTCTTTAGTACAGTAAACAAAGTCCCAGTTGTTGATGTTGTTTAGCTGGTGTTTTTATTTTGTTTGGCCGGAAGTTCAGTAGCTTAGGTTGATGGTGTCTCACTGGTGTTTTTATGTTGCTTGGCCGGAAGTTAAGTAGCTTAGGGAGGAGAGTCAAGCTCGGAGGGTGGGAGGGGGGAGGGGGGGGGGGGGGGGTGTAGAAAATTATCATCCTTTTAATTTAGGCCAAAAATTATCGCACCTCATTAACTGAGAATTTGACAAGAAAACTCGTATACACTAGGGTTTTTGAACTGGGTATTTGGGTCAGTACCCACCCTCCTCAAATTTCCCCTAGATCCTCTCTCAGAATTATAAAAAAAGGATTTCATTAATGGTACAAAATTCATGATAGAAGTGAAATCCTCAATTGAAATATCTCATCCAAATGTACTGCTATTGTACTAGAACGAGTCATCAAGGCTTCTATTTTGTGATAAAAGGATGCTAATTTAGCAAAAAGGGTAAGATTCACGCTATCACATTTATGAAAACGTTTATAAATTTGTTATTTACATGCATAAAGCGCTATGCATGTACTCTTAAGGACAATTCTCCCAAGTCTTCTAGCTATGACTTGTGATCAGGATTAGTTACAACCATTTTTCTCAAAGAACGAACCAAGTAACTGAAAAATGATAATCCACGAGCTTTTGGATTTTTGATACTTTATTCTTATCCTTTTTCCTTTAATGCTTTGTATCGAGTAAGTTGTCAATGCCTTCATGTCAGCTTATTGATCGAAGTAACAGCCAATCGCTATTCCATTGCTTAGCGATGACTTTAGGGTGCAAAAGCATTGGTTTGGGTGGTGGGGTTGCTCTACTGGTACTGTGTTAGAGAAGAAAAATACATTATCTGCTTTTGCAAGGAACTATACGAACTTTCCACACTAATTATAGAAGTAAGATTGGTCCACAGACTGCTGGAATGGGCAACTGCAAGCAAAATGTATAGCAAATTAATAGTGTTAAAAAGTTGTTGCTGAACCTATTCTAAGCAATCCTTTCAGCTAAATCATCATCTACAAGTTTTTCCCAACTCACGAGAGTATTCGAAGCTTCAGGATGCCCTGAACTTGATGCAGGAAGTAGATCTTCCTGAGAAACAAAAGTGCTACTTAAGCTGCTAATGTTGCTATGCACAATTTCCTGGCTAAAACCGCCTCCAGAGCATGCAGTAGATACTCCAGGGGGGCTGCCGTCACGGGGTATACTGATCAGTGCTTGGCCCAAAATTTAGTTCATTCAATTGAGAGAATTAGGTGATCCAAGGAGAGTGTTTTGAAGGAGGCTTATACTTATGAGTTGCAGCAAGTTTGTAGTTGGATGTTTGCAAGACGGGTGGTATTGGGATGTAGCCTAAGAGCAGTGTCCCAAGGACTGATATCAAGTTCTTCAAGTACGGAGTAGACAGAAAGTGACAAAGATTAACAAAGAAACTGAGATCAGAAATTGGTTGGTGGGTGTTGGGGGCGATGCCAATCTGCAGAAGCTCCTTTCCTAGATGCGTGTTCCATTATTTTTTGTCCTCCCTGGAAGATAAGCAGCAATCCTTGACCACCTGCAAGTACATTTTATTATACCTAAATATAAACTCAACACTCGATAAAAGGTCGGCTTAGTATACGAGACTCTACTCAGGCTACTGTGCTGACAGTACGTCAATATTTGTAGTACACGTGAGAGAAAACACGTGGATGGTGTCCATGGCCCCTTCTTCAAACCGGACACAGTACAGCATGGTGACCTACTTGAAAAGAGAGAGAGAGAGAGAGAGAGAGAGAGAGAGAGAGAGAGAGAGAGACCATCGATGCGAAGTGGACTTATCCTTCTGTTATTCAGGCTCTTGAAGTTCATGATCATGAAAGAAGCAGAAGAAACAACCTAATGCAGACCTGCAGGGATAGCCTACGAACCGATAAAAGTAAACAAAAGAGGATATCAAACAAAACAAAGATTCAAGCTGGAGAGAGGGACATTAGATGAGGCTCAAAGGAGCAGCCAAAACCCCTGATAGCAGCCAGACACTGCTATACTAGAACTCTCGTCACACTTCTAATAAATTTGAGTTTTTGGAAATGTCAAGCAAGCGTGCTTCTTCACGCTTGAGAATTCACTACGCATTCTCATTTTCTTGCTCGGCATTGGGGACAAAATATTTGATTCGTGAAATTATTGAATGACCCTAGATCGACTACCGCACCACAATCTTAAACAGTCGGGCTTATCGTATAACTGTTTTGATCAGTCCATACCATTAGCCATTGTATTCTTTTTTCCCTTTTTCTCTCCTTGTGTTGCTTATTTTCAATCACGTAATGCCTCCATGTTACGAACAAATTAAAGGGTAATTATTCATAAGAAAAATAAAGTTCTGAAATACGGTGTGTGTGTGTGTGTATCATGAACTTTTTCTCTTGAAAGGTAAACCTAATTAATATGCATGCCTAAGTTATTAATTTTGTGGGATTTCGAAAAATCCGTGTCAATTCGAGTTCTTTAAACCTTGGAATACTTAACTTTGCCATACTTTTAAATCGCTGAATTTGGAACTTTGTCCATGTGATTGCTAAGTAATTAGACCGCTAGCCTGTCCTAATAATCCAAACCCCATTGTCAAAGTAGTCATCATTGTTGTCATTTGCCTCAATTCTTCTTTTTAAAATAAAACCTGACAACATTATTGTCTCTAACTGCTCTATGTTAGTTGGTGTTCTGTGGTTCCCCTTCCCTTCACGAAACATGGTTTTAATAATCAAGTGTCCTTGGATTTTTCGTTGAATCTGTTATTCAAATTCAACACTTACAAAAAAAAAAAATGAAACAAAGAGAAGTGTGCGTCATACTGTTAGAAGAAAGGCGTACATGAAGTTGACAGTCAAGGAAGACCACGTTATCAAATGGAAGCCACCTTGAAGAAGATTAGAAGATTTACGTGGATCTTGCAAGTCGTCATCAAGGTTTGTTAATTTTCACTTGCACTTTTATTTGTTGATTTTTCCAGTTTCTGGAACTGCCCACGGCAACGAAGAAGGAGAGAGAAGAAGAGACCGATCAACTCTATTAAAAGACTCTTAATGACACTTTTTTAGTTACTAATTTATTTACGGATCAAGATTACAGAAGGTACAATGATACTAAGCAATATATGACATTCTTGCATAAACTTTCGGTCATAACTTTTAGTAGCACTTCTCAAAGTCTGGCTTGCAGCCAAACCTATTTCACTTATAAATGCCAATAAAAGTTAAATATGCATTTTTGGCAGTTTATAACCTCAAGTATCACTAATTAAAAGAGACAAAATGTGATGATAATTGTCAAAGCTTAGTGACCAACCTAAAAATATGCTTGTAAGACAGGTAAGCCCACGAGGTATAAGAAGTAGATTCACAATTTATCTCTAGCCGACGTGAGATATAACTTAACGTTAATAAAGAGATTTTAGTTGGTGCTTATAATTATTGCTAAATGAGGTCTGCTATCTTTAGATTGAATTTCAGGATCGAGTTTATAGGTTTTATTTTTCAGCCGACTAGTCGGTAATTAACTTTTAATTTTTATTTATATCATGTTCTTACAGTTTAAGATAGATTTGTCAGCACAAATTAACTGAAATGACAATAAATTAGAATTTTAAAAAAAATGTGTCATAAATTAGAATTTTAAAAAAATGGAACCCGGAAATTCTACGTGGAAATTACTCAATGTAACAAATATGGTTTGACCTCTTAAAGGTTTTATCCGAAGGTTTCTCATTTAGGTACTAATTGTCAATGAGGAGATAGAAAGATGGTAAGATATGCTTGGAAATATTCCACCACTCTTACCTCATTTGCGTCATATTACAAGTCTATCAGGTTTACCAAATATTATAAGAATATGCTTATGATAGTAAACTTAACAAAGACCATGGTCTTAGTTGGTTATTATATGCTACGTACGTGATGCTTTATAGTTGCCCGTTATTAATTACTTTAAAGAAACTTCATAGATTAGGTTCTCCTAGTTCACATTGTTGTGAGAAAAGAAACTTGATAGTCACGAAAGGTCTCTTCATTCAGACTTTGTTACTAAAGGTTCCATCTTTTTGTCCGCGTTACTTATGTTTGTGAATTTTATAAGGGAGAGAAAGAAATTGGAAAGAAAGAGGTCTTCTCGTCTTTATTGCCACAGTTTGTGAGTTTTTAGAAGGGGGAAAAAGAAGAAAAAATAATAACAATATATGAAAATAAAAACAGCTAAAAGATTTGACATCTTTTCATCTCAAATCTTTCTCTCCATTAACAAGAAGAAATGAAGAGAAAGGAAAGTAAATTACTAAATAAACCAACATCTGAAATCTTTCATCTTTCAACAAAAACTAACACCACAATTATTTTTTTTTTAGGAAAAAAGGCATTAACGACTAATTTTTTTTTACTTGATTTCCGCTCTCCAACTCACAAGCAACAAAACAAATAACTTTCTCTTCTATCCCAAACTCACAAACACACCGAAACTAATTCACAATTCTTTCTTTTCTTTTCTCTTTCTTTTCGATCAAAACTCACAAACACAGGTTCCTGACCTTCTGTTTGTCTAGTTTTTCGTCTACAGGTTCCACTGAAAGATATACGTCTCTGAATGTATTTTCACTCTTCTCATTCGATCAATCCAACATGGTAATTAACTTTTTTTCAACTCACATCACTTTACAAGTGCAAGTATTAATGCAGAAAAGTTGTTCTTTTTAGGGTTGAACCATTTGGTAAAAAGGCAGTAGTGGTCCAAACCGTTCGTTTGGACCTCTCATCTGAAGCAACTAGCAAGAAAGTAATCGTCACTAAAGATATGGAGCACCAGCAACACGAAGGGATCGTCGCTGATGGTCACATTTTTTCATTCAATCACACATATAATGCTCTAAGGACGCTTGGACGAACATATATGAGCAAATTGTTTGGTAACGAGTAAATCAAAGATTAGGTTTGATTTTTCTATTATATACTATGGTCTTGGTTTTAGACCGGTTCAGGTATGCTCATTACTCAAAGGTGGTATATCTTTATTCTAGGCTTTTTTTGACTATGAGCGGAGTAAAAGATGGTAAGTTAGGGTGGGATTTGTTCGCCGTTACCTCATTACAATCATAATTTTAGTCCAAAATTCTGCTTCGTGGAAGATCCGCTGATATTTTATCGTAATAACTCCACGTTTTTGTTTTAAAGAAGCTTCCCAAATTTAACAAAAATGGGAAAAATAACTACAAGAAGCTTCCTAAAATCATATTGTTTTAGTTGGCAAACGAGGTTTCATCTTGAATTGATACCTATCGTTGATCATTAATTTACGAGACTTGTAAGTGCTTTCGATCAGTCCACTGTCAACAGTAGCGACGATACATAGGTTATCAGTCCACGTACCGCCACAATCCAATCGGTTCTTTTGAATCGTCCTAAAACATGATTTATCGTTATAATAAAATCTCCGATAATACTACTCATGTCTTGTTGTAGCAAAAAGTTGGATCTTATACTCAGATATACACTAGTCTAGAGTGTTCAGGTCATCATCTCCTTCATGTCATAGCCTTATCTGGCGATGTGTGGTATTCAGCTACAATCTTGTAGGTTGGTACCGTGTTGTGTAGTAGTTAATGGCTTGAAACTCACGAAACTAATAATCTTATCGCATTGGTGAGAGACCGGGTGACATGGTGTACGTGATTTTCATCTTTTCCCTTTTTGATTTGTCTTATGAGTCGTGACTCATCGGAGGGACAGTACATCACCAATCAAGTTGGAAATATGGGGAACCTTTTTCACCTTGGCATAGTACTGTATAAAGTGCTTGTTATTTTTCCCATAAAAAAGAGTTGAACATGAGATAGCGAAGATGGATGCAGCTGCAGTTCGATGATTTTAATTGCACCTTCCATTATCATCTGGATAAAGCTAATGTCGTGGCTGATCGATGCCCTTAGTAGAAAAGCTATCGTTCCGTGTTTGATGATTAGAGAATGGAAATCACAAAAGAGTCCTTTTCCGTGAAATTCATGTGACCTTCAATATGCAGTTATTGTACAGAATATGTGAAAACTTTTTTGCGAGAACACTAGATATTATTGAAGGCGGTGGACCATTTTCACGCATCTAGTTTATGTTGCAAGAGAGCTTACTTATTTCTGTGGGCAACCAACTGGTCCTTTTCTCAGCTATCCTTTGTCTACTCAACTATCCCTTTCATTGATTTCAAATTCTTTTTTCCTCCTGGTCCCTCATCCATTGGGGGAGGTATTATTACGCGTTCCACGAGGTATTTTGCGTTAATTTTCATGTTTTCCACTATCAAATTAATTTGGAGCTGAAACATGAATCAAATCAAGCAAGTAGTTTGTTGAGAAATGAATAACATCTGTAAGAAAAAAGTTGTATAAGCTGAGAGTCTGCTGGTTTTCAATTTGTACACTCACAAAACGCCTGATTAACCTGTAAATCAGCTAGTATGCAAGCTTTATTCCCAACTCTTTTCTATGTGTTTCCTAGAGATGATAACACAATGTATTTGTTTCATGCCAATATGTATCTACAGTGTAAAGAATTCAGTTTATGTAACTACAATATCACTGATCGACCATGACATCTGTGCGAACGCCTTAACATTTACCTGCATGACAAAAAAATGGGCGTTAAAAAACCTCCAAATAATATTGATATGTCTCCCTCAATATTGTCCAATTATAACCTGCATTTTGAAAATAAAATGAAGTGTTTGGAGAGCAAAAAAAAATACCTAGCTATCTATTATGTCTTTCCAAAAGGAGCTATTGGCTCCATCATCCACTAGTTTTTCCCAATCCTGAAAGATATTAGAGTTGGATGAATGGCTGTGGATGGGAGTTAGGTTCTCGCTCTCTCTTTGGTTCATAGTCGACGTTTCTGGAGAAACTGAAACCAATGCAGGAAACAGATCATTCTGAGCGTTGCATGCACCACTTGAACCATTTTCAAAGTATGATGGTAAATTTGTGGCTACATGGTGGTCACAAGGTAGCTTTGGAGTAAAGTTTGAGTTTTGAAAATTCCAGGGTTGATGGAAAGGATCCATGGTGTATTGGTTCATCATTTCGGTAGCTAGTCCGTCAGATTGGTTGAAAATGTGTAATTCCGAGAGATTAGGTTCTTCAAATTTTGGAAGCGGACCCGTGTTCATCACTTGCATTAGGTTTTGCAAGAGTTGGATGTTGGCTAGTTGAGTGGCTTCTGCCGCCTGTAACCTAAGGGCATTGTTCCAAGGGTTCATGGAACTGGCTAAGTTTGAGTGAGATAGAAAATGAGAAAGATTAACAAGGAGATTGAGATCCGTAATTGGCTGGTGGGTTTTAGGATCAATGCCCATTTGGAGGAGCTTTTTTCTAAGATGTGTATTCCAAAAGTTCTTGATTTCATTGTCCGTTCGTCCAGGAAGGTGCGTAGCAATCTTTGACCACCTGCAAGAAATAAAAGAGAAGTGATTAGTATACTTAGAGCAAGAGCTATTGTCAAAGCAACATATATATGGTCTTTTTGACAGTAGATCTTTCTTAGTTTTACGGGTTTACTTATCTCAAGTAGCGCTATGTATGTAGATCCCTGGAGTACCTCTGAAGTGAAATTTATCACAAAACTATGCTCTTGGAGCTAAATTCGTTATTAACGATGTTTAGCAACAAATTTTACTCCTAACGACAAAAGAACGATTTTCACCTCAAAAAGATTCTAATACATGTTATATACGAAACAAAACGATTGAAGGAGGAGTTAAATCTGTACTTATTTCCAAGAACAGAGTGGAGGTTGATGATGATCCGTTCCTCTTCATCCGAGAACTTTCCTCGCTTAATGTCGGGCCTCAGATAATTAGTCCACCTTAATCTGCAACTCTTCCCGCACCTGTTCAAGCCTGCGAGGATGGGAAGTGCTCTCCAACTTCCATGGCCGTGTTTGTTTATGTAATCGAGCAGCAACTGATCCTCTTCTGGAGTCCATGGCCCCTTCTTCAAACCGCTCTCACTAGAACATGGAGACCTACCCATTTAGGAAAAAAAGGTGCAACTGCAGGAGGATATTGAACCAGACCGAAGCTTTGCATGAAAGAGAGAAACTTATTGCAACAAGAACTGGGATTTCTTGGAGGGATCTGCTGGTTTTTATAAGTGCAGGGACAATATAAATCAAACCATAATAAGGTCAATATCGATGGTCATAATAATATAATATGACGAGCTTCCAACAACAAGGCAAAGGAGGGGGAAGTCGCCTAGCGACCATCTTGGCTTGTTTTGACTAAAGAAATTCATGAGGAATTGGATGGCATAAAAAACAGGAGTAGGTAATGCTAGTGTCAATTACCAGGAGAGTGACAGAAAAATGAGTTATTTTCCTCAAATCACGTGCCTTTCTCTGTGAATACTCGTGGACATTTTGCCTAAATACATAGTTATTTCATAATTTGTTAAGGTTGAAAATGAAGCAAAATGGCTCAGACTTTAAATAAGAACTGGACTGTCACAATTCGTTAGATCGTGCAGATAAGAGATTGGAATTGAATCTTTTTGTGGCGATATTTGCTAATTTCATTGGGGTTTATAATAAAATTTTGAGATGCTTTCTTTCTATAAGTTTATACATTACATTATATAGGACAGCACCCGCCCCCCACCCCCACCCAAAAAAAGAAAAGAAAAAAAAGAAGAAGAAGAAGAAACTCACTGTATTAACAATGCAGCAGTCTCCAACTGCTCTTTGAATGTTGCATGGGTTCAGCTCCCTTCTACAAACAGTCCTTTTCGTGATATCTTACTGTGAGATCTACTTGAATCTAACATATGATCGAAAATGTCAGCAGCATGTAGCTAGTGTATTTTCTGCTAATATTTGAACTGTACTTTGCTCTTGGATTCTTAAAATTAAGCACTGAGAAGCTGGTCAGTCTACGCAACTTTGTGTTTTGTATACTCAATTATTCAAACCAAACACTTATCAAACTTCAACCGTAGCAGTAGCAATTAAGCTTTACTAACAGTTGATGGCAACCAACAAAATTAAAGATCGTAGCCCTGCAGTACATATTATAGAGGTCTGTGTTACCAAAGTTTTAGCATGGAAATATTTACACCAAAGAGGGGCTTCAGTATTTCTATCAGACAAGTTTGAATAAATGCCATTAACAGCCTCTCATTGGATTCAACAAAGGAAAAATAATACTAGTATTTGCTGAAGCCATGGTTGTACCAGTAGGCTGCATTTCCCCATCTAACAATAGTTTGATTGTCACTAAACAGGTCAAAAGTATATTATTTTCTTTTATTGATACAAAATATGCCACATTTATTATTGTAATATAGGGTGAAGGAAACATCATACACCAGAAAAAAATGATTCTGAAGAATTAAAAAAGGGCTGTAAATTAGTGGAGCCAAATTAAACTTATCAAGATGTGGATGCGGTTAACCTTGACTCGTTTATCTCTCACGCTTGACTCGGTTATCTCATAAACCGATCTCTCTTGTCACGCAGGGAACTTAGTTCGTTTAATCTCTTTAAATATTAGAAAGATTTTTCGAGCATTTGACTTCTCTGAATTAAAGGTTATCTCAAGGTTTCTTGTACCAGGTAAACAAGCAGTGACATCATTCCTCTTAGAAGTCAATTGGGAGTTAAAAAGACGGTAAGATATGCCGGGAATTTTTCCACCTTCGTTACCTCATTGGCTTCATTTGCAAGTCTATCATATTTGAAACACCGCAAGGTAGGTATTGGTAAAAGATGAAAAAGAGAAACACCCCAAAGACTATAGTCCAAAATTTGTAGTTGGATTTTACTATCCAACTTGATTTCCTAGGGTTTGAACATTGTATGAAACTGCTAATCAAATTCTCTATGCTTGTCTTCCCCCAACTTTAGAGAAACTTCCTGGAATGAGGTTGGTATTAGCTAGTTAATGGTGTCATCTTGTTCATTTTACACCATGTAGCTTCTGAGTTATTTCTCTTTCACTTTTGCTCATAATAATGTATTGTTAAAGTTCCAGACCGACTATATATGGGTACTTAAATCGGTTCTTAAACCTCGCGTAGTTTTCTTCTTCTCGAATGTGCTTCTGAGTTGGAAACCGGGCTTCAATACTATATTCTGGTGAAGAAATATTTGGGGTCCTAAATGACTATCTTGCCTTTCTGCTTTTGTTAGCGGATCCTTGGGTCCCTATCTTAAAAATGGAAAATATGTTTGGGGTTGAAGAGTCAATACCACAATGTAGATGATTTTTTTGTATGATGATGAGCTCGATTACAGTACAATCACTCACTTGTAAATGACATATTTATCTGGGGGAAAAATAAAATAAAAAATTGTGTAGAAAGAAGATACAGTATTGAACAAAGTACCCCCAAGAATCTGCGTTTCTGTTACCTTTGATGTTGTTGCTGCTGTTGTAGGTTGATTAACTTAAAATATGCTCCATCCCTGTTCTCTATAAGACTGGAATGAGTCCCATGCTCTACAATCTTTCCATCTTGCAAAACTGATATTTGATCTGCGTTTTTTATGGTGGACAGCCTATGTGCCACCACGATAGTCGTTCTGTTCTTCATCAATCTGTCTAAGGCTTGCTGCACCACGCGCTCAGACTCCACGTCGAGAGCACTGGTGGCTTCATCTAATAAAAGGATTGCCGGGTTTTTCAAAACTGCTCGGGCAATAGCTACTCTTTGCTTCTGCCCACCGGATAGCTGAACTCCTCGCTCTCCAACTTTAGTAGAGTAGCCCTCAGGAAGGGCACTGATAAAACTATGTGCATTTGCAAGCTTAGCTGCTTCAATTACTTCTCCCTCTGAGGCTCCCTCTTTACCATAAAGAATGTTTTCATAGATTGATGTGCCAAATAGAGCCGGTTCTTGCTGGACGAGTCCAATGTGCTTTCGTAGAGACTTGAGCTTTAGTCTCTTGATGTCTTTGCCTGCAAGGATCCGCAGCAATGCTTGTTAGACTAAATCTATCAGAAATTCAGAAAAGCCTAAACTACCAGAGTAATTACATTCTTCCCAAATTTGACTCTCAAATGAAGTGGAACACTGAGCTAAGTATCTTAACATATGGAGGCGCAGCGTTTTTAAATGCATTAGCCTGAATGTGCCTTATCATTTGGGAGTCAATTGGAAAGAGAAGCCTAACACAGACATCTTAGGAAGCCAAAAACACAGACTGTCGAGGGAACCCACCATCAACCATAACTTTTCCAGCCACAGGATCATAGAAGCGAAGTATAAGAGCAAGCACAGAGCTCTTGCCGGATCCACTTTGCCCAACTAGTGCCATGCTTTTGCCTGCACGCACTCGTAGATCAAAGTCCTTGAAAATAAGAACGTCTGGCCTTGAAGGGTAGCTAAACTGGACGCCCCTCAGGTCGACTGTACCATCAACTCTTGTTAGCTCCTCCCCCACGTCGCCCTCTACCTCTGTTCTCCTATCCAGTATTTCAAAGACTGATGCCACCATTTGGTTCCCTTTTAGAAGGTCCGGTGCCATTGCCAGTGTTTCACCCATGGCCAACGCCGTTACAATCAAAACCATAAACGATTTCATGACGGATTTAAATCCAGAAAGCCCTTTACCCATCAAAACAGAACCATACCTACACAAATTGAACGAGGCTAAGTATTGAGTTGAAACACTTCCTTCTCATGTACGTAACAAGTTTATCAACTTGATGCCATATAAATGTACATCAACAACTTTTTCACTAAAGCTACCTAGTTTAGCATTCTCTTCCACTGGTAATCTTTTGGATATAACACCTAGGTAATTAGGTCAAATGGCCATGTATGAGTCAACTGTTAGAGCCACTAGCTGTAGCGAATACATATTTATGAGCTACTTTTTTGTTTACTAACTAGAAGTTATCCATGGAAAGGGTGAAGCAATGAAACTAAAGCTACATACCACAAGGCAAGGCCATAGGCTGAGAAAATAAAGAACTGAGAGACTCCATATAGTATGCCAGCAATCTGACCGCGGTTGAATGAACTTTTTGAAGGTTCAACAAGCTCGTGAGCATAGAGGTCAAGTACCTTCTCCTCAGAGCAGAATGCAGCAACAGTGCGAATGTTACTCACAGCCTCACCAGCAAGCATGTTAGCTTTCAGATAAGCTTTGTTCAAGTCAACACCATACCCTTTCATGAAGAGTTTCTGAAAGAATGAAAAAGGATATTGGTATCCAACATTGCCCATTACTGCAAGCCTACAGCTGAAATATAATAGGAGATCAAACCTCACTGATATGACCACTAATGATCAACGGATATGTGGCCATGACAACAAGCGTAAGCCTCCAATTCAGGATGAAGGCGATGATGAATGAGGTGACAACCAAACCTACATTCTGTAAGAGAATCGTAGAGCGATCGACAACTACAGTTTGTAGTAATCTTGCATCACTCTCTAAACGCGATGCAAGCATAGAACTTGTGTTGTTTGTATTGTCAAACCATCCAATCTCATTTCTCAAAATAGCTGCAAAAGGAAAAAAATGGAAGATCTTTCAAATCTATTTAACAAAGAGAATACAACCTAAATACGCGCGCACGCGCGCACACACACATATGTGTGTATATATATATATATATATATATATATATATATATATATATATATATATATATATATCTTAAATTTTCTACCCGCGAGATGCATAAATCAATCTAGGCAAGGACAAATAATGAAAACAGTAAGAACAATAACAACACATAAAGAGAACTAGTAAGTACAACAGTTATGACTCTTGACTCAATGATTATGTCAAAGCTTTGAAATGATCTATATCTAACCAAAAGGAAAAAGGAAATTCTGTTAAAAAAGCAAAATTTGAGAAGCATATTGTAATGGAGCAATATGATGCATTTGGATTATATGTATTCATGCAAAAAGTATAGTAGCCAATTATATTCCAATATATAGATATAATGAGTATCATATTCATTTTAGATGGTTACAGTCACATCTTTACCAGAAAACATTCGTTCCCGAACACGCAGAGTAAGCCGCTCTCCGATTATTCCAAAACAGGTATGAGCAGTGCCATGAACAAGGACTGTCACGAAGGCACCTCCAACGAAGAGGAATGCAATCTTTCTGACTTCATGGCGTGTTGTGTCCCAGTCCATGTAATAAGATACAAGAGCCTGAGTGACCCCAAGAGCAAAGAGAGGCATCTGGGCTCCTGCAATAAGTGCACAAATGGTGCCAGAAACCCCATAAGTCCACTCAGGGCTAATCATGGAATACAATCTTTTGGAAGAAACACGTGGTGCCTTAACTTTTTCTGCCCCCTCAAAGTCATTTCTGCTCATAGATTCTCTATCAGAACGGAAGCTTGCACCATGGCTTCTCGTAGTTGTTCTTGATAATTCACGTGAATATTTAATGCTGAGATGAAAAAAAGAAGTTCAAGAAAAAGGAAAAATGTCAACACTCATGGTAGCATATTTGTCACCAAGTTGGTCTATCCAAGTTAGTGTTCCAGAGGTTTAGTTGACGCTGAAAGAATTAACAACTACTATAAGGAGGAAAAAGCACAATAATATGCATTTTGCTACTATATGCCAATTAACATGCATCTAAGGTATTGCGTTAATATGAGATCGATGTACAACTTGAAAAACATGTTGGCGAAAAACAATTCTGACACGAAAAAGAAAATTGAAAGATTGGCATATTTCCAAATGGATATTTTTTGGAAAATTACAGTACAAGGAGGAAGTATGTTAAGTTTGGAATACTAAAATACGAAGAGGAAGTTATTGCCAGATCGCAGATTTCTGTACTGATAGACATGTTAAAAGAGGATTTTTATCTTAAAGGCAGAGAGAAACTAACGAACAATTTCCGGTAAAGGAAAATCAGTGTAGGAACAAATATTTTCACCAATTTTCGTTAAAGGAAATCATCTTAGGGTCGTTAATTTTAGGATCTAAAAAGCAGCACCAAAAAGTTTCAGGGTTTTGGTTTTGGTAGGCACCTGAGTGGCCGTGTCATGCTAAGTCCGTGCGAGGGGAGACGACGCAAAGAAGCTGTCTCCTGAAGCTGAACAAGCGATGCATAAGTACTATTTGGTTTTGAAAAGAGCTCTTCATGGCTCCCGGTTTCAACAATCTTGCCATTTTGCATAACTGCTATCACATCAGCATTTCTAATGGTAGAAAGGCGATGGGCAACAACTATAGTTGTTCGTCCCACCATTACACGGTCAAGAGCCTCTTGCACACTCTTCTCAGACTCTGCATCAAGTGCACTTGTGGCTTCATCCAGCAGAAGTATTGAAGGATTTCTTACTATTGCACGTGATATGGCAATTCTTTGCTTCTGCCCACCGGACAGCTGTATTCCTCTTTCACCCACCTGCAAATAAACCCCTGACATTACTCCTTCAGAAGAAATTAGTCCCCCAATTCCTCTTCCATTATATATTCAACAGTTCACTATGAATAGTCAGTTGAGTGCATTGTTCAACTTAAATGGAAATAATTGAGTAATAGTTGTTTGTTTTGCAGTCCGCAATCAAAGTATACATATTTGGAACTGAAATAAATGTTTTGAAACTCTAAACTTCTTTCCTTGGCATCTGCGCATGGAGAAAATTGTAATTCGAAGAAGATGAAATGGGATACGAGAAACATTGCCTGTCAATATACTTTACTATAAATTTCGGCACAGAAATGTGCTAAAGCTTGTAAAATAGCATTTTATGTAAGTACCTGAGTTTCAAATCTTTCAGGAAGGTTGTTGATGAAGGTGATCGCCTCAGAGAGTTTTGCAGCGCGTGTTATGTCTTCAAGGGTGGCCTCATCTTTCCCATAGAGAATGTTCTCCCTAATGGTTGTAGCGAAAAGGGCAGGCTCTTGATTAACCAACCCAACTTGCTGCCTAAGCCACTTAAGGTCAAGGTCCCTGATGTCAGTTCCATCTAATAAGATGTGTCCAAAGAGGGGCTCATAGAAGCGTTCAATCAAAGAGATTACTGTGCTTTTTCCAGATCCACTTCCTCCCACAAGTGCTACCACCTTCCCGGAAGGAATATCAATGCACAACTTATCAAAAATTGCCACATCTGGACGAGAGGGGTAACTAAAACAAACGTCTTTGAATTGAATGTTTCCCTCCACTTTGTCCAGTCTCTTGCCTGTCTTGGAGCTGGTTTTGCTAATTGTATTCCTCTCAATCATTTCAAAAATGGGATATGCAGCTGCCTTTGCCCGGATAAAAGCAGTGATATCTGGTGCTGCCTGCCCCAGTGACCTGAGAAACAATAAAGAAGGCTAATTATGTTGCTACCAAGCTTTCCATAAGATATGGATACAAAAACCATACTAGTAGGAGCACTTGGCTGGCAATAGTCTAAACTTGAGACTTGGCATGCGATATGTATGCAAATAATGCATCGAGGCTTAACCTCCCACAGCTTACTGCATTGGTAGTTTCAGGAACTGGGGCATGCAATTTTATGTACGGGAATATGGTCAATTCCTCTTATTATTTTCCACGGTGATGGCATAAATGCATTTGTATAACACCCTACCTCGAAGTTGGAGCAATTACTATATTTTCAACAGTGTGCATGATCGTTGTCCAATGTATTCGAAATAATGATGCCGAAGGAGATGCATCCTCTGTCTTAAAGTCATGTCATTTACTGCTAAAATGTGCTTCAGAACATGCTGTTTCAAAATCATACTATCATTTAGCTTCTGGAACAGCTCTCGTTCAGAATGACATGTATCAACTGATAATGCAACTATATAGTATTTCAAATAAGAGGAAAGCCACAGAAAGGCTAAAAACCAGAGATCTTAGCACCTAATGATTTATCAAGGGATACTAGTTCTCCAGTGTATTGTTTAGTAAAGGAAATGTTGGAGTCACCGAGTCCCGTACATGAGAACTTCTTTTAGTGGCAGTTCTTATCTCATTCTCTTGGGTGGAGCTGGAATTTCCCTCTTTAGGGATGTCAGGGAAGAGGGAGAATGCCGCGCGCGGGGAGGGGGGGGGGGGGGGGGGGGGCACGTGCATAAGATGCAAAATGTCTAATTTGACATGCTAAGTGATGCAAAAGTATTACCACATTTCTTCGGCGGACAAAGAGTTGCTGAGACTGACACACTTATAACTGCATTATTAAATTTTTGTTGGAGACAAAGAGTCACTCAAATTCACACAGTCACAAACTAAAAGGAAGATGCAAAGAAGAGATCTTGAAGAGAACACGCCATAGCACTTGCAAACTCATCTCTCTACCCCTTACACGATACAAAATGAATGAACATACATATGTTACTATAATGCTTCTAAGTCACTCTTAGACATGCAATTAAGCTGCCACTGACCGACAACTTCAATAACATATTAGCCCACTATTTGTACTAAGCACACATGACACTAATGTACTTGTAACTTATATACCACTAACACAAATTTATTTGACTCACTTAAACAAGCCACTAATGCACCCCTCTAAATTTACATGGAATTAATAAAGTTTACTTTTCAACACTCCCTTTGATTTATGACTCCAAATATTTCTTCATCCTCGAGGGCAGTGGTAAGTGTCAAAAGTCGTCTCATGTCCTATCCTATCTGCAACAAAAATCATTTTTGTCATCTCTTTTGAAGTATATCACAAGTGGGTCATCTTTTTAGTGCACCTATGGCATTTTGCATCACCTGTGTGGATACTTGATCTTGACAATTTTTTCTTTGGACATTTCTTGTAACACATCCAGATCAAGAAATGTTTCCATGTTCATCTAGCTCGCTCGTATCACTAGCTCAACATATTCTCCACAGCAAGTTGAGAATAATAATCTCGATTTTGCATAAAATTAGTTTCCTTGACATGTATGAGAAACTTGTCACAATATATAGTTTGCCACCAATATAGTTTGCCAAAATGTCATCCTTGACATATTCTTCCGGCACCATTTAATTTTCTTAATCACTAGAAAGGTCTCCATTATTTGTTCAAGTTGTGGCTCTTCATCAATGATAAATGATAAATACCCAATTTCTTGTCTTGCATAGAAATTAAATGTTAAACGTGAAGCGTTTACCGCTTGACCATCACGAAGTCTTCCTTCTTTGTCAATGCTCTCCTCCATGGGATTTACCAAAGACTATGTTTATCGGTTTGAGCATTTTCACCATTTGTGGTGTTGTTCTCCTCTCTTTCTTTAGCAATTTCTTCATTCTTGATCTTTTCTATATTTTCAAATTGCTCTTCTCCATTGATCAACTCCTCATTCTCACTGGCTTCAAAAGCTTTGAACTCTTTTGTCTCCTTCTTTTCCTAGGCTCCACGAGCGTGAAACTCTTTTTCATCCGTCATTGGAGTTTCTTTTTGCAAAATTCTCACAATCTTCGTTCGTAAACTCATCTCAACTTAACTTAGTACCCAATGCTCCTTGGGCCAGAACTGACGTCTACAGTTAAAAGCAGTGACTTCAATCAATTGCCGAACATAACCAGGAGATTTTGAATCTCCGATCCGCATGAAAATGTCTGTAACGATGGCGTTCTGCAATACTTGAAGTGCTTTTCTTCTTTCTTTTGTCGAATTCTCTTCGACAAGCTGCTATGTGGTTCTTTACGACCGATTCTACAACTCACCATTTTGAGATTTGATGAGAGGACACTCATCCTTCTCATGTAAGTTTGAGAACATTAATTTCTCAGACCAAGTATTTATTTTGAAAAGTTTTGAAAACCGTGACAAACCAATGCCGCCATGTCCACTAAGTCTCCTGTGACTGATACCACTTTTGTTGGAAATAAAAAGTAGCTCAAATTCACACACTCACAAACTAAGGGAATGGCCTGAAGAGATCTTGAAGAGAACATATAATAACAGTTACAAATTCATCTCTATTCTTACACCATACAAAATGACTACACATATATAGCTTTTCATAATGCTTCTAAGTAACTTCTAAACATTCAATTAAGCTATCATTGACCCACTACTTCAATAACATATTAGCCAACTATTTGCACTAAGCACACGCGACACTGATGTACTTGTAACTTATAAATCACTGACACAGATTTATTTGGCTCACTAACACAAGCTATAATGCGCCACCCTAATAACATAAATTAAATCAAATTCATTTTTCAACAACTCATGCAAAGACAACAGTGCCAACACAAAAAAGACGAATGATATAGGATATTCATGTCACAAAGCGTGTGAGCAATGAAGACTTACAGGCCGGCAATAACAACATTGAGCATGGTAGTGAAAGAGTCTCCCCCGTTGGCAATGCCCTTATGAACAACAATGCTGGTGAACCAAACAAGCAACGACCATGAAAGGAAAAGTACACAGTGCAAGGTGCCTAGTCCCAGACCCTTGGCCAGCCCTGCTTTTCTGCCGTAATTGTAAGTGTTCACCAATGCTGTTGTGTACGATTTTACTGCCCTTTCCTCTCCTGCAAATGCTTGAACTGTTCTCACATTCCCAATCACCTGAGAATTGCACACAAAAATCAAGGGTGATGGAGGCTTATAAGTCTTAAGTGTTTTGCCCGGCACACTTAAAAAGTGGCCCTTTTGGCAATTGTGCGTGAGTGGAGTAGATGAACTTTGTTGATAGTATTGTCGTTATGTGTACGTATATTATATGTGAAAATAATGTACATAAATATTATATTTTTTTATGGAAAAAAAAAAATCCTTCAAAACTCGAGAAGGGCGGTCTTGTTGGCACTTCCTATATGCAAAATGACTTATTTACCCTTTGACGTCCAATGCATGTGTCTTTCCTACAAATTTTAAAGATGCTAAAGAAAGAACATGGGGGGAGACCTCTTCAGCAATTTCTCCAGCCTTGACATAGGATTTTCGGATGCTGGCAATAAGACCAGTACCAATATAAGCGTAGACACCGCCAGCAATGGCAATTAAGGGTACAATAGAGAGTGTGACGAGGCTGATTTGCCACACCCTTATAAACCCAATTGCGAAGCCTGTAATAAATCTGCTGATGTAGTGCATGAAGTTCCCTACCTGCAACATCACCCACCCAATTCACACAAAACAGCCAACACTATTAATATGAGAGAGAAATGCAGTGACTGACATGAATTCAATCTGGTGGCTATTAAACGATGCTCAGGACTTGGTAGCAGCAAGTATGGTGTTCTGCTTGGGTGGATGGCAGCAGTAATGACTTGGCTTCCAACTTTTATTGATATAATAATAATGCGCTTGATGTTCTTCATAGAAAAAGGTTTAATCGCGCGGAGTGATGAAGTTTTCAAAATTTTCTACGAAAGGATTACGTCCCTGCCAAATGTTGCGTTGTGTGCTCGCTTAATTTACGTAAGATCAGTAAATCACTAGACCCCACGCCTGTCTCATTAAACCCTATTCAAAGAGCCTTGTTCGGAGGTCTCCAATATCAAAGAGCCGTGTTGTATTAATTCTGTAACTCTCTGTATGGCCCTAAGGCCGGATAATATTTTCTATTATCAATGTAATTCTCTTATAAACCAAAAAAAAAAGGGGGAAAAGACAAAAAATTTAAACTAATATGCTTTGAGATTTTTAGAAAACAAAAACCAAACTAGAAATTTATCCTCCCGCTTAAATTTTAACTATTAGCCAAAAGAATGTATTTACCTTAAATGGAAAGTGTCATAACTACCCCTTTATATATTTTCTAGCTTATTTTAGTTAATAAAAATGTATTTTAGTAACAAGTGTGGATCTTTTTTGCGATAAACAAGAGGATAGACTAGCATATTAGCAGGTAGAAAAAGGCCTCTCCTGAAGGGGGTGTTGGTTTGTGTGTTGGTGGGTGGGGTGTTACGTTTGCAAATTTATGAAATGTTTAGCGAGAAATTAATAATTTTGTGCGTGAAAAAAAAAAAGGTTGAAATGGGAATATTATGCAGAAAGACTTATGGGGGCAATGAATTTTGGTGTTGTAGCTGGGTTGGGTGTGCGTCATAAATAGATATGCATGTGCATTCCAGAAAAAGCCACTAAATCTCCAACCACCCAACTAAAAAGCACCTCTCTAAATAATAATTACAAACCGACCCATAAATAACCCTAACAGATCTATGCGTTCATAAATTACCAGAGAAATAAAAGCCACTGTCAGATTTAATTCCCTTCAAGTCAGCCCCTGGTCCATCCAGGTGAAGTTCCCCTTCTTGCAAAAATCCATGGATAACCTTTTGGTTGGGATAAACTCACATTTTTTTTCTATATTTTTTTAAATCTAAAGAAAATAAGTGCATTTGTAAGTTATTTTTTTTGGTACCTTTAGTCACAATTAGAGTGAATGTAATATCATCAGTTTAGGCCACATCATCTCGAATAAAAGAGTTTAATTTCTAAAGGTGGCACAATATTTTCTTGTTTAAAAAATCTCATTTTTTAAACGCATTTCCTAGTTATAGTAATGTTCAAGCATTTGTGATGTCTTCAGTCTTTTTATATGTTTTTTATTTATTTTAATCCGCTACTTGGATAATTAGCCCTAAAATTGGTACAGAAGTCAGCAAATAATAGAGTGACATTTAAGTCCCGATCTGATAGAGTTGAATATACCGCCGCTTCAGCTGGTAGGATAAACTATTGTCCAACTTAATAATGATGTTGTCGCAATAAAATACAATTATCAGTTTTATCAATATTACAGATTTTAGCGACATGTAAAGTGAAATTTTTTTTTTATGGACTATGAAAATTGACGTTTTCGCGCGTGATATAATGAGTTGCTCACTGTTTGCTGTGAAGCAGCGACAGATGTTGAAAATTAGAAGTCAACTTTCTATTATGGACAAGTACGATTAAACTTTCTTCCATTTAAGGCAAAATTTCGGTTTTCAGTCTAAAGGATCCAGAATAAGGGAAAGAATTCCAAAATTATCCGAGACCCAAAGGGAGTCCCGCTAGGCCTGAACAAGAGACGAGGAAGTTAAGTATACGTACCTTTTCAGAAATGGCATCTTGGACAACAATGATGTCACTGGTAATTGCAGAAATAACTTCTCCGGTGGATGCTTCGGTGTCAAAAAGACTTATGTCCTGGTTCAACATAGACCTCAGATAGGCCATCCTCATTTTGCCTGCTTGCCTTTCCCCAGTGTGCATCCAACAAGCCACCTCTATATGAACAGTAACACACAAAACACATCATAACCATCTTTTTTTGGTTGTAATTCGATTGAAATAGATCGTCAAAAATAGTCGATTGTTGCAAGAGCTCTCGATCGAAACAAGTGCAACTGTGCATGATTGGGCGTCGACTAATTTTTTAGCCCTGACAATAACGTTTCTCCGGTAAAAGAAAGAAGAATCATCTAAAAAGAAGAATTTGATCGTACCCGTCCATGATGAAAATAATATGACCACACTCAAATATACGAAATCCAAAGAATACTGCAAAAAAAGACGATGAGCACAAGTTATAATTAAACCAGAGAATTATGTAGAAATAATGAAGAAAAAGGATGGTCCTATTGACGCTCTCATTAGATCGATGACACACGCATATAGCTGGAAAAGAAGTGTCAATAGCCAAAATGGTCGTGCCAAAAAGCTATCCGAAGAATGAAAAAACCTTGTAATTAGTGAACACTAATGTAAGTATTTTCTCTAGCAGGGTTGTCCAAATACTATGTGACTCGCCTACCTTTGCAACTTTATGAGAAGCTTCGGCTGGGAATAGGTAAGCAAGTCCAATGATGTTTATCAGCTTCCCGAAGAAGATGAAGAAGACCGGCACCGACGCACCGTGAATACAAGCACCGATGGATCCGAAAAGCATTAGGACATAATCGTACGCGTCGGCAAAGGCAAAGAGCTTGAGCAGCGGGACTCTCTGGGGCTTCTTGCCTTCTTCTTCATTGCTCTTCTCATCACTTGTGGCGTCTCCGTTGCCGGAAAACGAGGGGTGGCTGCTCATTTCAGCACCAGAAGACTGAGAAAGCAAGCCAGAGAGTGAACGGGTTTATGAGGAACAAATGGTACAAGTCTTGCTATGTGTGCGTGGTTGGATTAGTTCAAAACTTAGTTGACTTGGTATTTTATGGGGATTATCTTATGAGTTGCTTAGAAGAGACAGCTGCAGTTGCACCATAATTGCTGATGCTTGTTGAGATTTTGGGGAGAAATTCGCGAGACCTTGGGTCGCCATGCTTGCATTATGGCTGTTGATAGGCTGACACCAGCAAATATTCGCCTGTGTATGTATGATATATACACCTATATTATCTCTTTTGTGATTGTAACCAAGATTTTGTCTCTGCTGTTACAAGTGCTGGGTTTGTGCTTAGGTTTTTTGACCAAGTACGAGAGTAGATCTAATACTTATTTCTCAATTTTTAACGTGTGAAAGCTGAACTTATGTCAAGTACCTGATGGCTAAAATGTTTATCATATTATACTTTTCAAATCTTCAACGTGGTTGAAAGATGCGTTCGTATCTGAATATATTTCATGTTGTAAAATAAAATGTAGACAAGAGTACAAATATATACGAGTGTAATCCTATCAAACTGAGGTTATACGTACAATTATATGCACAAGCTCTTGTATGCACACAATTGGATTAGTGTGACTTAACAAAAATAAGCCTTTCAATTTTTTAAACTTGGTTATGTTCGTTTTTTTAATCATGTATTGCATGTGTATTAATTAGTAAGTCTTTGTGATTGTGATCTTGACTCGTTCAATTGCGATGTAGAGTGTGGTTTATTTGAACTAGGGTTAGCTAGAGTTGGCTTGGACCTTATCTAGTTAAATAATTCGATCATGTCCAACTCTGTCCAATCGAGTAATTTCTTTTTTAAACACAAAAAATCCGTCCAACATGGACTTTTCTTAGATCATTGGAGATACTTCTGGCCCAAGTTCTTCCGGATATATATGAAATTACTCGATACCTCCTCACACATGGTTAAAAACTATAATTTTTGTCGGTAATGGGGCATCAACTAAACCCAAGTTCAATAGAGAGTTTCAAAAAGCATTTGAGCTCGACTCATTTATCTCAAAATCTTGCTTAGTTTTACTGCATGTTTAGATGGAATTCAATAGAGAAATTATAAACAAGGAAATCAGACCATGAAGCTCCACTATATTGCAGAAGTGTTACACAGTTGTAGCGATGTTTCTTTGCCGCTAAAGATGTTTCGTTGCTGTGTTAAAATTACTTGCAACATTTTGTCGCTAAACACATTCAGTGGAGGTTTTGAAGTACAAAACCTCTTCCATAGGGCAGAGAAGTAACATGGGCCAATCAATTTCTTACAATTAATGGGTGTTTAGATCCCACACATGCGACGTTTCAGCAAGCTCATCGTACAATTAGTTGAATGCCTTTTCCTTTTCTCACTTAACACCATCCAACTTTTCTTGCCTTAACACAAGTCACATATCCATCTAAAGCAAATAAGGCCATGCTATTTAAGGACCTACGAAAAGTTACTTTAGTAGCAAGTCATATCTGTCAACCAATATTCCAACCCTTTTTAATATAAATCAAAATCACTGTTTCGCTTGACCCAAAAAAGGAGGGAAAAAATAGACTAAATACCTAATAATTCCATTGACATTGTAAAGACAATTAAAAAAAGTATAGATTTTTCTAGCCTAGTAAACTTTTTCTTTTTTTCGCTTCCCGTCTCAACTTTGTTAAGTAGAAAACAGCTAAGATCGTGAAAGATAACTGTGATAATTAATGGCCGAAATGAGCTCGTGAGATGTTGAATAAGTGAGGAGAAACTCATTGACATTTATGATCATTTAATGCTGGAGGATGCAGTTGAGAGGCGGAGACGTCGTAGCTTTCTTTGTTGGAATATGGATGGAAGGAGGTTTGGTTTGTAACTTTCTCTCATTAAATGCTCGGTGCACTTCACTGCTTTTGTGGCTCCATCTAGTGCTTGCACCAGCCAAGCCCATTGGGTCATTCCACCTGCTAAACTGACTCGCTACAGTGCAAAGTTTGACTTCTTTTTCATTTTTCAGGAATTTTTCTACCTTACTTCGATTTAATCTTTTTGTTGGATCTGTCCCCTCTCCGCGTGCATCATACGTCCTTGCATTCGTATGCAACTTATTTTTCGGTCATTTACTTTAATACGCTATTATAGCCAGTTGAATCAGCCTTCAGTGTATCTATGCAATAAAAAGAGAGCGTTTAAGGATATGACTCTAGCGTCGGTATGAATCTCACAATGGAGATGCAAAGCTTAGTATTTTTTTAGTATTTTCCACCTCACTTATCTACTCTTCGATCGCTATTTCTCATTCCAACTTGCTCTATTTAAGGATTTTGGCACTCATTGAAGAATCAAACACTTTATAAACAATTACTATGTCATATTTTGTACCCATGTTACTGTTCCAGGGTACAGGGAAATCCACGTATGGGAATAGATAGTAAAACCCCCAGGATTGTAGAAGATGAAACCTTACTCATTATCATTTGAAGTATAGGTATAATATGGCACATCATGTAAATTTATTGCTTTAGCTATATATGGAAAATATAATTGCTACAACATCTCAAGAAGAGAAATTGAGCTGCAATTATAAAGAGAATATATGGCGTAAAACTATGTCTCAATTAAGCCTTTCATCATAGGCCCTCGAGTTTTTGGTATCTTTGGGTTGGAGAATTTTTTTCAACCTCTCGGATTGTAGGAAGAGCCTAAGATCTTTCCATATAGCGATAAACAATGGTTGCTAAGTGTGCTTGATGACTTTTGATTAGTGACGTTAAAAAGTGTTGTTAAGAATTGTTATTAAAGATGTCTGGAAAAATATCACTAATAAGATTTAGAAATAACTTTAGTCATTATATACGTAATGGCACGCTATTCCTACTAGCGGATTTGCAGCCGAACTCTTTGGAGTTTATATGTCCACACTTTTGGGCCCAAGTCCATGTCTGATGTTTGTGTTGGCTTTTATTTTGCTTGGCTAAATTACTCCAAGGCGGTTTTAAGTTACTCTGTAAAACCCTAGCCCTCGCTTTAGACCAAAAGCTCTAAGTCATCAACAGGTATTTTAGGGTTACAAGGAACAAGAAGAAGTCTAAACAGGTGAAGAAAGAATACCTAGGATGGAAAGTCTCGGCCAAAATTCATCACCATCATCACCTGAAGAGCAACACCAAAGTTTGTTCATGTTTCACCAATTTAACCAGGGTAAAGCTCTTTTTAACTTGTATGCCTTCAACATAAACACCACTACATGGATGCCAGAAATTCCACCAGCCCCTCCTAAGCCAATACTCGAGTTGCCTCATAACGAATGCCCGCTAGGTATGGCCTTCATTGAGTCGACAATAATATATCACATTGGTGGATAATAGGAGAAAAAGAATG
This sequence comes from Escallonia herrerae, assembly GCA_033070095.1. Classification (NCBI taxonomy): domain Eukaryota; kingdom Viridiplantae; phylum Streptophyta; class Magnoliopsida; order Escalloniales; family Escalloniaceae; genus Escallonia; species Escallonia herrerae. The sequence continues at coordinate 176,734 of JAVXUP010000360.1, forward strand.
TTGAACGAATCATTCCCTATTCATCATCGCCCTACTGATCGGGAACAACTTAGTTCCTCTTTGTCGTCGTCTGATTGCAAAAATTCAAAGAAAGTTTATGCCATCGATCTCAATAGTGTTATACGGTGTTGTGACTCAAATTGTAGCAAGGAAGCAACAAAGTTTGACCTAGTTGAGCGCCCCTAGATGACCAAAAGGAATCCAATGCACTCGTGGTGGTACGTAGCAAGGGGAAGAATTTACGTAATTGCGTGCCCTATTGTAGATAAGGGCAGCCCCCGCTTCATGCATGATCTTTACGGAAGTAGTGAAGACACGAACGGGTCGTCCACCGACGATTGTGGGAAGCGAGGTGGCGTGCAAGAACATTGTCCTTTGTACGTCTGGAGAGGACGCTTTTTTTTTTCCACAGATATTGGTCCTTCTATGTTCACGATAGCTATAGTTTTCTTGGCAAGGTGAAGATGGACGATAAGCCGCCTTTAGTGCGTACTTTTAGCAAAAAGCAGCAGCTAGGAGGGAGGGGTATCATCGTGGATAACATCTTAAACAACCTTAACAATATGAATCTCTGCGGCGAGGGCCTTGTTGCATACAATTTACTGGGGTAAGTTGGAGGATGAAGCTTTTTTTGGTTGATCCTATCTGATGTTCAGCTATTTCTCTCAGTTATGATGGCAGGCTCGAAGGAAAGTAGGTTCATCTTGGGGGTAAAAGTTTTGTTCAGTTTCTCGTGAGAGTAGAGATGATTATTATTGGAAACCGAGAGACAATAAGGGAGTCAGACGTGACATTACTTCAACCATATCTGAAGCCGTGAAAGTGAAAAATTCTGGAGAAGTTTTTTGCTGGACTGACACACTGGATTCCTACGTTGTCGAGCAAATTGATGGCGGGGAGCGCGCATGTTCATATTGCTTTGCATTGTAATCTGATGTACAACCTTTCTGCTCATTTTACTTTTCATCTTCACATAGCGGAGATCTTGGCTCACTTTTCTCTGTGTTTGGTGATTTTAAGTGATGTTGGTCTTGCTAGGCGTATATGTACTGAGAAGTGAGAACCATCCCATGTTTAAGTTTGAAACTCTCTCTATCAATGGCCATAACAAGATCCCAAAGAAGGATTTACATAGCCCAGAGCCCTTTGTCACGTGGCCTGCTTCGAGGTGATCCACGTGTTCGGCAATGTGAAGTTGACAAAAAGTAAGGTCCATCCACATAAAATGTTTTCTTTTGAAAACTACTCTAGTGTAGAGTGTTACGCCTCAAATTTAATTCTGCTACCATTTTCTAGTGTTTGGTATTGTCCAGGAGTTCATTTCTCGTAATGTGTTCTATTCTTTACAATAAATTCCCATGACGAAGCCTACAGCGGGTGGCGGAGCCAGGATTTCACCTCAAGGGGTGTTAAAAATATATCGAAATCAATAAATTTTTCTTTAAGTAAAATAGCACCAAAAAAAATATAGTGCATTTTTCGATAATACACAAAAAAAAAATACAAAAATGCATCCAGAAGGTCTGATTAAGTTTCATGAGAGTCACTGAAGACTCTTTACAGTACAAAAAAAGCGAATACGATAGCAGAAATTCACAAAAAGTCAAAGCACTCAAATCCGGTGAAACTAAGTGAGTTTTAAGCACGTTTCAAGCACAGCCATGTGATTTGCATAGGTACAATTGTTTGAAGCAGTGCAAGGGTGGGCTAGTGCAAGGGTGTTGTTGCCCAATTTGGAGTGCCACCAATATGTGGGGAATCTTAAATTAAGATAAAGTTCATTTTTAGCAGACTGTGGTTGATTCTTGATGATAAATTGTAAAATTCAAGAACTTTAGTATGATTTTACCCTATTTTGTTGTACTGTTTATTAGATAAAAATACTAGAAGATGCAAAGTCAAGTAAAAGTCCCTTTTCTTTAGACAAATTACAGTGTTGACATTCTTTGTTGTATTCGCAAGAATAGTAGTGTGATTATGCACTTCTGATTGTACCTTGTCTTACTCATCACCTATTTGAACTAAGTTTTTGATCTGCTGCTTTAATGTTGAAACAAATCACAAATGTGACCGTCATTCAAACAGGATATTTTCTACAGACTACAGTTACACCTTTAGCATCTTGAGGTTTTCCTCTCGTTCTTGTCTTGTTGATATTAACATTGGTGGTTTTGTCTTTTGGTAGTGTAGATCAAAGAACTGATTATGTAAACCAGTTTTCCACTGAACTTATGATCAGCGGCGGAGCTACTGTTGACTATTGTGACAAAATCCAATTCAATTCAATTCAAACATCAAACACCACATGTCCACATCCAGAATATGATTTAGACATTCAGTCCCCCACGGGCCACGACCCATGCAGATTCAAGAGAATGAAGAGATGCATCATGCAAGGCGATTAGGGAACATACCCCATGTCACCGGTTGTCGCCGATGAAGACGTGGAGTCAGGGCTAAAGATCGTTCGTCGCGATGCTGCCACGCCGGTTGAGGTGAGGTCGTCACTTGTCAGTGACTGTGAGCTCACCGTCGGCGCGTAGATCTAGATCCAGATCCAGACAGCCTAGATCGCCGTCTGCGATTTGCCGGAGTGAGACACCTGTGGCCATGAGTCTTGAGACGGTGAGAACTGAAAGAGTGACAGATCGTGAAAGTTAAAACTGAGAGGAGAATAGAGAGAGAGTGAAAAAAATTTGAAATTAGCTCATAATGACAATATTTCCCTAAAATTTGAGGGGGTACATTAGTACCCCCTCGTACAACAGTAGCTCTGCCCCTGCCTGTAGCTACTGAAGCAATATACATGTGATGGCAATGTGGACAGCACACTCCTTCTGGCCGAGGAATATCTGGTGGTTTCAGTCGTCAGACAATTGTTCTAGTCGTGACACAAAGAGCTAAAGGTGATCGAAGGAGTTTTTGCCCAAAATAATTCTTTTTTATTACTTAATTACTCATCTACCCCATTTTCAGCTTTATTTACCTATCTAACCCATTTTTTAAAATCTCACTTTCAAAGAGAGATTTCAAGTTAAGAAAACGTGGTTCCAAATCACATTTTCAAGCAAACGTTACTATGATTAGACAAATATATTGAAAACGTCGTTTAGAATCACGTTTTCTTCAATTGAAATCTCTGTTTGAAAGTGAGATTTCCAAAAAATGGGTTAAATAGGTAAATAAGGTTAAAAATGGGGTAGATGAGTAATTAAGTATTAAAAAAGAATTATTTAAGACAAAAACTCGTGATCGAAGGCCATGGCTCATGGCTTAGTCATTTACCCCAGTTCTCGAAAAGTATTTTGGCCAAAGTATCATTAAGTAAGTTCTCTTGAACAAAACTGGGGCATACATTCAGTCTCTGTCTATATAATTTAGGCTTTTAAATTAAACCGTTAGTATCAAATTTAACCAACAAGCAAGAATTGATGACAGAAGTTAGTTCATCTACACGCCATCAAACAATTGTTCTACAAATACACACTTCACCTATTTTAATGTCCTGAATTTTTGGAGAGTTAATATCAAATAAACAAAGTCAAAACCTCAAAATATCGAAACGTCTCCCAAGTGTCATTCAGAGCATCTACTAATCTATCCCAAAGATACATCATTAAACGCCATAGCGGCCTAAAGCACTTATATAATCCAAATTACTCTGACACGGAATTCTAAAATAAAATCTAATCAAATTCAATTTGTCTTAATTATTACATCTAAAGATATTAGTAGTGACTCTAAGATAAAAGCTGCTAGCTCTCAGTCACACAGCTAGCCCTGTAATCCAATCTCACCTACTGATCATCTGAAAGGAAAATAATAAGGGAGTGAGCTAAATGCCCAGTAAGGTCGCTCAAAAGACCAATCAAAAGGAATACAAAAATGTCTAGGAAACGAAATTACGGAGATATAAAATTTTAACGGAACAGATGTCAGACTGAATTTCAAAATGCTAAAATATATCTTTGTACGGAGACAGACACTAAAGAGCCATTCAGAATAAGGTCACACATGCCATCACTGACATGTGAGACAAAGTTCAGAAAATAAGATCGCGATCTCTAACTTATTTCACTAAGTTAGCCTATGTTCCAATCCACGTGAGTAAGTCAGAAATTTAAAAGTCACGTACACGTAACATGACTCGTCAAAATATATAATAACACCTAATACATAGACTAGTGACAAACAGATCTCTAGATACTATTTTTTTAATAGCTGATCGGTCAAAACGATAGGCAGATGTTTACAAAGTAACGACACAATTGATTCTAAAGACAAGTATTCTCAATGGTGGCTAAATTAAAAACAAACTATGAAAGGATAATTAAATTCTTTGTGTCAAAATTAGAGATGTCAAAGGGCAGGGCTTGGGCCGGCCCAGCCCAAGCCCATCGGGCCTGCTGTGGGGCCGGGCCAGTGGGGCTGCCAACCGGGCCGGGCCTGCCGAAGGCAAACCTAGGCCCAGTCCAGGCCCTGGCCCTAGGCCCAATATCTAGGGCCGGGCTTGGGCCGGGCCCGGGCCCTTTTTTTTCTTCTTGTTATTCAATTTTAAATTTCATCTCTAGGCAATATTCACAATTTAACGAACATAATCTTTATCCTTTTATTTCATTATAAGTAATATACATATATATGTATGTATGTATATACATATTTATTTGTTAGCCATTATATTTTTTATTATATGTTAAACATTTTCATACTCTTCTTGGTGAGCTTTATTAATAAAATCTTAACACATAACAATGCTGTTGGGGGGGGTAAAAGTGAAATTTTGAAAAAGGGGTGGAAGAAAGGGGGAGAAAAGCAAAAAATTCAAACAAGTGGTGGGGTCAAAACCGGGTCAGACCCGGGCCAAACCGGGCCGGAACCGGGCCGACTTCGGGCCGGGCCGGGCTTTTTCGCAGAAACTGAAGGCCTGGTCCAGGCCCAGGCCCCAAGCCCGCTTGTGCTGGGCCGCTACTGTTCATGAATGGGGCCGGGCCAGCCCGGGCCAGAACCGGGCCTGGCCGGGCCAGCCCACGGACCGCCCGGCCCGTTTGACAACTCTAGTCAAAATATTGAGAAGCCTATCACTCATTCGCCGCTGGGGATGACGATCCCACGCAACAAGGGAAACAAAAAAAATAATAAGAACAGCTCCAATACAAGAATTCATATGTTAAAAAGAGAGTTTACACGCAAAACGAGGTCATTATACTCAATTTCATGGCAGATGAGACGTCTATAGCCAATCTGACATTCATGGTGAACAACAATATGCGAAATTCCGTAAGGGTGATGTCATGGGTACTAGTTTTAAGAAAAATAAGTAAAAGCAACAAAAGAATTCATCATTACCCGTACAAGAAATTTATACAAACAGAAATTTCAAACGGACATATTACTTGTACGGGAATCGAGGCAACAAAGAAACGGTCTGAATTTTTTGATTTGGCACGAAAACCCACAACGAAATTACGAACATTGTTTGGCACATGAACGCCAACAATCGATTCGATCTCAAGCTAATTTAAAAAATTAAACCTATAAATAAATAAGCTTGATCGATCAAGTGCTAATTGAAATTTTAAAAATATAAACGCTTATAAATATGTGATTGATTGGTCCAACGCTAAATCAGATGTCAAAAAGATAAACCCTTACCGTCAATCACGCATTTTAAATTAAGGTCTTAATCTTCCCAATCGAATTGTAGCAAAAGCCCTAATATCAAAATACTTAAATTATCAATTAAACTATGACAATCACAATAATTCATGTGGTTCTTATCATGAACTCCAATCTCAAAAATAAAAAATATGCTCTTACCTCAAAGTGACGATCAAAATCTTCAAAGCTCTCTTCATAGATATGCTTTAGAGGCTCTGAAGTTCCTTCTGCTTATAGGAATATATTGTACGTAACTCATCAGATATCCAAAAGGTATATACTTATATTCCTAAATCAATTATAATTTCAAAATGCCCATTACGTCCCCAAACTCTCTATTTTTTTATAAGCAATTCAAATATGCAGGGTCTAACACCTATTACAGTCAGACATTTTAAATTTAGCATGCACGATTCCATCAAGAGCTTGCCCCATAGATCTTTTGAATTCTCTTACTTTTTCAAGTTTGGATAAGCTATTCAGTGATTCGGTATAAGATTGAGATCTAGACTGAATACATGATGATAGACTGTATGTATTTGCTTTTGGGAGCCGAAGGGTTTTAAACGTTTAACTGGAATAGATGATTGACCATGAGATTTCTGGTAAATAATGTGACTGTGAATCAGAGGTGATGTGATAATACAAGTGAATGCAAAACCATAATCGTGTTGTGTTAATAGAACACATCTCTATGTAATGACTCTAGTAACAGTTTGGACCTATTTGATTTAAGACACCCGAGAGCGCATCGAGACCATAATGGTTATAGTTTTCTATCGTTCTGTGAAGTGTACGCAGAACCGTAAACATGCAATAATAACTATGTTAAAATGACACGCTTCTCGGTAATGAACTTGGCAATGATTTGGATTCGTTGTTTTGAGGTATTAGAGTGTGCAATGAAAGCCTAGTGGCTACATTTTTTTATCTGATGTGAGGTGTAAGTGCTTGTATGAATTGATTACCATACCCATGTTAGCCTTGGCAAACCGCATGTCATATGTGACCATCGTTTAGTATTTTAATATGCCTTGATTTTAGAGTTGAGTTTACAATCACAAGTAAATTGTGTAACTGATGGGATATCTGGTGTAGTATCAGCATAAGATGGGGGAAGTCTGGCGTATTAGGGCCTGATTTAATATATTCGATATGCGTTGAATTCGAATGGTGTAGGTTCTGCTCAGTGAGTTGTGTACCCGTTAAGTCATAGTTTGTAAAGTTCTGGAATAATTAGAGCAAGATGTTTGCTCAAAAGAGTCCGAATTTAAGAGTAAGATTTTAAATTAGTTGTGTTGGGTATTCATAGAACATGAAATTGGGTGCGAAGTTAAGTGTAGCTCGGCTAATATATGACAATTATCTGAACGATGCAACGAAAGTGTAGTACCTAAACGTTATAAATGATAAGGTATCCGCGAACAAATTTTGAGGATGAAATTTTTATAAGAGGGGAAGAATGTAATATCTCGAACTTCGGGAGCCGGTTAAATAACCATCTGGGCCACGAAAAATAAATAGGCATTAAATTTGGGCAATGCTAATTTTTAAAATTTTGGGGGCATTTTTGTAATTTTGGAAACATTTGGGGGCTAATTGTAAATTAATGTTTCTAATGATGAAAAATAATCCAATAGGTGGTGGTATATCCTTCAGTGACATTTAATTTAATTAGTAGAGATTAGACCAAATTTAAGGCTTTGATGTAACTATACAAAAGTTCGTGGTTAGTTTGTAAATATGAAAATTTTTGGGGTTAATTTGTAATTTCTGGAAATATGCATTAGGTGTCAAGTTTTAGGGGAATTGACCCCATAGATGCCACCTCCTACCATTTGCCTTGATGACTAATGAAGTTTTATATTAAACAAATACATGGGATAAAATTTAAAGGAGTTCGGGTAAGGAAAAAAAATAATAAAGGAAAAAATAACAAACAATAATAGAGAAAAGAAGCAGAGCAGGGGAAGAACTGAACGAAGACAGAGAGAGAAGATGAAGGAAACCAAATCACGGATTTGTTTTATGAGTAAATTTTCTTCTTTAGTAAATTTAAAGTAAGTGTGTGTGTGTGTGTGTTTATTTTTCTGTAGTGTGTGAAACTGAGTGTGCTTATGGTTACTGTGATGTGTGTGCGTGTGTGCGAGGGATGCACCCTGTTGTTACGACATCAGTGGTGCTGTGGTCGTGAGTGGGCTTTGTTGGCGCAAGAGTGTATCATATGGTGTACTTAACGGTTAGGGAGAAGGGTAGATGATGGGTGTGCTCGGTGTGTGTGTGTGTGTGTGTGTGTGTGTGTTTTGCAGTCTGCTGTGGGTGGTACGGGAGTATGTGCTTGCGTGTTTGTGTCCATGGTGTGTGGTAGGTATTTTTGTATACTTGTATGCGTGATGTTGTGGTATTAAGGTGTATTTAGGATAAAATTTCATAGGTGTCAGGGTGTGTTTTGGTGGGTATAACCGTGGGCTTGTGCAGGTATTTGAATGGTGACAATGTGTGCTTGGGTTACAGGTATGTGAGTGATTGTGTGTAATTGGGTGTTGGTTAATTGATTTGAGCAAGTAGAATGTGTTTAAGGGGAGTGATGGACATTTAAGGGTTTTGGTATGAGTTGAAGTGTGTAAAAGAGGCGTGTGTATATGAATTATGTAGTTGTGTAGTTTGCCAGTTTGGTGAGGAAGACATGTGTGTGTGCTTAGGTGAGATAGTGTGTGCTCAGATTTAAATAGTGTTTGTTATTGTCACTAAAAAGGAGATATATTAATTAGGCAGTTTTCAAAAAAAATTATAAATACCTACAATCCAAATTAGACAAAGTACAAAATTGTAACCCATAATATTTTTACGAGATGTACGTTCTGGAATTTTTTGGAAATTTTCGGAGTCCACAAAGGGCACTAAGTCGGGGTACCAACTAAAGAAATTTATCGAATTATTTAGCATAGTAAACTAATTTATTTTAATCAAATTTTTTTTATGAAAATCTTATTTTACTGACATGATTCATATTCTAAAATTTAAGGTCATTTTGAGGCCAATAGGTATTTTTCGCAAAACTGGCCTTTTAGCGCTCGATCCGAAAATCTGTTCGGGATTTTCGGATGAAAATTCTCTAAGATAGTTTCTAGATCGGAAATGATATCAGGATGGTTCAAATATTATTTTAAGACATTTTTGAAATCTTTCTGGTGCCAAAAACCCCCAGGGGCATTTTGGTAATTTGCCACCCTAAAGGGTATTTTGGTAATTTGACCTAAGAAAGGTTTTTTTTTTGTGTGTAGATTGACATACAATAGGGTTATTTGGGTGATTCTACTTATGGGAAGGCCGTTTGGGTGATTTCAGTCCGAGAGGGGCATTTTGATAATTTTACATACGCAGTGAGGAAGGTTCATTTTGGGAGTATGTGTGAATCCGTATTAAGTTATAATATTGTGTTGTAGTCTGTATTCTGATAACTTGATTATTCTGTTTAGGTTAAAGCTAAAGACTTTCCGGTTAGGATAATTTAGTTGCGGATCCAGGTAAGCCGAATCCTGGGTAAGGACTTTCGTCCGAACCCTTATTTTGATAACTTGTACTCGTACGTACTCATTTGATTACTTATGGCTAATGCCAAATTCTGAATTTTGTATTGGTATCAGCATATTATTGTCTAGAAAACTCTAATATTGAGCCTGAATCGGTTATTTCGAAATCTTGTGATGCTCGCCTGTTATTGCGTGTTGAACAAATTTGATAATTGTTTGTATCCGTTCTTCCGAATTGTTGTTTCTAAATTCGATAATGATTCGCAATCGTTTTTTTCTATTTAATTGTGATTTTTCTTCTAAAAATTCCGCATTACATCAATATGTTACTGTTATTAGAAACCGAATTGATTTCGGGGATATGAGCTTATGTTAACACTCATAGATATTGTTGATTTTCTGTGTTGACCTGGGTACCTGTTTAGTGGGGAGGTGGTATAAGGCTGGTTTGAATCCTGCATGAAACGCAAGCTAGCACCCAAGTGAACTAGTAATTATTTCGGTACATCATGCATGTGTACACTATGTTAGCTTGCCATAATGGCATTGCAATCGCCCAGGATCAACATTGATTTTTGATTTTATTAGCTAGAATGATTTGTGCTTGGGTTGAAAGCCCTTGACAAGTCTTCATCGTATTTAGTTAGAAAGATTTGTACTTGGGTTAAAATCCCTTGACAAGCCTTTATTGTATTATCTGAAATGATTTGTGCTTGGGTTGAATCCCTCGAAAACTTTGCTGTATTTTGGAATTGATGACTTGAAAGAATCTTTTATTGATCGTTTTGGAACTCGTCGTGATTGTATTTGTCTATTTTTTATATTCATTTCTGATGAATTTCGATCCTATTTGGAAATCATTGAGTTTTTGACCATTTGAATTATTTTGGAAATCTTTGTCAGTTGGATTCTTGGAATCATTTTGTAATCCTGTTGGTAGTCCTTGTGCGACCTTATTGAGCTCTTAAAAGCTCACCTTTCGTTTGGCTCCCTTCTGCAAGTGATGATAAGCTGTAGTAGGTTCGGGAATGGGTTAGAGTCTGTGTGAGCTTCCAGTGAGCCCGCTACTTCCGTGTAATAAGACCCTTGTGTGGGTCGGTACCGTTACCTTGTTTATATGAACTCGAGTTTGTAGAGAACCTAGGTTTTAAAGGTTTAAGTTTAAACAGTTTGTAATCTGGTATTTGAAAAACTTGAGTTGATGTGCAGTTAGATGCTTTGAAATATATGTTAGTGTACAGGTTTGATGTGATCTGGTAGGCTAACGCTCTGGGAGTTCGGGACGGCGGAGGTCCTGATTTTTGGGGGTGTTACAACTTGACATCTCTTACTTGCTTCTAATTTCATTTAAAAGACCTAATTGATATGCTTAAATCTTATTACCTCATTTTTTGAAGAAAAAAGTGCAAGAAAAGCAACCAAAAACCTCACAAAATCTAGAATTAAGGCTTGTTTTTTAAAGGGAACCTTAAGCAGTTGATTTGAAAAGTTTATATGAGCTTCAAACAGTGTTTCGAACGTGTTTTGAGGAGTATTTTAAAGGTGTTTCAAATCTGAAAATTCGGTTATTTCATCTCTTCTTTAAGGTAAGATAGTTAAAGCTTTTTAATGGACTTTTATGACATGAATATGAATATATGCCATGTTAGCGTAATTCTTTTAGTATGAATTCTTTGTCAAACTTGTGAATACCTATTAGAGACTTTTTAATAAGTGAACCTATTCATGTTTAACATATTAGAGATTATTGAAGACGTGAAATAGGTTATGATACGTGTGAATTATGGAATTATGTCAAACTAGACATGATTTGAATATAATTTTGGACATGTTTGTTAAGTTCTATAATTGAAGCTAATTTGTTGAATATAAATGATTATATTACATGTTTAAGATATTACGAAGACGATGTTACATGATGAATGTGACTACATATTTGATAGTTAAGTTCTACAGTGCAAGTAATGAAGATTACAACCACCACATGTATGAAATGATATGTTTTCTTGCACATGAGCATGTTACATCCCTTCATTGTAAGGGATGGTTGAAATTTTGTTGTTGATTATTATTTTACCCCATTTAATGATTGGGGGTTGATTTGATTGTGTTTGAATAGCGGTGCACCGTATGAGCCGAACAATTGTATCTCCGACTGTTACCCGAGGCAGTATCGGTATTCAATTATTTTCGGTTACTTTGCCTTTGGCCGAGGCAAAGGTTTTAATCTTATATCCCGGGTGTGGTGACATAAGGGTGGTCTACAGATGGGAGTGAATTCGGGAATGGTAAATTCTTGTAATGCTCAACTAAGTGTGAACATGTGATATGTGTTAAGTGCACGTGAAGAACTGCTTAATGTGATTGCATTGTAATAACATGTATTATCAATATTCTTGAGTTGAAAGTTACATTAAGTGTCTTTGATTATCTTATTGAGCCAGTGGGCTGATGGGTTTTTACCCGTAATATTTTAGATCAAGGAGTCGGTCCTTCGAAAGGAAAGGAAAAGGTGTGAGGCACGGTGAGAAGACGGGCAAGGGAACGCTTGTACATTTATGAATTAAGTTGTACTTGAATAGAACGTTATGTCAACTCTGAGATCTGACAGAGAGCTTACTAGGTGTGTTTTTGTAAGAGTTAACTCTTTAATTTTGTATGATATGATTTAATTACCAAGTGAGTTGGAATGAGTTGTATTATCAGTATGATGTGATTAGCTGATGTGTCGTAATGCTTCAGCTGAGTTGAGATAACCCTAAGTTGAGGCGTTATAACCTTGCTTGTAAATAAAGGGCTTGGGATAGAGAAGAAGGACACACAGAGTCTCCCTGATCAAAGACAAAGCTTTGCTGAAACTCTGTCGTCTCTCAGGTTGTACTTCATTTGAAGACCAACATGCACTAATCTAATGTCGTTCTTCAATCGAGCACTTCCAACACACTGAACCCTGCAAACAAGCCAGCGCTATGTCGGAATTCTACTACACACACCACATCTCGAGAATTATGCTTCACTTGGAGAACAATATGCACTAATTTAGTGTCGTTCTTCAATCGATCAATTCAATGACGAAGATTAATCTCTCTTCGATCCTAAATATCATAGGAGATTTGTCTTCAACCTTGGTAATTCTACGTGTCAAGAATTGCCCTCAAGGAAGAAGTCAAGGTAGCGGTTTAAGAACAAGATTCTCAGCTCTTGGATCATGACTTGACAGAGATCGAAACACATGACTTAAATTTATTTATTTTATAAATCACATAGTAGTGTAACCTTTAATTTTAAAATCACATAGTAGTGTAACCTTTAATTTTAAATTGACTTTTGTACATTATTTCTTATCTCGCAGCTTTTAACATGAAATTTGTGTGTACAACCTTCTGACATGCCCGGTGTGACCACTCTGCCTCTTGTCTCTTTTTCCAAAGAAGATTCCCAAACAACAATCAACATGTTAATGGCACCAAGAAAGTGCAGCAGGCTCAAGCCATGCAGAAAGTTTTGAAGAGTGCCGTCGCGAGAAGCAGTAGCAGCAACACTTCTACCGGCAACTTGACTCGAAACGGAGCCAAGAATAAAATTGTTATCCCCAAACGAGTGGCAGCACTAGTTTTTAAGCCACCAACCAAGCCACACTTTCAGTTCAAAGAGGCCATCATTTCTGATCATGAGAAAGGTAGGTTATCGGGATCCAAAATTCTCGATTTTGTGTTAGAAGAGAGTACTCGTCATGAAGTGTCGCCACAATCATACCAGCATGCCTTTCGTGCAGACTCTAGGACTAGCTTACAATCAAGATCCTCCCTACGGAGCCCGAAACACCCGGTGTCCCCAGCGTACTCTAAATCAAATACTTCTACACCAACTGTTACGATACAAGTCTTGATGACAGGGGCCATGTCAGTGGAGGAACAGCTAGCCGCTATATCTCGTGCCATTGAAAAATTGAATAAGATAGTAGAAGAAAAATATTTCTAAATCACTACTCTCATGAGTAGGTTGGAATTGCAATCCAATAAAGAGCCTAATAACAGCGAAGTTAATGAGGCCTCCAAGAAGAATGACACCAATGGGCATCCTGATGCATCCACCTCTGGCAGACATGAAAATAGAGAGAGTAAGTCCATATCGGCCGCTTCGTTGTCTGTCTAGCAACTACAAGGCATAGACACAACCAAGGCTCAATACGGAGGACGGTCTCACGATAATCTCATGTACTCGAAGCCTTACACAGTGAATCGACAGCATGAAGATGCCGGTCGGTTATCAACCACCTAAGTTTCAGCAATTCAATGGGAACAACAACCTGAGGCAGCACGTTGTCCGTTTCATCGAGACTTACAACGATGCTGGGAACGAAAGAGACCTCTTTGTAAAGAAGTTTGTCTGATCTCTCAAAAGGAACGCCTTCCATTAGTATACTAACTTGGAAACCAAGTCAATAGATTGTTAGGAACAAATGGAGCGCAAGTATCAAAATCACTTTTATAACACCCGATGCTCTGTGAGCATGATGGAACTCACAAACACCAAGCAACAAAAAGAAGAGCCTGTAGTGGATCACATCAATAGGTGGCGAGCTTTGAGCTTGAACTATAAAGAAAGACTATCAGAACCATCTGTTGTAGATATGTGTATGCAAGGCATGCATTGGGGTTTATTGTACATCTTTCAATATAACAAACCCTCTACCTTTGAAGAGCTGGCAACATGGAGCCACAACATGGAGATCACCATAGCAAATCACGGTGAAAATAATCCACCAATAGGTGACCCTTAGACACCAGAGAAGTGAAAAAACTATGGGGTTCGAAAGCAACCATAGAAGATTCAATGGTTGTCACTGCAACTCCGTTAAATATCCCTAAAAAATATAAAAAGGAGAAAAAAGATAAGAAAAAAATCGACCTCAATAGAGAGAAAGACAACAACGAAAGTTCCAAGGGTTAGAACAAAAAGGGCAAAATCCATTTGTCGACAATGAAAATTTGTACTTAGTCAATAACGCAAAAGTTTATTGACTGGTCAAATATTGAACAAAAAGGGCAAAATCCATTTGTTGACAATGAAAAATTGTACTTAGTCAATAACGCAAAAGTTTATTGACTGGTCAAATATTCAACGATGCGAAAAATGAGGGTCAAGATGCTGACACAGAGTCAAACCAAATGATGGGCTCGATCCAAAGATAAGTCAGAAGAATTAGCCCAAATAAAATTACTTAGTGTAGCCCAGAAGTGGTCTTGCTGCCACAAAATAGGCATCTTTAACTTAAGGATAGGATTTCTAAATTAAATGGAAATAAGAATCCATTTAATCAAGAGATTCTGATTAAATACAACATCACCTGGTCTTTTGCTGTCTCGTTCAAATAATTCATCTTTACATTAATTTCTAAATCAAATTAGTGTCTCGTTCTGGAGCATCGTCAGCGCTTATGATTGCGTTTTCTATTTACTGCCAGGAGGAAACACAACATCACCTGGTCTTTAGCTGTGCTTATGTATTGAGGAGCATTGTACAGAGGTTTTGAATTCCCAAATCTAAGAGCTGTTCTAAGTGGCCAGCGGAGTTACCGAATGCTAAGCAACATTTCGTGGTCACAGTTTCTAGAGATTGATGCTAGCAATTATATATTACTATTGTGGATTGAGAGAAACTGTTAATAAATTGGGTCAATGGACCCATTATTCGCCCACTAACAGATAATGTGTATTCGTTAGTCTGGATAATTACAGTTATTTAGAGGATATTTATCTCCTAAGTGTTTGAGATAAATAAAACGTTTATCTCATAGGTGTTTGAGATAAATACATCTTTATCTCCTAAGTGTTTGAGGTAAAGTCGGTCTCTAAATACTATCTCTATATAAAGATTAGAGATATCCCAATAAAACAGGGGTGACAGACAATAAGTCACAAGACAATCCTTCTCTCTATAGCACTCTCTCTAGAGCAATCACCAAGGTCTAAGATTTGGTTCGTGGATGAAGAACTCGACTCTAGTAGCCGTTTTCGTACCTACGAAAAACATCAAGCGTGTTGGAGGTTCGTAACAACAAGGATCCATCGTCGGAATATTCGGAGACTTCATATGCTATATTTTCGAACCCACTACGTGTTACGTGGTAGCGCAATAATTGTAATTTTAATTTCAACATTGGTATCAGAGCATGATTACTTGTTGATTCGCCTTTAATGTGCTAGAATAAATTATGTGCATGTTGCGATTTTTTTCGGATACATGAATGAGACCCATTATTAAAATTCAAAATTTTTTGAGCATGTTTTTTCTAAAAAATAATTATATGTTTTTGTTCTCCTATGGTTGAGGATGAACTCCGTAAAATTTCGTGATTTTTGGATGCATGGTTTGTGAGAAATCACGATTTTATTTTTCAAGAAAACTGTGATTTTTTCGAGTTTTGGGACTCAAATTCGGAGCATGATATTAAATTCGGTTGGTACATAATTAATGTATGTCACATAAGCTTTCCAACGATATATGGCACGCATTATTTGGCCTAAAAACGAGAGAGATATGACCTTTAAAAGTTGGCATCGCGACATGGCGGCGGTTGTGAAAATTAGGGTTTTTTCAACGAAGAAGATGAACAGTATACCCATGCGCACCACGCGCTCAAGCCGAGCTACAGACGGGCGCCACACGCGAAGGTAGCCGCGCATACGCCACACGCACCAAGTCGCGCCCTCACAAGCAGCCAAGAGCGTCCACGCGCCAGAAAAGGCTGCTGGAACGCGCAACACGCGCCGCACGCACCAAAGCCAAGCTGATTCCACGCGCGTCCACGCGCACGCGTGTCACACACACGCCTATTCAAAAAAAAATCCCAAACGTTGCCCCACGCGCAAGGCGGCACATGGAGGCCCGTGAAGGTGGTTTCCAGAAGATTTTGGCCCCACCGCCGACGAGTGGAGTGTTTTCTTGGCTTCTGTAATTTTGCTATGGTGTTAAATTTACCTCAATACCCTCTGTGTGTATTCTGTTTAATTTTTAAATGATTTTTTCTAGAGAAATTAGCTTTAAAAATTTGTTTTGATGCACTCAGAATTTTTCTGTAATTCCAGAGGGTATATTAGAGTTAAATTTACTGTTTGTCATCTTTTAAGAATTTATCTCTCATTCTTGGGTTATTTGTGAGTATTTTTGTGGTACTTTTGTGGTCCCAAAAATATGAATAATGCGCAAATATTAATTTTTGCACTTTGTGAGCAGAAATAAATATTATGGAGAGCTATATGACATAGATGAATTATGTTTTATTTATTTGTCTTGATTTGTGTTATGGTTTAAATATATTTTTGTTGATATATTTGTTGGGCTTTTGGCATGCCCACACCTCTTTAAACTCAATTTCAAGGCCTTTACGCCCGTTTTCCTTAGAAGGAGAATGTGGCATATTCATCCATTTAAATTATCCTTTAACTTGTTATTTAAGTATGCTAGTTTTAGGTTAAATGGATGGATACTAGATTAGCATTCTAAAAAAACTTATGTTTATATGTTTACTCTTGTTTTAAGAAAATTCTTTTGAGAATAATGTGATGTGTGGCATTTCCATTTGTTTTATTGGAGTAGTTTGTAGTAGGATTTTCAAAGATGTTGTATTATACTATTTTCCTGTATATTTCTAGAAAACCTTGTACGGGGATATAATTTCGCACGCACATTATTCAAGCCAGAATTTTCTTAGCATAAGTTATTAGAATGCCAATAGAGCTAAATGGAGTCCTTACACACTTTATTGTATGGTGCAATTATACTATTCTAAATTATCATGTGGATGATTTATTACATTGTGGCTTATATGATGATGAAATTTATTGCGAAAAATTACTTGGAAAATATTTTTCCAACTCACATATATGGGAGATGATTATGAGCTTAGCAAATTTTTGATTTCATGGTGTGAGGAAGGATTATGTTTTTCATTTGAATTTTTTGAAATAAAAAGAAGGATGTATAATTAATGTCTTTTTCTTTGCGCAAACTAATGTAGTGAATATAATGGCCTCCAAGAATGTCATAGCTGATCTCGTTAAGGGTGAGAAACTTAACGGAGATAATTATGACGTTTGGCATAAAAAGATGAAATTCATGCTACATGAACAAGAGCTCAAGGAGCACTAGACCAAAGAGATGGTCGCGCCCACTGAGGGGCAACCCCTAAGAGACCACACTGCCTACCAGAAATGGAATCAGAAAGATCGTAGTGCGCGCTACACCTTGTTGAGCAACTTGCAAAATGATCTAATCGGGCAGTATGATGAACTTCCAACTTGCAAAGCTTTATGGGATCAGCTCAAGTTTTCTTTTGGTGGAACCTCAACTACGCGGCTTCGTAGCCTTGTGATTAAGTTTGAGGAGTACACAAACGACCCTAAACATACCATGAGTGAACATCTAAGGATGATGTCCAATATGATTGGTAAGCTAAGGGATGCTGGCCATGCGCTCACAGATGAGCATCAAGTCAGAGCTATCATAAGGTCCCTTCCTGCCTCATGGGCCAATATGAAACAGATATTGACCTATAGTGAAAACATCAAGAACTTTTCTGATGTTTCACAGCATGTCATCCTTGAGGATGAGACTCGAGATGCTGACAAGACCTTTGCTTATGTCACCCAAGGGGGATAACGCAATGCAAATGGCAAGCGCGGAAGACAAAGTAAGAAAGGTAAGAAAGGCGAGGCTAGCACTTCTGCGCCAAAAGAAGGAAAAATGAAGAAATGCAATAGAGGAAAACGTGGTGGGAAAAAGGATTTGTCTAAAGTCAAATGCTTCAACTCTCAACAGAAAGGACACTTTGCTCGTGATTGCACTGAGTTGAAGAAGGTACTTACAGAATCTCTCTCTCAGTTATATGTTTCCTCGCATGTGATGGTTGCTCATTCCCAACCTGTGTGGTTTGTGGATACAGGTGCAACAAAGCATGTAGCACGTGATCGAGAGGGATTCGTAGATTATCACCGGATTCCAGCAGGTAGCAAACATATCTTCATGGGAAACAATAGCTCCGAAGAGGTGCTAGGGGTTGGTTCTTACCAGCTCAAGTTGCGCACTGGGGGCACATTGATTCTTGAGGATATGCGATATGCACCCACTGTTCGGCTTAATCTACTTTCAGTTACTGCTTTATTAGACAGTGGCTTTTTCTTTATTTTTAAGGGTAATAAGTTGGACATCTTTTTGAATGATGTTTTGTTCGGACATGGTTTTCGCATGGATAGTCTTTTTTAATTGGATTTAATTGATTCTCAGTCCTCTTATTCTTATATGGTGAATGATAATATTGTGAATGATTCTACCATCTGGCATGCAAGACTAGGCCACACAGGCCAAGATAGAATGACTCGTTTGGCTAGAGAAGGCCTTTTGGGCCTACTCACAGGAGTCAATTTACAAACATGTGAGGCTTGTTTGGCCGGTAAAGCATGCAGGAAACCTTTTGGAAAGGCTGTGAGAGTAACTCAGCCACTTGAGCTAGTTCACTCTGACATATGTGGACCTATGAGTGTAAAGGCACACCATGGCGCCTCTTATTTCCTTACACTGATAGATGATTATACGCGATATGGTTACGTGTATCTGATATCTCACCGCTATGAAGCTTTGAATTGTTTCCAACGCTTTGTAGCAGAGGTTGAGAATCAGAAAGAGAAGAGTTTAAAAAACTCTTCGCACTAACCGGGGACGCGAATATTTGTCCGATCACTTTCAAGAAGTTTTGTGAGAAAAAAAAGATATGCAGGAAACTTACTATTCCTAATACTCCACAACAAAATGGTATTGCGGAAAGAAGGTATAGAACATTGTTAGACATAATTAGGTCTATGATGGCGCAAACAAACCTCCCAATATCTTTCTGGGGGATGCTCTTTTGACTGCAGCCTATATACTTAATCGAGTGCCTTCACAATCAGTCAAATCCACCCCATATGAGCTTTGGAATGGCCAAAAGCCAAATTTGGATAACTTGCGCCCATGGGGCTCAGCAGGTTATGTTCACAGTACTTCTCATAAGTATGGGAAACTAGGGCCTAGAGCTAAAAAGAGTATCTTCTTGAGGTATTTTAAAAACTCTAAAGGCTATGTGATGTATGGTGAACATCCAAATGGTGGAAAGATTGAAATAGAGTCTCGTGATGTCAATTTCATAGAGAGTGATTTTCCTAGCATTGGAGACGCAAGTAAAAATCTTGACCTCTTTGAGTTAGAGGAAGTTGAAGCCACTTTACCATCTTCAAGCGAAGGTGGGGAATTAGTTCCTCATCCTGTTATCGCTGAAGATAGTATAAGTGACCTTCAACCTAGTGGGAGCATCCTAGACAGTGGGAGCACACCATCAGGACCATCAGGTCAACAAGATTATCAACTGCGTAGAGGTGCACAAGGAAGAGTTCCATGTCATCGTTTTAAGATTGACGGTGAAATTCTTATGTGCACTCCAACTGATGAAGATGAGCCCACTTCTGTGGAAGAAGCCTTATCTTCACCTGCTAGTAATGAGTGGATGGCTGCAATGAAAGATGAGTTGAGCTCAATGGAGAAGAATCAAGTCTGGGAGTTGGTTGACCTTCCTCCAGGGCACAAGACTGTTGGAAACAAGTGGGTTTTAAAAGTCAAGCGCAAGGCAGATGGGTCAATTGACAAGTATATGGCACGTCTTGTGGCGAAAGGCTATACCCAACAGCGGGGTGTGGACTATGAAGACACATTCTCCCCAGTGGTGAAATTTGCTTCAATTCGCCTGATCCTAGCTATTGTCACCCAGCAGGACTTAGAACTTTTTCATATGGATGTTAAGACTGTGTTTCTCAATGGAGAACTAGACGAAGAGATTTAAATGGCACAACCTGAGGGTTTTGAAGTCAAGGGACATGAGCGCAAAGTTTGCAGGGTCAAACGTTCTATATATGGTCTCAAATAATCGTCTAGGCAGTGGTACTTTAGGTTTCATCATGCCATTACCTCTATAGGTTTTAAAATGATTGAACAAGACCATTGCGTTTACGTAAAACGGTCCAAGAAAAATATTCTGATCCTTTCTTTGTATGTGGATGACATTCTTTTAGCTGGGAATGACATGAGTTCCATTGTCGCCACTAAGCAGTGGATGTCCTTAACTTTTGAGATGAAGGACATGGGAGAAGCTAATTATGTGCTCGGGGTTAAAATCATACGTGATCGTCCAAAGAGACTTCTCGGTTTGTCTCAAGAGACATATATTAAGAAGGTCATTGAACGATTTCTTATGCATAACTCAAAACCCATAGACACTCCAATGGATAAGGCGTGTACTTTAAGCACAGATCAATGCCCAAAGAATGATGAGGAAAAGAATCGGATGTCCAAAGTGCCTTACGCAGCTGCAGTTGGGAGTCTGATGTATGCTTTGTTGTGTACGCGTCCAGACATCTGCTTTGCCGTTGGAATGGTGAGTTGTTATCAGAGTAATCCTGGATCCGTTCATTGGAATGCGGTGAAGAGGATTCTTCGATACTTACGTGGAACCGCTGATCTCGTCCTGTGTTATCATGGTGGAGACTTGAGATTAAAAGGATACAGCGATGCTGATTGGGGCGCTGATAGAGATGAGCGCAGATCCACTTCAGGTGGATCTATCTCTTGGTACAGCAAGAAACAGACTTGCATCGCCCTATCCATGATGGAGTCAGAGTATGTTGCTTGTTAAGC
This sequence comes from Escallonia herrerae, assembly GCA_033070095.1. Lineage (NCBI taxonomy): Eukaryota > Viridiplantae > Streptophyta > Magnoliopsida > Escalloniales > Escalloniaceae > Escallonia > Escallonia herrerae. Next base: position 197,649 of record JAVXUP010000360.1, read on the forward strand.
AGCAGTCCAGGAAACTGTTTGATTGAGGTCATTCATACAAGCTCTAGGGGTTACAGCTCATGTAGATGAGGCTGTCACTGTTCACTGTGACAATACAACTGCCCTAGATTTTGTAAAGGACCCCAAATATCATGGGAAGGCCAAACACATAGGCCTTCGTTATCACTTCATTAAAACTTTAGTTGCGCAAGGAGAGGTGACCATAAAGCATATACCTACTGGCAGAATGGTGGCTGATCCTTTAACCAAGCCTATTGCTAGAGATGTTTTCCTTTCTCACATTAGGAGTATGGGACTACGTAGGGTTTGATATGTTTATGGCATCTTATAGAGATGTCAATTGGGCCGGTTGGCCCGCGACCCAGCTCGTTGTGGCCCGAAAAAAGCTCGGGCCGGCCCAAGCCCGGTTATGAATAGTGTAGGACCGCCTATTTAGGGCCTTGGACCTGGGCTTGGACTAGGCCAAGGTTTCAGAAAAAATGGCCCGGCCCAAAAAAAGCCCTGGCCCGAAATTGGCCCTGTTTCTGGCCCAAAATTGGCCCTATTTTGGCCCGGATCTGGCCCAAATTCTGGGCTGCCCACTTTTTTCAAATTTTTGTCCCCCCCCCCAACGGCTATATTCCCCACTAATTCAAAAAATTCCACTTTTACCCCCCAACAACTATATAACGGCTAGTTTGGGGGGTATTTTGGTCAAAGTTAACTTTTTTAAATCTTTTAAGGTTTTTTACACTTTTACCCTTCCTAATAACTATAGACGGCTAGTTGTTAGGGGTATTTTGGTCTTTTGTGAACTTTGAAAAATCTATAAATTCACACCCTTCCTTTCTAATTTTTCACATCAATCTTCTTACTCTCTCTTATCTAAACATTGCTACATTTCTACAATCGTATTAACCCGGAATCGCTCGAGCTATGTGTATGTTGGAAGGATTATCTTGATATGAAATACCGCGAGCAAGATATACCGATTAACGATAGGAAGAGCAGTGACTCGGACGTTGAAATACTTCCAGATGATTAGGTAATTTATTTTTATTTTCCTTTTCTCAAGTTTTAAGAATAAAAATTTTCACAAAAAATAGTTTTTTTAGAAACAAGATAGATATTTTTCATATATATATATAAAAAAAAATAGGTAACTTCGCCTGTTTGTTTGCAAGCAGCCGGTCCCAAGCCCGAATAAAAGGAGGAGGGCCTATGAACACATTTATCTTCAATTTAACTTTATCGGTTTGAATATTTGAATGCTAGAAATATTATTGTTTACATACATATTAATACTTCTAAAAATTTCACATTCGGAATGTAAAATTTTTGGAAATCAAATGTCTTAAAGGGTTTGTAGCAACCTCTTTGCAGTGGTCATGGTTTTACAATAAAGATAAGGATGTATATAGAAAAGGAGGAAGTAGACAAACTAATGAGAGAGTCACCCATGTTTAACTGCTAGTGCCCCTCTTGTGTAACGGGAACCATACTACAACGTCAATGGTGAACCTCTTACACTAGTTTCATTTGGCGATTGAGGCTTTTGATGTTGCTCCAAGTCTCAAACCATTTAATTTATAAATGTGAATAACAAGGAGTTAAGAATAGGGAAAAAAACCAAAAAAAAAAATTTTGGCCTGGGCCGGCCTAAGCCCGGCCCTAAAATATTGGGCCTAGGGCCAGGGCTTAGGCTGGGCCCAAGTATATCAATTTTCAGGCCTGGCCCGGTTTTTACTTTTTCTGGCCTGGCCCCGGCTCGGTTTCGTTGGAGGCCCGCTGGGTCGGCCCAAGCCCGGCCCATTGACATCTCTAGCATCTTATGTACTTGACATTATTTATTACATTAAATTTTTATTTCTTAATTTGAGTTCATTTTGGAATGAATGGATAATCTTTGTTATTACATATACATCCTTGTTGAGAGTGTCACCAGGCTTGAATTGACCCACTCATACGGGTAATTCACCTTGGCGCTAAGATAGCGAGCAAGATGAGACATAATTGTCTTAGGTACCAAGAGGGCGAATAAGATGCTACAGCTTATAAAGCAAACGTGTCGCCTTAGTTGGAGCTAAGATGAGACCTATAAAGTTAGGTCGATCATAGAGTATCTCCACAACTCTATGTAGCCTGCTTACAGCCGAATGTGAGATTTCAGGCAGGCACTATAAGAGTGACTGGGCTGAAAAACTCAAGTTAGGCTCTTGTACAGACCAGACCCAGATTCGTATGACGTATTTTATTAAACATTTATGTGACACGCCCTTGCGGGTTACGCCATAGCATGCAAATCATACTGCATGTGCTAAATGCAGATCGACAGTGGGAGTGACGAATGAATCCCTGCTTCATCACTGTGTGAGCCACTTGGATCGAAATTTTTGATCCTATATGGTACCCTTTTCACCTTAGACTATGTCATGAAGATGATACTCAATGTCGCTACTTTAGCATGTACCCTTGGATCATGAAGGATGCGGTCTCGCGGGGCATGTCGAAGAAAGCGGTTGGGTCTAATTGGAATGACATGAAGGCTTTGGGAATAAAGTTCAATATTATACCATGTTGTGTGATTCATAACCCGGGCGACTTTGTCGAGTTTTGTTTCGATATGAGTCATGAATACATAACATATGAGATGTTTAACACTGCTCACTATGAGGGATTTGAGAGTGTTTAATCTGGTATAGTTGAACTATCTGGGGTATGTACGAGATTTTTTGGAGTGATGTATTGTGTTAGTTTGGTGATAACTTAACACAATACTCCTCAATTGGATATCCTTTCTCGTAGGTCGCACGTTCCATTTTCTGTATGAGGAGATGAGTGGACAAGAGATAAGGAGGGACTACACGATTTATTTGTTCTGTGTGTGGGCGAGTGAGAGCTATTAATAAATTGGGTCAGTGGACCCATTATCTGCCCACTAACAGATAATGTGTATTTGTTAGTCTGGATAATTAAAGTTATTTAGAGGATATTTATATCCTAAGTGTTTGAGATAAATACAATATTTATCTCATAGGTGTTTGAGATAAATATATCTTTATCTCCTAAGTGTTTGAGATAAATACATCTTTATCTCCTAAGTGTTTGAGGTAAAGTCTGTTTCTAAATACTATCTCTATATAAAGACAAGAGATATCTCAATAAAACAGGGGTGACAAATAATAAGTCACAAGATAATCCCTCTCTATAGCACTCTCTCTAGAACAATCACCAAACTCTAGGATTTGATTCGTGGAAGAAGAACTCGACTCTAGTAGCCGTTTTCGTACCTACGAAAAACATCAAGCGTGTTGGAGGTTCGTAACAATAATGATCCATTGTCGGAATATTAGGAGACTTCATACGGTATGTTTCCGAACCCACTACGTATTACGTGGTAGCGCAATAATTGTAATTTTAATTTCAACATAAACAATAGGTTGTTTATGCGGAAGCACGAGAGTAAGAGATCAGGCAATCCTTTGAGACATTGTGGGTATGGCGCGGGAAAAAAAATCCATGGTTGGAAGAAATATTCAAGGACATTTGAGTACTAGTAGCTCTGTCTTTAATGGGGTTTGCATGATTTTCTCTTAAGCTGATATTTGTAGCTTGCTTCTGTAGGGTTTTGATCTATGATATATGTTGGATATGAGATGACTTTGTGACTGAAAATGATCGGCTTCGAGGCACGTTGTAAAACGCTCTCCTTAACTTTATATTTGCCCCCACCTAAAGTGTATGAAATACTGTATAATGGGTTTACAACTAAGAAATTCTGTAGAAATTTCTTATTGTAAAAGATCTGCAGAAAAGAGAAGAGAAGGCTTATCTATATGGTCAGATTTTCGAACCATTGTGCTCTATTTAAAGCACTAGTGGTTGCTAATCAGTGGTTGCTAATCAAAGGTCACACCCTTTCATCATGCACCCAAGTAATCTGGACCGTTGGATTAGAAACCGTTAAGATTAACGGTCCAGATCTGGACTGGTAACTAACTAGCTGCCTAACAGGTGCAACCGTTCGGGCATAACCCGAACCAGTGCAAGTGATTGCGCCTCACAGCCCACTGCCACGCGTGCGTGCGATTGTTCCTCGTATGGTGCTTCGCACCATACGAGGTGCACATGCATACATCTTAGCATACCACATAAGTATTAAAGTAAGTGAAATTCTTTATTATATACCCACTTACTTTTCCAATTCCCTTCTATGTGGGATTTCTCCCTCTTTGCCTCTTCACCTTTCTTTCATCATTTTGACAATGAAAATGAATCAACCTTGACACTATATTTTGAAAAAACACTAACAATATAATCCGTTTTATGACTTGATTGAGAACTAAAATCTGCAGACCTTTCCACCAATTTTATTTTTTTTTCCGGAAGAACAATTGTGTACTAGGTTTTGGGGGAGAGTTAGTCGTCTCAGGGACAAAAGCTCTGCTTGATTTCTCGCGAGGCCTATGATAATGGATAGCGTTGAAAGTCAAGTTATAATACGGAGCTAAGCACAAAAAGAAGTGAGTTCCGGCCAAGTTTTACAGTGGGCTGAAATTCTTGGTCCCTCTGTTTTCGAACAGATTGATGCCAATAGGGGCTAATGTTGCTTTGTTGGTATCGAGCTCATAGAGAATGAGGTTACAATGTATGTATGTCATGATTTAACACAGAACATCATATCAGTATATGATTAGTCTTACACTCAAGAAGCTTCTTCCCTTGGATCATTTTGGAATTTCAAAAGAAGCCAATTACACAATAAATCCCCTATGGGGTGAACATATCAACATGATACACCTCTGTCATATTTGGGTAGTACAAGCCAAAGTTCTGCTCAGTACCCGGAGGCTTGAGATTCTCGTTAAAAGTAGCAAATACATAAGTCTCTATACTCTTTCCAGGCCGCTTTGGCGTACCCGTTGTTCCGGAAACATGCTGCACCAAACTGTTGACATACATTTTCGCATTTGAGATCGTAGCAATGTCGCCATTTTCGTTAGACGGCCATCCACTTTCAGAGATAACAACATCAATATCGCCCCCACCAACCTTCTCTAGTGCCGAGTAAACTGCATCGGTTGTAGCATCAAACAAGTTTTTGTACTTGAGCTTTCCATCCCTCACAACAACCTCACTACTGTTGAATAACGCGTACGATAATGGTATGTCTTGTGGATTATATATGTAAGAGAAGTAAGGGTACACATTCACAAGTAGAGGGAAGTTATTCTGAACCAAAAACTTGGCGATCGGCTGCATTATGGATTTCACATCTTCCGAGAATTCCCCTTGTGAGGGCGGGTATGAAGTTCCAAGGACTAAAGTTGAAACTGATGTACTGACCGAAATTTCACCCAGATAAGAGGCTCTTAGGGCTGTATTAAGGTTCTTCATGGCTGGAAACACATGAATCGCTAAATCACTCGGGATGACTTCATTGCCAGCCGATATGCAGCGAAATTTTATGGTGTCTGCATAAGGAAGTACATTATTTTTCACCCAACTCATGGCAAACAATAAATCACCTCCAAGATTTTGTAGATCCTCGTTAAGGGTGCCAAGGATGACTTCGATTCCACTATTCTCGAGGGCTGTAAGAACATCTTGCACTGGTGCAAAGAGGCGTACTCGTGCTATGCCTCTCGATTTCAGGAGTGCTATGACTTGGCTTGGGGGTGGGAGGTTGTTCCCTAGCAATCCATAGTTCACTCCAACTATACTAGCTTCTGCTTCATGGTAGTAGCAAGATCCTTTGTCACATATAATGAATCTCATACTTTACGAAAAGAATTGTGAACATAAACAGTAAATAACTAACAGACTTACCAGGTGTAGAGTTCAGCCCATGAAGCACAAACAGGTAAAGGAAGAAGGTCACCCAACTAAAGAGCCAACCCATATTTACGCTAACTTTAGCAGTTATCTCTACTGTCAGCGTACGATGATGATGTATCACACAAAGATGTCAAGATCATCTTGCTGAAATAGGATATATAGAAGACAGAGCTTCAGCCAAACTTGGACGAGTGATTTGTCTAGCATAATTGTACTCGTTACCCATTGATAATGACTAAAACAAAAATGGCTTGGAAATAGCGTGTATACTTTCCCATATACATATAAAATTATGAAGAAAACTACAAGGATCACTGGACTTATTTGGGTGTCTTAGCCACAAGCGTGTTTATTAAATTTGATGTGGACTATTTCGGATGCATTGCTAATTAATATTCATGGTGGCTTCTGGAATTCATCAGAATTTCTGGTAGTTGATAAGCTTGGAAATTAGTTAGATTATCACTATGATCAGGCTCGAAAGGAACATATGAGCATCGTAGTCATGATTGAAGTAACTAAGCCTTTTGGCTTAGGATTTTTTTAATCTCGAATAAATAGCAGTCAGTGTAGCACAAATATGGTCAGTGTAGCACAAATATGTACAGTGCTGCACTAAACCAGAATACTGTTATTGCTGGAATCTGAACTTGCTAGTGAAGGCTTCTCCAATTGAGATCTTCAGTGGGTAACTGCAAGCGTGAAATATGTGTTGAGCCTCAAAAAAGAAGGACTGCTGGCAGCAAGGATTAAGAGCCATGATCTATGCAGCCTATGATCTTGTAATGGTTAATTTTAATTCATGCAACTTGCTTAGAAAAAAAAAATGCAGCCTATGATCTCCCGTCTGAGAAGACTATGATTTGGTTGTTGGCTATGGGCACATCCATATAGATATGCAAATACACAAAAGACGAGCTTCTTTTCTGAAATGTCGCCTCATGTTCTTTTTAAATTGCTAAGTCTCAACAAACCTTGAATTTGAACTTATAATTTATTTATTATATTTAATGTTATTACTACAGCTAAAACACACAACGCTAAACGACAAAAATATGGTTAGTCAAAAAATTAATGACGCAACTCAGTGCTCTCAATATTAGTCGTTAAAGGTATGCAAAAACGTCACTGCCTTTATTTTGTGCTGCTATTTTCTTGCTAAATGGGGAGTTGCACAACCTTGGTTTGAACCAAATTCATTGTAATCTTAGTCAAAGGCAAAACCCATATTCGTTCCTAAAATTCAAAGTAACATTTAGTATTTTGCGACACCTTTGGACTGAATATTTGGCCGTGGACTTCAAATTTTACTGCTTCAGCTAATACTTACGTTCCTTGTATTTGAAATTGAAAATTTTTCATGGGCTGTAGTTACACTTTTATGTGCATTACAATGAAGGATGGAGTATAAGTGATTGAAAAAATAAAAGAAGTTGAAAAATTATGTCCAAACTACGGAAGGGTGCACTAGTGTTTAATAATTTAGAGATAATCTAGTGAAAAAATTTATTCTTTTTCTCATCATATAAAAAATGCTCTAATCCTTTGGCAATGGAGGAAGTAGAAAGGGACTCTTTGAAACGCTTAATCTATCAATAAGATAATGAATGGCGAAACGAAAAACGTACTTGATTGAGCCAACTTATGCCAACTCTAAGGGATTTGAAGCGCAGAAAATAGATTATTGTGCTATTTTCTTCAATACAGTGAACCACAATATCAGTGACTCGCATCTCATCATGAACTCAACGACAATTTGTAGCCGACGACAGCAAAGACTTCTGTTTTTTCTTAATTACTCTTCACATAATTACTCTTCATTTTCTTTGTGATGAAAATATAAATTGATTTATTCTATAAATTTGACAGAGGCGTGATTTAATTTTCAAAAATAGTTTGAGATTCTATATTCAACTTGTTCCAGGTACATCCTCTTCTTCTATTTCTCGCAAAACTTCAATTTGATAATAAGAAAATAGGCATTTGAAAGGGCATGTAACTTCTAATCAGTAATCAAGACCCTTTTATAGTAGGAAGCAGTAACTCCTAATCCTTCCGAAAGAGAGCAATTATAAGGTCACAAAACTTTTACAAAATATGGTCTTACTTTTGCAGTTCATATACTTCTGAGCTTTATCTAACTAAAAGGTACAACATATTTGCTGTGTCTTTTAGTTTCAATAGATAGATACATGTAGCTCTGGTTTCCTTGTTAATTCTTTGTTGTCTATTTTGACAGAATTTTATAATGTCTTGCATGTTCGACTTTCCTTAACATGCTTTCATTGAAAAGATCAATTTAACGCATATTTCCCTTTAAAGTCCTGCGGTAATATCTATCCGTACTCAGTTCAAAAGATACCTCTAATATGGTGAGAACAACTTGTTCCAAACTTCCTTTCCTTTCCTTTATATCACTCATCTATGATGTATAAACACCGATATGGCAAAAGTAAGGTTTTGATTTTTCCTTTATCACTCTATGTATATATACACCCAAAGAACAATACATATATGGTGTTAGGAAGGACATGTTCATCATATATGGAACAGGCTAAGCACTAGCAAGCCGGCACAAACCGTTAAAAGGAAGGCATATGCATCTATATTTCTAAGTGCAATGCCATAAGGCAGCTATAGGTAGCAACTCTGCTCAGAGTTGATGCCATTTGCATCTTTCTAGGAATCATTAGGACTCAAGACCTAGTCAATGATCAGTATATATTTGCCCCACGTTATTCCTAAGCTTCATAGGTAAGCATTTGATACAGCAGAGGAGAACTGAAAACAGCCTCTCTGCCCCCTGAAGTGCAAGGTAAGCTTGTCAGCACCTGCTATTGTTTTCTTAATGCTAAACTTTGATCATCATCTTCATCACAAAGTTTAAGCCTTGTTCCCATTAGCTAAGTATGGCATGAAGCATTGCTCGGAATTGAAGAATCATCAGATTAACTTGCACTTCGCAGAATATGATTATATCCACAATAGACTGTTTTTCGTGGCCTGTTTTTGAGTGAAATTAACACCACTTTACATTATAAGCTTGTTCATTAAGCCTTTTGGGTCGAGCACAAAGGTTTTAGGACTTTTATGGATTTATTAGCTAATTAATTCTCATTGTATTAAGCTTGAACTGTGTAGTAATCATGTATATAAAATACGTATTGTTGTTCACTGGCTAAAGATTTATAATGTTGTTTCTGAAGCTTACCTAAGTGAATGGCTACGTATTCACAAATAAATGGGGGAAATTTCAGCAGGTTTCATGCATATATCATGTAATAGATCTATATATGCTTGATCAAACATGACAAACTTTTGTTGCTTTAGCCATACTGTGAATGATGGATAGGCATATAAATTCGACACTCCATTCTGGGGGCCATATTGGTTTCCACCGTGGTTTCAGTTCTCTGCTTGGTTGATTCCAAGTTCAGTTGAAATGCTAAGTTGCACAAGAATCATGTTGTTATGACCGTCTCTCTTTTGGTTCCGTTTTTTGTTCAGTCTATCGCGTAGAATCTTCTAGTTTAGTGGATTGGAGGATTCGTTTTCTCAAATGCCACATGCCAACATGCATCTTGGATGCATCTAATTGCATAAGTTCTGCCTAATACTGATGATTGCCAGACTCTCCTCAAGATGGAAGCCACAGAGGAGATTCAACGAACTCGTGAACAAAAGCAAAGCATAGAAGAGAATCATGATAGACAAGATGACACAAAGAGGGAAGACAAAGTTACTCGCATGTTTGAAGCAACCGATATACAAGATGACATGACAAAAGAAAGACATCAGAGTGGAACAGAGGCGGAAGTTGACGTCAAAACAGCGAAGGGAGGAGAAAAAATTGGAGAAAACCAGACCGTCTCACCAAAAATATCAAAACAAAGTTCTAAGCAGATTTCCAAGTCAAAAGTCACAGTTCCGCGGCCATTCTCTTTGGCGACTGATAAAAGGATGTCAAGGGAAAGACGAGGCTCGATGGATTTCAAGGATTCAAAACCAATTCTATCCAAATCTGCCAGTTTGAATTGCAAGTAAGTATGTGTGGTGTAGCATTCATACTTCAAAGAAGAAAGTAATGGAAAAGATGTTTCTACCTTCCAGAATGGTACTAAGCAAGTAGAGCGTAACTACAGGAATATGTCTCGATCTTCACTTGATCCTGAAACAAACTCCGAGCTGAGGCGTGGTAGTTCAACTAGGCCACCTGCTAAAACAAGTTTGAGGCCCAAAGTTCCAAAAGGTACTGATATGCAGGTTGACAGGAATGTAAAGGTAAGGACTTTCTTCACCCCAAGGTTGCAATGTCTAATTTCTTTCACCTATCAAATGCCTAGCTAAAGTAAATGGCGGAATCCACTTGGAACTCTGATACCACTTGTGATGATCTTATACAATCACCGGTCAACCCAGCAGCCTTTGACAAACTCACCACCTATGAGTCACTAAGTGAGCCCAATCGCTCAAGTGTGACTTGTCGCCGGACCGGCCCCATTCACTCAGGCCTCACTCTTCACGAGTCACTTAAAGTCACTGAAAGTTATAAATGGACAAGCACAGCAACAAAACTACCAACTTCCATCTAACATAAACACCACAGTCATGCAATGAAAAATGCTGAAACCAAAACAACAATTTAACTTGAGAACTTTCCAGTAACGAAAAGCCGAAGACTGAATAAAAGACTGGGAAAACAATAACTTCTGCATGGTCTTAAGTCATGAACTCCTCGCGACTTTGGACTTTCAGACCACTAGTTATCCAGACATACTAACTAGAACATGATTATTCATATCTAAGCATCCCTGCCACGCTGCCAGAACCGAGCATCTCAGCTAGTTACCTGCAAAGTAAGAGCGAGCGAGCTTGACAGCCCAGTAGGTATTAGGTGTAGATTAATTAATTACTTTTTTTTATTTTAATCTCATTACCAACAGAGACATCTTCAATTGAAATCACAGAAGGGTTCTACCTCAAAAGATAATGTTCAAGTGAAATTAGAAGTTGTAAAGAAGAAACCACAAGTAATCGCTAAGGCATGTGATGAACTTATCGTTTTATCCTTCAGATATTTTGAACTAGACATCGAGTCCACTAGTTAAAAGGGATTTCAACCGGACTTACTGCTAATAATTGTTTTGAGCACAGAAGCAGGAAGGGAATCAACTAGACAGCAACAAACTGGGGCAGAGCTTCTCATTTAAAGCATTGCCATTGCCAAGATTCTACCAGCAGAAAGACACCCCTTCAAATGTAGCAGCAAAGAAGGTAAAGCTTGTCGAAAAATTCTGGGGTTGGTCTAAAAACTACAATGCACCAAAAGAATTAACGTTAACTTTGGTACAAGCTTCTTTTTTTTTTTTTTTTGGGGGGGGGGGGGGGGGGTCAAAGTCCTTGTATTCATTTCATCAAAAGAATTACATCATTTCTCTTTACATGACAAACTATGTAGTATCTTCCTATATACAGCTGAACAAAACTCTATAGGTATCCCCCCCAATTAATTGAATCAAAACTCACTAAGCACTAATCTAAGTTGTACACATGAAAATTCTATCAGGCATTCCCCATTCTGCACAAATTCTTTTATTCTTTGCTGTAGGTTGTACATTATTCCAGCTGCATACTCTCCATTTTATCCATTGTTGAACCACCTGGCAGCAACCTTCTTGACTTGCTTGCATCTGCCCAAAGACTCTTGCATTTCTTTCTTGCCATATTCCATAGATAACTGCATTTATGGAAAGTCTACACAGCTTTGCTTTAAGCTTTTTCCTCTAAAATGGTGTATTGCATGCTCCATGAACTGGTCCCAGGTGGTGAAAGGTATCTTAACTCCTAGCTTGTTGAAGATTGTCTTCCATGTACCTTGAGCATAAGGGCATTGAATAAAGAGATGACCCCTATTTTCCTGCTGGGAACAACACAAGTCACACTTATCATCCTGTATCATATTCCATTTCTTCAATTTATTATAGTCCGAGTATTAGGAACTCTGATTCCGGACTTTTAAAAGGTGATTATAGTCCGAGTACGGAGCTCTTAGTTGGATTGCCAAAATGCAGATTCCAAAGGCTCAATCGGATGGCCAACAAGGTGAGAATGTTGCGAAGTCTGAAAGCAAGAGAAATGAAGAGAAGTGTAAAAAAGTCTCGAAGACAATAAGTAGCGGTGCAAAGGAGACCATCGGCAAATTGCTTAGAGCTACTCGAGGCTCTCTTAGCACTTCAAAACATGTCACCAGAGGCGTTGTTTTAAGTGCATAATGTGATCTAGTGTTCTAGTTCTACACAGGTAATGCATGCCCACATGTTCAAATGTTAGCACTTCTTTTCTGAAGCTTGAGAGCATTAATCAAACTCCTAAGTGAAAGGGAAAGCTATCATTCCCTAATACATGTAGTCACATCCATGTGCTTATTATTGCTGGTGTACCCTCAAACATGTAATCGCATCCATGTGCAATTTCATCGTGCTTCATATGTCTACACAAACAGACTTAGACCGAAACGATTGATGCCTCAAAGTTTCTACTTTTTGTACTTTTTAAACATTATGGTGCGGTGGCACGACACCCGCCCTCCACAAAACTAGCAAGGGTGAAACGTCTAGGAAGAATTTCCAGAAAATATCAAGCACATTGAGATTCAGCCATGTTCTTTATAAATTGAAAACAGCAACGGGATGGTGTATGCTTATAAATCGTATGGGAATCAAGTGGCAAGAATTTAAATTGCACATACTGCAGATGACTCTGATAACTCATTGACAGTCCATTGTCTACAGAAATCATCTTTTCCCGAGCTTTTGGTAACTGAGTTCTTGGTCTGTGAGAAGAAACTTGCAGTACGAGACCTTACTAGCTAAAAACTGATGGCAACTGCTAGTGGAATACGGCGACTTAAACTCAAAATACACGCGGTTCCACCCAAATTGATGCCTAAAAGCTCTGCATTTTGCTCTTTGTAGACACCATGGCCTCCACACAGATATAAAGATAAAATTGTAGTGTAGATACTCCAGAGAGGATCAATCATATATAGGATCTGTCATGTTCTTTGTAAATTTAAGCGAATGAAAGGATAAAGAAAGAGTTTTTTTTTCCTTAATTAATACTGTTTTAAAATTTAATTACCAATATACTCCATTTTGAAACTTATTTATCTATATACCACATTTTGAAAAATCGCTATTTGAAACCACGATTTCGTAAGTTTCAAAAAAGAGTAAATTGATAATTAAATTTTAAAACAATATTAATTAGAAAAAAAAGAAAAAAAAAACTAGCTAAAGCAAGCGTTGGACTTGTTCATATGACAGTTTCATGATAGAGATTATCATCTACGCAGGTGGGGGATCTCCGACAAATTCTGGCATATTTTCTCATCGTCACGTGGAACTTGTCAATGACCAATTGGGAAAGATATCATTTTCCTCTTAAGAAGAGAAGAGGTGCAACTTGAGTTGGTCAGGTAAATTCATGAGTCCTTAAATCCAACTAGCTTTAGCATTTTATAAAAAAGGGTTGAGTTAATTATTTTAGGTTGGATTTAGGAGTGCAACTTGAACTGCACAACCCGTAGGCAAGGCGTGTCAGCCCGTAAAAATATGAACGTCAACTTAGTTTTATAGATATCGGGGTAGATGCGGGCATAAAATCGTGAGTTCGTCAAATATATGGGTTGAGTATGAGCAAAGGTTTCAAAGGCTTGTCCAGCCCGTCAGAAACCAATTCCGTCCAACTTTTATATAATATGAATTACGTATAAATATTTTACGTGTACAACATATGAATTTTTTCCCTTTAGTATTTGAAATCCTCTGACAGTATCTCCTTTGTTTCCTATTATAATATTGGACTTCATAATATTATTTTGAGACTTTAGTCCTTTTCTTTTTCCTTTATTTTGTCTACCTTTGTCGTCATGCTTTTAATTAATTTCATTTTGATACTTTAATGTACTTTTCTTTATTATCATGACTAATTAGTAGGCTTGGATGACAATTAGTATGCTCAAAAATTAATTAAATAATACTTCATTCGTCCCTAATTAATTGATAATATTTGACCTGCATAGTTATTTAGGATATGAGTCATATGTTGTTTCTCATTCTACCTCAAGAGAGAAAGTGGTGCATGAGAGAGAAAAATAAATTGGTGAAAGATTAAATGTAGAGAGAAAAATAAATTGGTGAAAGATTAAATGTAGAGAGAAAAATAAAATAAAGATAGTTTAAGGAAGGATAAAAATGAAAAAGAACTTAAAGAATCTTTTTTAATATGAAAGGTGATCAATCTTTTAGGGACAGACAAAAAGGTAATATGATCAATTAATTAGGATAGAGGGAGTAACTAATTTGTAATCATGAACAACTAATAGGCAACCGTGTCCAGCCCATCCCCACCAAAACTTTTATAGACCGAGCATGGACATATTATTCAGCCTATAGATGGGCTGCGCTGGGCAAGGACACGAATTTTTTAAAGTGGTATGGACATGGTTGGGCTCTTGGGTTCGTTTAGCTCATCCAAGTTACAGCCCTAGTTGGATTTAGTTGGTATATTTAAGTTTTAATTGGTTCATCTAGGGATGGCACCGGGGGCAGGTTGGATGCATGTCTTACAAGATCCATACCCGCCCCGCTATCCCTAAAACCCGCACCCGCCCCGCACTGGGTTATATAATTTCAATACAATAGCCGACCCTAAAATACTTTGGAAACTCCATCCCAGCCCCGCAACTGGCGACTGAAAATTCAGTGACTGAAGACTAAAAATTCAATGGCAGCTCCAAATGCTCCATTTTCTTGATCTGGGCTTCAAAGGTTCAAAGTGCTTTGTCTATAGATAGAATGGTGAGAAAAGACGTGTTATCCTTTGATTGTCACGTCAATCCCTACGGTCTTCTTGGCCTGGTGATGAAGTTGGAGGTGGTAGTGACGCCCCCGTGACAATGAATGGTCGAGGTAGAGGTGGACAGACGGTGGAGGTGTTGGTGATGGTTTTTGCCCTAGGTGGAAGTGGACGACTTTGGTGCTTTGGTGAACTGTTAGCTCTTTGTGAGTCACTGATGGTGCAGGGGAGAGGGAGAGAAGAAAGAGGCATAATGGCCGACAAGGAAAAGTCGACAGAGTCGCTGAGAGGGAGAAAAGAACTACAGTGGCGGCACCTTAGTCAGCAGAGAGTGAGAAAAGATGAAAATTAGGGTTGGGGAGGAATCAGAAATAAGGAAATCATTTATATATGTTGGGATGGACGACTATGATTAAATCATAGTTTTTAAAGGCACAAGCGCACTTAAGGCTCAAAGGGTCCCTAGAGCCTAGGCGCAGGCGCGCCTTTTTGAAGTGAGGCGCAAACTAAAAATAAATAGATATTAGTACATTAAACAAATAAAATCACATAAGAAATTTCAGAACATGGTAATTTAACAAACTTTGAACATTAGAAAAAGTTTCAGATGTAATGAGAAGTAGTTGATGCTAACTAAATATGACAAAATCATCTTTATCATTAGTAAAAGTTAAAGCAAGAATGTTTTTCCTCAAAGGGAAATCGTAGACTCTCAATCTGGTAAAGATTCCTCCTCAATTTCATCTTCTTTCTCTACAAGGTAAAGTAAAGGAGTATATTTATTTAAAAAGAGTAACAATTAGAGATGGGACGCTAGCATAATGAACAATAATACGACAATCATCGATTAATTAGGAATTTGAAGTTTTAGATTTTTTTGTGATTTAGATATTGATTTATTATAATAAAGAATGAAAAATAATAAACGGTTGAGATGATGTCATGACCAAAAAATTAAAAATCATAATTCTTGGGCTTTTCTTTGCGCCTCTATCGGCGCCTTGCGCCTGGGCGCCTAGGGCACACCTTTTTTCGAAGGGGCTGAGCCTAGCCTTAGGCAAGGTTCCTAGAGTGCGACTTGCGACTAGGCGCGCTTTTGATAACACTGGATCAAATGATGTCCACGGTTAATATACCGAGGCAAGAATGGGTCGCGAGACGGGCAGGTACCGAGACGTCTCGGACAAAATACCATACTCGTCCCTAGACCTGGTCAAAGTCAAAATGACCCGTTCTATCGGACCGGCACGGGGGATCCGCCAGTTACGGATCTTATTGACATCCCTAAGTTCACTTCGTCAAATGAAGTAATTTTTTTATCTAAAAAGAAAAGATTGGTGGCATCTCTCTTCCTCAGCGAAGTCGGTTAAAGACGGTAAGCTGCTCATCTGTCTCACCATGTAACTTGGTTACAAGCTGCTCGTGTAACATGGCATTGCATCTTCAAAAGTGCCCAAAATAACTAGCAAGTTGCTGCTTGTATCTTCCCCACCCCAGCCGACTCCCTCACTATTGACCCCATTTCCAGTGGGGTTGCTCACGAACGCGTTCAGTTGGTTTCTGTCTTTCCATTTCTCAGAAGGCCAGAGAAACAGAGAGAAGATGGCACGTTTGCTTTTATAAGGAAGATGAATCACCAATTTTATCCGGTCGATCAGACGCTCTTACTAGAAGAAGACGATTTCTGAGTAATGTACCGAAAGGAGGAGGAATCTAGAAGTTGGGCAAATAGAATCAGACTAACTTTGTCACAGTTCTAGTTTTGCATCTAATCCAATTTGATTCTGCCCAACTGACGACCCATCAAGGTTAAATTGCTTCCCTCGCAGTCTTTTATTACCACCATTTCTGTGCCACAGAACTTCAAACTTCGGGGAAAGAACAGCAGACTCAAACCGGCAGCAAAATGAGAGAACACAAGGGGCTCTTTTACTGTACAAACAAAACAACAGAGAACAAGAGTGTAACACTCATCTCTCGCTTCTCAGCTTAGCTTATAGTACTCCTCCCTGCCTGTATCTTCCAGGAAGTTATCATCGTTAGATTATTCCGTCTATTATAGCATATATATGTATATCTCCTTACACTTTACATAAACACTGTTAGTAAAACTGGTTTCATAGTTCTCTCTCTCTCTCTCTCTGCACACGGAACTGCTCGTTAAAAAGCTTCGACCATGGACGCCGCTGAAACTACTTCTCTCCTCTTCCTTTCTTCCTCCTCCGCTTCGTCTTCCTCGTCCTCTGCTTCCCACATGAAATGCGCGTAGGATCCCAACACCGCGCTGTCAAAACACATATCCACTCAGTACGTAAAAGTTTTGGCGCGAACAAAGGGGAGCATATGATTTGGGATCGAGATTGGGCGGGCCAGCGTACCAGTCGTCAGGAGAGGCATGAACCGCCTGATCGAAGTAAGATTTTGCTCTGTCTTCGTCCTTCTGCGTCTCCCAGATCAGGTTCCCGTACAAAGAAAGCACTTCTCCATCTCCGGGACTAGCTAGTATGGCTCTTCCGTAATACTCTTCCGCCTTACTCGTGTCCATCTCTACCTGTAACAGGGGCAAAATCAAATGAACCCACTGACTTCATAAGTTTGACTTTTTGAAAATTCTTAAAATAGATATGACACGATCTGATTTGATTGTACTTCAGCCATTTCAGCTGGGCAATTTTGGCTAACACGAGAGTAACTTGTGCCATAAAGGCAATGCTCGTATAATCGAAGGAGTACAACAATGGCACCACGGCGGAAATTGAGGATACGAAGTTACCTCGTGCAAAAACTTGGCGTAGTTTCTGAGCAAAAGCGAATTCGTAGGGTTTGACTTCAACATCTCCAGATAATACGCGCCGATCTTACCCCGATCCGCGTTTCCACCCGAAAAACCACCGATTCCATAATCATCACCGCCACTGCCACCTCCGGTCAACCTTCCCTTACTATTTCCACCTCCCGAAAACTCTAGTTCTTCCAACGGAATCCCATTTCTCGGCCAGTTGCAATCCTTCTGATCAAAAACTCTCTCGCTCAAAACCAACGATCCAACACCTCCTCCTCCGACCTCGTCGTCACTGTCAGAGGCATACTCCTCCTCCGGTATCCTCGCCGGGAAGGACCGTGACCTGAAAACTCCGCGAATCTCACTTTCCGCCGCGATCATGTCAGGCTCAGACAGCGCTCTGCGGATAGTACTTCTACGAGTTGCTTCCACATTCAGTGAGATCCTGGGCGAAGATGAACTGATCCTCTCGCCGGAGAAGAAGCCGGCGCCGATGTCGTGGGTGGAGATGGACACTCTCGGTGAACCGGGGATGTAGGAGGAGAGGTGAACCGGGACGGAGCCGGTAAGCGGAAGAACGGCTTTCATGGTTTACTATTATGGGCTTTTTCCTTTGCTCTGCTAGCACTTCACTGGGGAGGTTCGAAGTGGGGGGAAGGTGAATATATAAGGCGTGAGGCCGAATAGTGGGTGGACACGTGGATGGGAGCACGTGAGGGGGAGTGGCGTTCCCGGAGGAGACGGCGTTAGTGTGTGAGCGTAGACTAAGGCTAACAGTTCCGTTGTCACGGAGAGACCGTGAAATGATGATGTCACTTGTGGCCACGTGGAAGCGTCTGGCAAAAAGTAAGTGGGGACCTTGAGCTGTACGGCTTCGGTATAGTGTTTAAGTTTTGCTTGCAGGAGTTCGGATGAACGGACGGGACGGTCAACGAGAGTGTTCATTTTGTCTCTTTAGGCAAGCAAACAGTTTGTCGCTAAAAGAGTTCAAGTACTTTTGTATTTTTATTTGTTACGGCTCAAGTACTGGCCTTTTAACGATAAATAAAAAGTAAATTATGGAAGCACAATCTTGCTTAAAATTACAAATTAGTAGGGATACTTCTTTTTTATATATATAAATTTGCTCTGCAAAAAAAAAAATAGCAAAACACTCTCTTATCAAAAAGAGGTCGAAGTAAGTTTGCTCCACCTCGATGGTAAGAGCTCCAAAATTTTGTCTCATTCAACATGCCAGCCTTCATTAATTTGGGTGCGATGGAGATTCAACTTTTGTAAGTATCAATAACAACAACTAGGACTTGTAATTTAAAATCAACGGAATAAAAAGTTAAAATATTTAAATGCAAATATTTGAATAGTCTACTTTTAGAAGGGGAAGGTCTGTAACGCACGTCCCCACAGTCTTTGTTCTTTCTTTGTCCTAAAATGAATGTGTATTAGCAAATGAAAATGTAAATCCAAGTGTGAAGATGTTTGTAGGATCAATAATTCTCATGCAAAAGTAACTTCTGAAAATGGTAGAGCAAAAACCGCAAAACCAGCTGATTTATGTCAAATCGTGCTTTAAGTCATCTCCAGCATCATTATCTTGATGTTGCATTAACACTTATTAGCAAACACAGAAGTACAAAGTTAGTGGTGATTCCACAATGGTTAACAACTTGACCCAAATAAAACAAAAGGGAACTAAAATGAGTGTGCAATAGATGTCAAAACAACGTGCCCCAACGGGGGCCAAACCCAAGATGGGGTTGCACATGAGAGAGAAGAATGCGGGATATGGTTTATGTCGAGTCTATGTTCCACGACGCCAGCAGTATTTTTGAACCAAGGGGGGAGGCGTGAGGAATGAACAGCCCCCTTGGTTTACAAATCCGGCCTCCCGCGACCCATCCATCCCCTGTGTTCCCTACCTCCCCCATACCTTTCAACCCCCCCGTGATATGCCACTTGAGAAGCCTGCCCCATGCTAACTCCACGTGATCACAACTTCTCTCCGCTTGCCAAGTGGCATGCCTTTACTTGTTTTTCATTTTTTAACAATTGTAATACCTAAACTTCACCTTTTTACTATTTAAACTCCATTTTCATGTCCAAAGCTCTTCAAGGATTGTTATCTAGCTTTACTTTTTGGGCTGCCCCGAAGATCAGAAGGCTTTCTTTCGTTGCGCTCCAAAGTTTCCTCGACCTTCCAGTCAATTTTTTTTGGAGGTCACGAGAGAAAACTTACTCATGCTTTAGTTTCATTTTTCTTTCCAAATTCTACTCCTTCCGTCTCTAATTAAAACTTACTCATGCTTTAGTTTCATTTTTCTTCCCAAATACTACTCTTTCTATTCCTGATTAATTGATCGTGTTTCATTTGCACGCTTATCCAGATTATGAGTTATATATTTTATAAATTTTCTATTATACTCCAAGGGAGAGAGAGATAGAGATAAGAAAAAAAATTGGGCTTGGAGAGAGAAAAATAAGTTGATAGAGAATTAAACATGAAAAGAGAAATAGAATTAAAAAAAAATGTAAGAAGGTTAAACATAAAAATTCACATAGAATATTTCTTGATTTGAAAAGTGATCAATTCTTTTGAAACAGTTCAAAAAGAAAACATGATTAATTTTTTTAAGACGGATGAAATAATATTTTATTAAATGTATAACAATAATTGAGTCTAAGGTAGTAACAAGAATAAAAAAAAGAAGTGAAGAAGGGATTGCCTTATAAAGCCAAATTAGCACTGGTTGGCGATAAGGAGCCCATTGCTTGACTTGCTCAACATATCATAAGTAGTGTAGTTTTCCGAGCGTGATCTTATCTTATCTTCACTCCATTCGACAAAACAAATCTGGGATGACAACGAAAGGTTCACTTCCTTCTGGTGATATAGTAATTAATCAGCATTAAAAAAAATAGCTTGACAATGGCATCACTATTACTAGTCTAAAATTATAATATCTTCTCACCTACTCTAGTTGGCTTTAGTAGATATTAACTGATCACATGACAATTTGACCCCGATCTTTCCAGGTAATTCTGCCTAATAAACCTCAAACCCAGCACAATGTTGCTCTACGCGGTGCATGCTGAAATGTAAAATTAACACATGTATTACACCGGTGTCATAGTCTGTCAGTAATCAACTTGTTCAGCTCAAAAGTTTCTTGGCGTGGTACAAAAAAGACTTGGAATCATTTCTTGCCTACATACACGGAGTACGGGGGTTAAATGCTACCTTTACGGAGTATTTCTTTTCCTCGTTCACTTTTGTGTACTGTGCTTCTACTTCTTTCAACTCCAATGGGGTTCCAATCCATCCATCAGCCTCCATCCCCTTGAGGTTACACTGTTCACCATCTAGCTCCAACTCGGTGGATAATATATATATGGCCCTGCTCAATTCCAAGAAAGAACATTGTGATACACGGCTAGAATTCTATTAAAACACCAAAATATATAAACACAAACGCTTCGATTGAATTAGGGTTGCTTTATTTCTCTTCCTCACTTTTTTTTTTTTTTGTTTTTGTGGGGGGGGGGGGGGGGGGATTCGGATGGCTATTCTCTACTAGAATCATTTTTGGTTGGCTTGGTTAGTGGGATCAATAAAGCCCAGGCCTATGGAATTGTTGATCTTGTAGTGTGAATGAAAATCACCCAGATTTCACGCAAATCTGTGATTTTCCATTCATTTCAAAACTTCCATGATCGCTTCTCAAACCAAAATGAATCTTTCGACTCATTTGGCTCTCAGAAGGCCCATGTGCTTTGACTTAAGTTCTTGGAAGCATTGAAGCTTTAACTGAACTACTTATGAGCTGCTATTAAAATCACCCTTCGGGCTATATTGTTTGTTACTCACCCAAAGAAAACAGAGTTCTGTGCTGCACTGAGACTGATGTAAATTCTGATTATTGTAAGAGGATTAGTACTTGAAGCACATCAACAATGTGCTCTCAAGTATACTTACCAGTTAAAAATATTGTGCTTTGAAGTGCAGAGGAGGAAGAACAATGCACAAGAAGAAGATAGGAAAGGGAATCCACTTTGCCTTCAACCACGCCGAAGTACTTTGGCAATAACATGTTGGCATCAAGTTTGCAAGTAAATTGCTGAACATGTTCGTAATTATGTGGCACGCTCCAAATCAGTAAATGCCACTGGATAGGAAAAACTTCCTTGTATTCAGTTTGGACTCACCTACTGCTATGGAAACCCTACAGGTTAGATATCAGTTTTGCCAAAAGTCTTCCTAACCAGTTTTGGAGACAACTGATGGGCAGAAGGTCTAGTACTATCACTACTATGCATGCAATCAAGTCCTAATCCAACTGCATCTTTTTTGCTACTACAAGTACATCACAGACATTCAGGAGGCCAGCTAACACTAATGGAAGAGAGAGATGCAAGTGTTGGTTCCGGCAGCAATCAACTGTTTTTGTAATAATTTCCTACTGGTACATTCTCCCGTTTAATTTTAAAGGCGTTGAAGTTGGTGCTTGTGGGTTGCATGGTTTTGTGGGGTTCAGTCGTGGCGCTAAGCGAAGGAGACAGGTAGAAAGGAAGAAGAAAAAAGTACATCCGGAAGTTGATTTAATCTTTTTACGAACGGTGAAAAAATAGGCAAATAGCCAAACCCTTATTCCTCAAGTAGATTGTACAGCTGCTCAAAGTGCTCCACACCCAGGTTATTTCCAGGTTCAGAGACCTTCAAGCAGGGCTGTAACTTGGGTGGGCTAAATGGGCCCAAGGGCCGGAACATGCCCTGCCCACTTTCAGAAATTCGTTCCCATGTCTATCCCAGCCCATCTACTGGCCGAATATTATTTGTCCATGCCCAGTTCATAAAAAATTTTGGTAGGCACGGACTGGACAACTGCTGCCCACGAGTTGTCTATAGTTACAAACTAATTTTTGTTTACTTAGTTTTAAGTGTGTCAATTACCATTCAAATCTACTAACTAGTCATGAGTTTTTGTCTTAGCTTTTAGTATAGCAATTACCATCCAAGTCTGCTAAAGTCATGATAATGAAGAACAATATAGCAAAATCTTAAAATGGATATAAATATAAGCATGGAAACAAAGTTTTAGGACAAGATAAAAGAAAAAGACAAGAGTCTTGAAACAATCTTAAGAAGTCTAATACTATAACTAGAAACAAAACTGCAAGAAAAAATTATAAGTATTTGAAAGGCTAAGGGGAAAAAACACATATCTTGTACACATAAAATTATACATACAATTTGAAATATATAAAAATTAGACGGGTTAGGCTTCTCATGGGCTGGGCGGACCTTTAAGAACCTTTGCACATGCCCAGCCCATATTTTTTATGGGCTCAAATTTCTATGTCTACATCCACCACAGTCTCTATAAAAGTAAGCCCATGTCCATGTTTCTATGGGCTGGCATGGGTTGCCCGGCCCAAGTTGCATCCCTACCTAAGAAGCACGGATTCGAGTACGGGTGACAATACAACACGGGTGCGTACACTCCGATACGTCATTTTCTAAAATAACAGGATAGGAGTGCCGCTGCGATACGGCAAATATTTCATATAGATAAATACTCGTTTTATAGCATTAGTAATAAAGTTACTGAACCGCCCAAAATAGTTAAAAGAGTTAAACTTCAGTGCGAATTTAGGAAAAAGTAAACTTTGATGGGTTCTTTAACTGATGCACTGGGATTGAGGGGTCAGCTTACAAAGACAATAAACCCAAAAAGTTCCGGTTGTAACAGGTCAATTAAACAAATAAGCACGTGAACTAGTACAAGCCACAATCAAGAAGCCGCTAAACAACGATACACACGACAAGAAATCTTCTGGTCAAAGAAAAGGCAGAGAAAGATCAAACAAAGGATTGGAAATTGCAATAAAAAAAGAAAGGTTGTCTTCTGGTCGATAACGGTCAAAAGGCAAGGCAAAGAGCAAACAAACTATCTTGCCGGTGATCACCGGCGGTCGCTGCTGGTGACCAGTCCTTGCCTCTGCCACCGCTCTGCTTCTCTCTCTTCCCTCTTGGTTCAAGACTTCCAAGCCCTAGATCTAAATCCCGTTAGTTTTTGGGTATGTGTTATGTATGTTTTAACCCCCAAAAAATCTTCTAAAAGAATATGTCTTCACCCCTCATAGTATCTGATATGCACCCATGCCGCACCCGTCCAACACCCATGCCGCACCCGTCCAACACCCATGCCAGTGCTTCATCCAGTTTAGCGCACCCATGTTTCGTAGGCTACCTTCAAGCAGCAACATCTTCTGTCGAAGGAAGTGTTGCTAATGAGTATCAATCGACATTGAAGTCCAGAACGATTGCTTTAAAGGTCTTTGCAGAAAGTAATGGAAGCATCCAGAGCAACATTTAAATGTCACCAAATTTTACAGTACCTCATGCTGTATTTTCTGAAATTTTACTGCCTCGCTCAGTAGTTTCCTCCATTCTTAATTTTGGGGGTATCATTTCCTATTTTGCATATGGAAGTTGTTCTTCTAGAATATTATGTTGCCCCCACAGCAAAGTGTTTGGTCTTTTTGTTTACATGTGTCAATTATCTTTCTGAGAACCAAAAAACCCAAAATGGTTTTTAAACCCAAACAACTTTTGACCCAAGCCAAAGAAAAAAATTTCAAACATGCTGACAAAAACACTGTTCAAAAATGAAAGTTGGAACAAAAAAGAAGAAATCATGTACCAATTGCGTTTTTCGAGCTGCTTGTCTCCCAGGACTAGTATATCAGTTTTTGATGATGTACTGGCTCATTGGGCGATTCTGAATTTCACACAATAAATTTTGAGGTCTCTTGGACTCTTTTATTAGTGGTTTCAAAGGTTTATGTCACGTTATCCAAAATTGGCACTCGGAAGCAACCTTGGTGTAGCACTCCGGAACCAAGAATCTATCAAGTCTCTAAATTGCAAAAACTCGCCTCCTTGACGCTACAACTGAATATCCACACGCTAAACCCAAACTGTAATCTGAAAAATCATGCGTAGCTGGACAATCTCACACATAATCGCTTCTCATGGGAAAATCGCCAACGTACTTCAAACATTCCCTTGCACCAGCCAACTCCTCCTAGAAGTCTGCCCGTAAAGCTTTAACCACCAGCCCATAAACCCCAAAGAGCACCACTCTGAAACATCATCCACGTCTTCTCAAAGCCAGGAAATCAATCAATACCTACTGAGTACCCCCACTTGCTCAAATACTCTACTAGCCCAATTAATCAGGAGCCATCTGATGCCCCACAGGACTCAAGAGAAGTCTTTACTTCAGTTTCCTTCAAACAAAATATCACCCGCTTCCACTTCGCCATCATAGTTTATATGGCTGTCAGACTCGTGAGGCCCATCAGGAGCCATCTGATGCCCCACAGAACTCAAGAGAAGTCTTTACTTCAGTTTCCTTCAAACAAAATATCACCCGCTTCCACTTCGCCATCATAGTTTATATGGCTGTCAGACTCATGAGGTCGTTCAAACCTCTTATGTTCCACTTCCCAAAGTATAATTTCTCCCCTCATAGACTTGAGAAGTTTCCAAATAGAGCCACTACTTCCTTTTCACTCCCCACAAACTCCAACCTAGGAGTATATACTAAAACCACTTTGATGAAACCACTTTCCATCTCCGGCAAAATACGGTATTGATTGTCTTCCTTATAGTCAACTGCAAGCTGAAAATCTATGAACCTTTCACTTTTCTTAGGGCTTTGCCAGTTGCCATAATCATCTCTCTATAACTCAAATAATAAGCTTATGCTCAACTTTTTCTCCCCAACTCCCTCTATTTTATTGCACTTCTTTTGGAAATCTTTCCTGCGCTCATAACTTGTTCTCAAATAACCATCTGGTTAGGTCAGACTACATCACTCGTATTGTTGTCTCACATGATGGTTGCGACCTATGAAGCACCGGTGCGGCAGTCTGGGGAAGCACCGGCACCGGATGCGCGTCGGGTGCGGGTGAGCGCTGGGTGCGGCATGGGTGCGCACGGGGTGCGTGTCCGAAACTTTTTTTTTTTCAATTTATTTTTTGGATCTTGGGTGCGGCTCGGATACGCACCCAGGGATTTTTGGCAGAGAGTAGAAGAAGAAAGAAAGAGAAGGAGGAGAAGAGAAGAAGGAGAACAAGAAAGGAGGAGGAGGAGAAGAGAAGAAACAACCTGCGCCAATGCGGCGAGGCTCTTCTGGTGATCGGCGAGGGTCTTCCGGCGATTGGCGAGGGTCTTCCGGCGACCGGCGAGGGTCTTCCGGCAACAGCGCCCCTCCTTGCCCAGATCTGAGTTGTGACGGCTATGTAATATATAAACAGGGCTAGGGTTTTTTTGAAGTTTCTCTTTATTATGTTTGACTCCCCCACTTTGTTAACAATCTTTTAAAATGGCCCCAAATTTTTTAAAATATAACAGAACTTCTACAAACTTTGTCATAATTGATTATGCATTTTCAATATTTCTAAAGCAGCCCTCAAAATTAACAAAATACCTTATTATTTGTCTAAAATAGCATTATTTTTCTTACATATAAATAATATCTATTAATAAATTTTTGCCGTATCCCCGCCGCACCCGTTTCCTATTTTTTGAAAAAATGATGTATCCGCGTATCCGCACCCGTATCGCATCCGCACCCGCACCGGAATCCGTGCTTCTTAGGTTGCGACAATTGGTAAGCTGTAACTACATCCTGCAACAGAATTCGATATCCTTCTCATCCTTCTTGATATTTTTCAGTTGGAGACATGACAAATTGCATCATTCTACCTCCAGGTGACCTTTTCTTGACTACCTGCTGTCTTCATTATATCAATTATATCAAAAGACTAAACAATCAACCAAAAATCAAAACACGTAGCCTCCAAGTAACCACCTAATATAAGTTGGCCAATATACTCTTGGGCATCGAAGCACCAGGGGTTTGTTACTAAATCGGAATTGGTATCAAAAGATAATCCTTTTTATTGGACCAACCACCCCATCCCCCTTCTAGGTTCGTGTCTGTCATTGCCACAACTTTTGGTGCGAAAAGTGAAGCCATCAATATCTGTAACTCTTCAAGCAACCAGAACTATCATCCTTATGGAACACAAACACAAAGTATGTCTAAATGGCTGCTTAACGCGGCATGTAAGAAGCATGACCATACACAGACTCATGCATGTAAAGCGCCATTTTATTTTAGATAGATGGCAGTGAATGAAATTAACTGGACAAATTTACAAGTATTGATGTCAAAATTCCTGAAAAAAATACCTACCTCCCAAGACCAAGTCTATTGATTCTTCTTCAGCTCGGAAGTGGAAGAAGCGGATCTACGTTCTAGACTAGAAGTTCTAATTATGAAGAGAAGTGTTTCTATGAGCATGCCGCAAACCAATCCAAGGATACCTCCAGCAGCATTCTGAAAAGTAGCATGGACAACACTGGTTATATAGCTAAAGACTGAATTGAATATATACAGGTAAGATCAGAAGTATAGATAATCATGTTGACTGCTATAGATAAATTCACCAAAAGCCAAGACAGTGATTCCGAAGTTACCATTACAGGACTATGACCAAACAATGCTCTGAATGCAGCATATCCAACCAAATAGCAGGTAAACATCGTAAGCACAACATGTAAACCTGTGAGACAGATATAGATAAAAGAGAATTAGAGCAGTAATACAAAGGCACAGACACAATGATGTACTCTCATAAGTGAATGAACAGCTTAGATTATATGTATGAGAGAGTGAAATTGGAAATCTGGAAGGAAATCAGCAATTGTAAATAACAAGCCAATTATAAGCACTTACGTAAGATAATAGTAAAGGAAGATTAGATATGACACAAGTAGCTTTATTGCCCAAAATCTCATTTCTCCACAGAACAATAGATATGATAATCAAATAGATAAATCGAATGAAGGTATAAAGGCCATACATTTTGACTGTGTGGGGCGATTAGTGTTACTTCAGTATGTCGCTGCAATCTATCGAGAAAGTTACAAGGCCCTCCTCAAAGAAGTGGCACCTATATTTCATTCATAGTGCATATTGTATATACTATATTACATGGTCATGACTACCATTTTTTGAGAGAAGTTCAATCCCATCCCGGCAGCGTTGCTTGTTTGAACAATCATTATAGTCTACCGTCAATACATTATTATTACGTTTTTCTTAGATTATTTAAGTGCTAAAGTATAGAAAGCCTAGAGGGAAGGAATCATGTACATGCAGGGTATAGCCAGAGAAAAAGAAGCCGCCAAAAAGAGGAAAACTGCAATAAGCACTAAAATGAGATAGCGGCTTAACAAAGTGCACTTTTCATTTAACAGTCACCCTCTTCCCTGTAGTCATAAGCTTCATTAACACTGTTCCTGCATACTTATACAGCCTCTACCAGCTTAACTAGCCAAGACCTCAAACAAACCTATCTTCAAACACACTCCCAACAATCAAATTCTATGAAGTGACCCATCATCAAGTACTTGCAAAGTACACGCTATTAAGTTGATACAAAGGAGTAGTATTTCTCTTTCCAAATTTATGTCCCAAACTTTCATTTCTATCCCAGCCAAAATAACAAAAATACTAACGACTATGACATACTTCATCCATTCCATAACATTTCCCCCATTCGATCCATTGTTACTTTCTATCTGAGTTACAATTCAATGTTTAGATGTTCCAAATATACAATCAAAATTTGCAAAAAGTATAAAAAAAAAAGAGAGAACTCACCAAACCCAAGCTGGTCCTTGTATGAAGAGAAAGGCTCATCCACACCCTTCCTGGGCGTAATGTCCTTCACCAGCTCCTGATACGCTTTCCTCTCTGCATTTTCCGCCATTTTTTTCAGCCTCACCTTCAGTTCCTCACTCTGCAAACACCCCAAACGGACAGCACACAAATCACAGTCACCCCCCTTTCGGGAACATAGGTAACAACACAAAAAACAAAAAAAAATTTACTCCATCGTCTCATAATTCCTGTCCCCCTTGACATTTTCAAATTCTAAGACTCGGACATCCAAAAAGTAAATTATGTGTTAAACGAGTGATGATCGACTAGTCTACTTGCGTTATAATAACGAGTAAAGTGAACGTTTATACAGGAACCAAAATTATCAAGCGGAGGGAGTATCGTCACCTTCTCTCTAGGTTTGGGGCTGGTCAAGACGAATTGAGAACCGGAGAGGATCGAGGCGAGGCCGGGTCGGGTTGACGGGTCGGAGGCGATCCAGATGGAGCGGAGGGATTTGTAGGGTACGGAAGGGCGCAGGGAGAGGGACGAGGCAGTGCTGCGGAGGTCGGAGGAGAGGGCGGTGTTGCTGGCGGCCGAGGTGAGGAATGAACGGAGGGCTTCGGTGGCAGATATGGTGAGACCGGCGGTGGCGGAATCTGGCGAAACGACGGCGTCGGTGGGCATAGTGTGATTTGATTTGGGTCAGAATCAGCCGGATCTCATAAGAATACACTGTTAACCGGTTGGAGTCAGTTTTACGAGGCTATTTAATTATTTACACCGAGATGGTTTTTACCGACGAATATCGATAGAGTGGTGTTATATATTGTTAAAAACTAATAATAATAATAATAAATAATGTCTCTTATTTTGTATGTTTCTCCCACATGTGTTTAGCAAATTGTTATTACATGCGAGCTTACAAAAGCATCTGAAATCTGAAAATTTATAATAGTCCATCGGATCGTTACCGGTTGGTTTTTGTTTTTTTTTTCTTTTTATCGACAAACATTAGTTTTTATAGGCTTCAACTCGAGATTTTAGATGACAAATTTTAAAATTTAAACGGCAATCAATTGTTATTAAAACAAAATCTATTATCAAGCTATATTGTCTTATTATGATGCAAAAGCCACGCCAAAATGATGGAATAACATTTGACGGCTTGAGAAAAAGATTTAACATAAGAAGAAAGTAAAAATTAAACATATTTTTAGGTCAGTTATAACTTCACAAAAATTCATGCACCAACGACAACTAACATAAGAAAACGTGAAATTGTATTGTTTGACTGTTATCTTTCATGTTAGACTACGAAATTATAAATACCAATAAAAAAGTTTAAGTCTGGCGTTAGGTGGTGTTTTATAGAAATTGTTATAACTGCATTAGATGAGTGATATTTGAGTTATACAAGTACCGTCCAAATGGCTAAAATGTGAGGGAAGATGGACCAAACATACAGGATGAGCTCAATTCGACCTAATAGTTTCAAGCTAACAAGCTGTCATGCACAAGCGACGCGTGTGCGACTCATCCATATATAAGTTAGTAGTGTGCAATGTATCATCAATATGTTTACTGATACTCCACCGTATATATATATATATATATATATATATATATATATATATATATATATATATATATATATATATATATATATATATATATATATATATATATATATATATTCAATTTCATGCATATCCATGATAACATATAAACTGATAACATACTAATGAACTATAACTAGTATTGATGTCAAGGTTAACATAAAAAAGCGGTATTGTACTGCGATGCACGTGCAGAAATAAAGTTATTGAATTAAAATTTAATAAAAAAATTAAACATGATATAAGTGATATAAAATGTAAAAATCAAACATGTCACTAAGATAGGTGTCTACTATGTAATATTTTTGTTTGTATCACATTTTAAGAATCTTCTCATAGTGTCAAGTGCCATTATTTCAGATAGATAGTTGTACAACATCAAAAGAGGTGTTACATCAAAATGAATTTTTCCTTTATATATAGTATAAATAAGAGTTAGTCCATTCAAGTATTATGCTTCCATCTTATTTTTCACACTTACTCGATGCGGGATTAAGTAACTCCACATTTGTACGATCACTCAATCGATGCGGGACTATAGTAGCTCTGCATGTGCACCTCAATAATTTCCCCCTTGCACCTTACACCCTTGCGTCGTGTTCTGCAAAAACCACTGACACGCGTGCAAGGCCCAAGTCGCTCACTCGATATGGGACTAAATAACTCCGCATGTGCGCCTTAACAATTTTCCCATCACGCCCTAGTGTCGTGTTTTGCATGAACCACTAGCACTGACACGAGTGTAAGGCCCAACCACCGACACGTGCAAGGCCCAAGTCCCTACCATGGGCTCTAATACCATTTAAGGAGATAACATGGAGTCAAGAGTCCACCCCCGTGGTGGTAGAGGCCAAATATACATGATAAGCTCAACTCGGCCTACAAGCTTAAGTCAATAAAACTTAGTCTATCCAAGTATATATGTCCATCTTATTTTTTACACTTACTCGATGTGAGACTAAATAACTCCACATATACACCTCAACATAAAAGTGTTTTTTTACTAATGATGCGAATGAATGTCAATTATCATAGTAAGCACAATAAAGTTGGGGCCTCTAAAATTGGTCTCAATTTTGCCATTGGTACATTGCATACTTTCTTGAATAGTCCTCTAAAAAACTCACCTTTCGTATTTCATATCATTACTCAGCTTCCATGGATTGGTTGTCTGAAAAGCCTATCAATGTTAATTTTACATAGACATAGTTGGGTGGGTTCTAGATCAGTGGTTCTTTTGGTCTAGGTTTGGAGGTCTAGATTAAGCTGAGCAATCTTACAGAATTGTTGTTCACCAATGGCTTTTTGCAATTTCTCTTAACCCCCATTCCTTACTTAATGAGCTCAAATCTTGGAAATTTTGAGGGTTATGTATTAAAGCCCAAACTTGCCTTGCTTAATCACAATTTCGAAATATGTGTACCTTCATTTTTCCCTGTCTCTCACGAAAAACTGCATTTGTTGCCGATGTTGTCATTTTGCTTTTGGTGAAACTTTGACTCATCAATCAAGAGTCTAAATAGAGACTTGACATTGAAATGTTTATGTTTTTCTAGGAGACTCAACCCCCATATGAACTCCCACCTCTGTTTGCCTCCTTCACCGTTAGCTTCCCCAGCTTTTTTTTTTCTCAATTAGTATGCAATTATCCGGACAGGTGAAGGTATTAAGCACTGCAAACAAAAAATCTACATTCTTTGGATAGTATGACGACCCAATGAGATATCTAGGTATAGACCGGCCATGTCGTTTCCATGCTCTTCTATCCTAATAAGTTTGTTCACGTACATTTGCTAGCCCTCTTCGGTAAAGATGTTTGACCCGTTCTTAGGTCAGGTTTTCTCAAACATGTCAACAAATAATATTCAACAGATTAATGCTTCCAATATGGTCAGCTCAAAGCGCACGCTCCAAGCTACATGTTGTGCCTCCGTCACCCAAAATCACTCCCAAGTGTTGATATCGCCATGCCTCCCCTTTAGACAATGAGTTGACAGGTGCTTATCTTGACTATATGGTGCATATAGAACTCCTTTCATTAGGAGGGGAATTGACAATGCTCCTTCTCGCTGACAGGTCTGTTTTCAGTTGGGAGGGCCGCAAATAGAGCTCCTATCCACAGCCCGAGGGTCGTAGATAGAGCTCCTTCCCTCAGACAGAGAGGCACAGATAGAGCTGTTTCCCATTAGAGAAGGGCACAACTTGGAGGATTGACTTTAGCCTTCCCTCCAAACATTTGGCTAAGGTACTTCTCCCCCCCCCCCCCCCCACCCCCAAACACCCAGTGGCTTCTACTTTCCCCTTAAGATCTTTCCTCTCCTTATGGCTCCTTATTTCATGACCATCATGTCTTCTTATGTGTCCCAGGCACTGGATTCTCGGCCGTATCCATGTTAAATGTCCCCGCACAACAGTCATTGACCGTGCCCCTACATCATTTCTATTGAGTATCGTAATATCCCGAAAATTTTCTTTTTCCTTGCGTAAAATTAGTATTTTTGAACAAATAAATATGTGGTCTTTTGTTAAAAAATTAAGAAAATAAATTGGGATTGTTTCTGAAATTTTCGGTTAAATGAAAGTGGTTTCATTCGAATCAAAATGAAGGAAGATGGTGTTTTGGAATTTCTGAAATTTTCAGTCTACTAAAAAGATTTTCTAAAATTTTTAGTCGATGAACAGTAACTTTTAATCAAATGAATAGTACTTTCAGTCGACTCAAAGTTATTTTTGGTCGAATTCAAAGTGTTTTCATTCAAAGTGTTTTCGGTCGACTTAAAAGTGTTTTTGGTAGAATTATAGGTGTTTTCGGTGGACTTAAAAGTATTTTCGATCGACTTAAAAGATGTTTTAGTCGAATGAAAAGTGTTTTAATTGAGAGAAGAAACAACTGAAGGATTTAGTCGACTCAAACTTGTTTTGTTTTGAATGAATAGTGTAATTTTTCACATCCATATAAATAGTATTTTATTTCATTCCTAGCCTTTTTGGGGTCCTCTGTTTCTTTTCTCCTCCTTTGCACAAGAGAGAGAGAGAGAGGGAGAAAGAGAGATAGAGAAGAAGGCTTGAAAGTTTGGAAGCTCTAAGAAGGAACTTAAGGATTTGTGGCTCTCAAAAGGTTTGGGAAGTTTGTTCCCTTTACCCTTGCGGTGGAAAGAGAGAAAGAGAAGGCTTGGGAAGCTCTTGAGTTCTAAAGTGGTGCTTGATGATTTGCATTCTTAAAGGCTTGATTAAGGTAAGGGTTTACTTTCGAAAATTTAAATCAGCGATGGACCAATCGCTCATGTAAGTCTTTAGATTCTTTTGAAATTCAAACTTCTTTAAATGGGGATAAGTGATTCTTCCTCTTCTTTTTCTTCTGAACTTTGTTAAGAATGACTTGTTGTCAATTCTATGATTTGTGAAAAATCAAATTCCGTCAGATTTGTTTGACCTCAGAATATTGACTTGTTGATATCGTCGTTTCAGTGTGATTTATGATCGTCATTATTTCGTGAACTCCACTTCTTGTTTGACGAGTTCGTCATTTGATAATGTGATTTTAAAACCTTTGAATATGGTTTGATTTGTCTGATATTTGATAACGGTTATTTTGAGATTTTATTTTGGTGACTTTATGAGCCATGTCATAATGTATGTGACTTATTTCTGACTTACCCACATGGATTGAAACGTGGGCTAGCTCAGGGGAGTTGAGATAGAGATCGCAATCTTACTTTCTGAACCGAACTCATATGTCAGGAATGACGTATGTGACCACTTTCTGAATGGCTCTCTAGTGTCTATCTCCGTTTTCAGATATATTTTGGCATTTGATATTTGGTCTGATAGTGTTTGTCTCCATTCTCAGATATATTTTGGCATTTGATATTTGGTCTGATAGTGTCTGTCTCCATATTCAGATATAGTTTGACATTGAAAATCTAGTTTTGATTATCCGTTCCGTTAAAACATTTTATGCTTCCGAAATTTTGCTTCTTAGATATTTTTATTTTGTTTTATTGGTCCCTTGAGCGACCTTACTGAGCATTTGGCTCATTCCCTTATGATTTTTTCTTTCAGGTGATTAGTAGGTGGGATTTTGGATTCGAAGGGCTAGCTATGTGAGCAAAAGTTAGCTGCCTTATATCAGAGTTAGTATTGACATTTAAGTATATTTAATTAAGACAAGTTGGTATTGCTTATGTTTTGTTTTGAAACTCCGTGTTGGAGATAATTTTTTGGATTGTATAAAGTTTTGGGCCCTGTGACAGTTATTGATATGCTCTTGGGAGTTACAAGTGCATGCTCTGATTGACCGTTTGGAATATTTATGATATTTTAAGGTTTTCTGATTTCGTTCGGGAGACTTTTGATATTGTAAGATTTACTCCAAATTTTGATTATATGATCGTTAACGCTCCGGGAATTTTAATTAATTTTTGGGGCATTACAGAATGGTATCAGA
This sequence comes from Escallonia herrerae, assembly GCA_033070095.1. NCBI lineage: Eukaryota > Viridiplantae > Streptophyta > Magnoliopsida > Escalloniales > Escalloniaceae > Escallonia > Escallonia herrerae. The sequence goes on from JAVXUP010000360.1 coordinate 231,909, forward strand.
GCTTAAGTTTGAGATTCTGTAGACTCCTAAGCCCTTATACGTGATTGGGATTAAACCTTGAAAAGGTGTAATAAGTTTGGGGAATTTATTTCCTATTAGATTATAAGATTGAGATTTGGCTATAAACCTTGGATTTGGGTTGAGTACGCAATCGTAGAACGAATGTTAGTTGTCTTTGAAATTCAGATATTTTTTGTTTTAATCAAGGAGAATAATTAAAGGTTAGGACTATGATCTTTGGATGTCTATGAGTAACTCTATCATATAGTATAGATAGTGTATGGAAAAAGGTGGTGATCTCCAGAAATAAGTGATATGGTGACATAGACTTCGAGCAGAATTTGAAAGGAAGATTTGGCATTACAAGGTCATAATGCCCCTTTATTCAGTTGTTTTGATATCCTTTTGCGAGCATCTAAGTGTTGAACATGGAAATTTGAAACGTGTCTATATGTAGATATCTTTATGAAACTCTGTGGTGACTCTTATGGTTTATAATCTTTGCCACATCAGTATTGATTACATATATTTAAGAATTGACACAATTTTCTGGATATGAAAAAATTTTAGGTTATTTTGGGAGTATGGATTGGACTGATTGTCTTTTAAGAATTGTCTCCCCCCCCCCCCCTTTCCATCCACTCTACTTGTCATCTTCTTTCCACCTGCCAGTGTTTCCTTCTCAAACTTTATTACCCTGAATGTGAAGGTGGAGGCCGTGATGCAATGGATAGTGGATTCATCCATGTCGGCGGCAATGACACCATTGCTAGTGTACTATATATGATGGAGAAGAAGGTAGCAGGTGGCACGTGCCCCCCTTAGCCCCCCGCTGCCTCCGTTACCGGGTGTAGGTGTTTTAGTGTGTGCTTAGGTGTAGGATGTCATGGAAAGTGGATTTTTGTGTGTTTAATTCAGAAGAGTGGGCTGCCAAGAACAAGGATGATGAACAGTAAACCAAGCTGGGTTTAATTTTTGATCTCAAGTGTCGCCAAAGATGATTTTTTCCCAGCAGTTTCCTTTCAAAATTTTAAAACATGCTTAGAAATTTATTTGAAAAAAAGTGCAAAATAGTAACCCCTATTATTTTTACCAGACCTACAACCTAGAATACTTAGGGAATATTCTGTATTCGCAAAGGATGCTAAATTACGGTATCAATTAAGAGAAATTTCTGATTTATTTAGCATACCAAAACAAGTTATTTTAATCTAAAAATTTTATAGAAACCTTAATTTACTGAGATGTTCCATTTTCAAAAATTTCATGCCATTCTGAGGCTGATAAGTATTTTTAGCCAAACCAGCTTCTGAGCTCTCGGTTTAGACACTGATTCAGGATTTTCGGGCGAAAAGTTACTGAAATAATTTTTAGCCCAAAAGTTACTTCGGAATACTTAAAATAGTGCTTTACGATATTTTTGAGATTTTTCTGGTGTTGGGAACCCTCAGGGGTATTTTGGTAATTTTATGTGTAAAAGGTATTTTTGTATAAATTCACATACGATAAGGATGTTTTGATGATTTTACTTACGAGAGGGATGTTTTGGTGTTTTAGATATGAGAGGGGGTAATTGCGTAATTTTACAGAGTCCTGGGGGTATTTTGATAATTTTTCACACCAGTGGCGAACCGAGTAAAAACACATTGTTGAATGTCTGGAATTAATTTATTGCTGATTCAATTATTCAGATACGGTAGAAGGCAACTGAGATTAGATTAAGAGAAAAACTCCTGGATTCGATTAGCGATTCTGTAAGTGATCTACTGATTCAACTAGTGTTCTTATAAAGCATATATGTTATTTACTTTTAATAAACACTGTTTATCAGCTATGAACTATTTTGGTTATTTACCTGCTTTTAACTTGGAGAAAAGAACTTTGTCAAAAGTTTTATGGTGATGCTTATTTTCTTGTTAAAAACGAGACCAACATGTAGATGAGATTTTGTTTGAAGTTGTAATGGATTTGAAGCGCTTAGTGCAAATGAGATGTTTGGGTGTTGATCTATTGTGATTATGAAATGTTTTGAAAAACTATTGATATTTTGTGAGATGGTTTGATCATCCGTGATTGAAGGATTATATTGTGATAAATAGAAAGGTGGTTTTTGATTACTCAATTAAGCAATATAATCCTAGTCAGGGGAAAGTTAGATTGTGAACCCTGGTCAACGGGGAGTTTTACGTTGACATAATGCGCATTACTACTTTAAGTGGTGTCCCCTGTTTACACTATGATTATTATCCCTAGATGGGATTATTATTACTTTAAGTGCCCCCCCCCCCCCCCCCCGCTTCTACTATGATTATTATTCCAAGATAGGATTTCGGGTCCTAGTCAGTGGGACGATGTACACTGACGGGTCCAAATCAGTGGGACCAAAAGCTGATCGCAGCATATCGTTTGAGCCAGTGTTTGGTTGGAATAGTTTGGTGATGACTTTTTTTTTTGTTAAATGATTTTTATGCCCTCAGATTTGTTTCCTTTATTCTATTACGTTTTACAGAATGATTTCTTATATAAGTGATTATTTACTCCTTGATTTTATCTCGTAAAATTGCTATATTGTAAATTGAGTTATTATTTTGACGTGCTATGGTCCAACTAGTTGAATCACTGGTTACTTACTGAGCACGTGAAAGCTCATTTCTTACTTATCATTTCAGGTAAAAGAGTAATGCAAGGATGACGAGCGTGGAATTAGACTTAGAGTGGAGCTTCAGAGGCTACACTAGTTGACATTGGATAGTTGTTGGGTTTCAAGTAGAGTAGTTGTCGTTAGAGACAATTTCATAGTTGTTGATAAATGTCTATATGTATTAAGATTAAAATTGAAGTTTTACTTGTGGAGTTGTATAAGATTCAGTTTATACTGTAGTTATGTTGGTTTAGTGAGTAAGGCCTGACAGAGCCCTTGGTAGGAGTTAGCCCAATGGGCCTGCCGCCGGTCACAGACCTGGTTCACGGGCTCACCCGTGGGTTCGGGTCGTGACATAACCCCTCCTGACTACTATTTTTTCAATGAGCTTTGAGTGCTCCGGCTGAAGGAATGCTCTTTCGCCACGCAGACTACTACTCCGGGACATCACTTCGGCAGTTCAAGTCTGCGACTTCTTTGGGATGTTACCTTGGCATCGGGTAGGCGACTCCTACGAGACACTAGTTTAGCGCGCTCCCAATGCCCATGCACTAGGGCTCATCGTGGGATATGTGACCCACCAGGACACTCTCTGCCAGGGAGGTCCGAGCACTCAGGTATAACGACTATTCTTCTACTAGGTAAGCCACTCTTCCTATTACCTCGGTCTCTCAGGCAAGTAACTCCTCAAAAACACTACCTTACGGCGCTCGAGTGCTCCTACAAAAGGGGATACACAGTGAGATAGGTGACTCCTCGACACACGACCTAACTATAAAAAAACTTAAGCACAACATGTACATATTGTTTGTTCCATGTATTTTGTGCTAAACACGTGTGTCTAAGCTAGTTTAAATAAACGATACCAATGCCCAACAACATTTTGTATCACGTGAATTAAAGTTTTTTAATTGATTTCCAAAAGAAATTGCAGTAGTTGTAAATAAAGAGTATAATCAAAAGGATCTTCCCTACGGGAATCTACCCCAAATTTTCGAAAATCCTAGACAAAATCTACATCTAATGAATGCAACTAAAATGCAAAAAATTAACATCAGGTGAGAGTCACCATTACCTTGGTGGATCTTTCTCTTTTCTTGTTCATCTTTTTCCCTTTTTGTCCCACTATTACATCAACTAAAAAGGAAACTTTATACCTGGAAGCCTTTATAGCCTACTGCTCATAATATTCACTTAACTTTGATTTACTTTATACCTGAAAGTTTTGATCATATTCCTTCATTTACATAATGTACTGCTTTACACACATGTACGCGAGCACACATAAAGCACACACACAAAAACAGCTTATTGTTGAATCCAAAGACGTTATTATTAAACAAACAGTTTATTTTTACATATGAATTTATGAATGGGATCCTTGAAAAAAGGGGCTAATTCTAGAGGAAGTAATTCAATTGAATAAGCAATTTAGTTTATTTGAAAACTAACATAATTTAAGCTTCCTAGGACAAATAATTTATTCTAGAGGAGCTGTGACTAAAAAGTACATTTATATATTGTTAGTTCGACAATAGAAAATATTATTACAAATATATATTATTGATGAAAATTTTGAGACGGTATTGAAACGATATCGGTATTGATACGTATCATCTTATTGAAAAATGGTATGTACTCCGGTACGATATTTTGGATGTACAAGCGGTAAAGAAAGCAACCCTAAATTTCCTTGATTTCAATGCACGAGCCTGCCCAGTTAATAGTTCAACCTCTGCCACCCCGCCACCATCAAGCAGACCTCCAAGTCCCCTCCAAGAAATTTTCTTGCTCAGCAAAAACAAGCACAACATCAAAAGCAGGAACAAAGATGCCGTCAAGAACATTAGAGGCCCAACCGTTGGGTCATTGTGCTCGAGAGCGATGAAAAAGACTCTCCAAAGGCCTAATATAGATGCAAAGATTGACAAATCTGAACCAATTGGAAAACAAAAATGACGCCAATGATTAAAAATCGAGCATGTCATTATAACTCTAGGATAGCCACTGAACTATTCATCAGGTGTTGTCCTCAACGATAAAAACGTCCCATCTGATCTGTCGTCAATTATCACCGTAAGCTTCATCGAAGATCTTCAAGGGAAAGGGAAGGGCGGTGAACGCTAGATCTATGAAGCTACAATCTATATGCCATTAATGCTGTAAATATCGAACGGTTTAGACTATAGGAGAGACTTAGGGAGGCAGCATGCTCGGTTTTACGTGAGCTTGGGCTTTGAATTAGTCTTCCAGATTGAGGCGCTAACAGAACTTTCTAAAATGAATTATGTAGATATGCCTTTTCGAATTTTTGAACTCCTTAAGAGATTGGCTCTACTTGACCACTACCATCAACTTGTACGGAATATAACTTTTAGCAAAATGTAGCCCACGAAAGAAATATTGATTTTTCCAGTATTTGTCGCCTCCACGGCCATTTAGCAACTTTTTGCACAAAACTTAATAAATTGAAGCCAGAGTTTATAAAAATGAGCCTAGAAATTAATGCTCAACCTAAAAATCCCATTTTGAGTACGGGAAAAAATGTCTTCTAGCAGCCTAAGTTAGAAATACCAATACTCGACGATCCAAGAGGGCTAATTCAAGACTTTTGCCACTTCACACATATCTTGAAATTAGGGCCAATCTATATATCTATATATATATATATATATATATATATATATATATATATATATATATATATATATAGCTGAAACTTTCGCTTAAATTTACGACACGTAGGATTTTTGGACTTCTATATTTGCGACAAGTAGGATTCAAGGAGCTTTCTCTACCTGACAAATCAGCCTTTTAACTTTCATTGTGAGAGTCTCCCAACTTATGTGGATTCTCTAAAGTTCTACATCTAATTAAAGGCTAAAAGACTACGGTCTCTCAACTTATATGGACTCTCTAAATTTCTACATCTAAAGGCTAAGAGACTTCTAATTAATAACAAAATCTAATACATCAAAATCACCTCCCCGTTCCACAACCTCAATTTATCTCCACGCTTCCACTGAACCTCACCATCTCCATAAGAGGTAAATCTAATCAGTTACATCTTTTTGCTTATTTTCCTTTCTTCCTGTTTTTTATTTTGAATTACTGGTTGTAGCCTTATTGAATATTTCCTTATATGCAGCGAAAGTCATTTTTAATTGTCTGTAAGAACTTAGCAAGTCTTTGCAAATGCCCCCAATTCTCTTTGCCATTGATTATATTATTAACAAATGATGCAATTTGTTTATTTCCTGTTAGTTGGTTGTGACCTGAAAATTACAAAGTGTGTGCTCAGGTATATCAACTAAGGAGACTTCTAACTTCTAAGGATACTAATGCGACAACTGGAGAAGGTAAAAGGCCACACCAAGTTACCCAGACAAAAGTATGTCTAACTCTCTATATCTGATTGAAGTACCTCTTCCCAGTCTCATAATTTTCCTCTTAAGACTTCTCCACATAGAAATAGTTGGTTAAAAGTGGTTCAATATCCATAACATGAATCCTCTAAACAATCTCAAATTAAGATGATTCATGCAATTGCACATTCTAAACAAAAAGGACCCTAAAAACCTGGATTCGATGCCTAAATTAGCTGCAATTGCAACATTTATGAACTTCCGTGTTCAACATGACTGAAAATTTCCTTCAAATTTTAAATGATCACTGATGCATACCAAGGACACCAATTGCAATTTATTTCACTTACAATTTAGACTAATATTGTGAATTTTCTTTCTTGGAATTAAGTTGATACGGGCTTTAAAGTACCCTTGTGGGAAGCTATTCGAGCAGAAAAGCAGAGAAATGAATCAGCTCGGCAACCGGGGGAGTTCTTGATTGGAAAAGGCACCTCATGGGAGGCAACTGAATCTGCAATGGATGAAAGTAAACCCAAGACCCACAAGTATGGGAGGGTATCCACTGTTCTCCAGGACCAGGAAGGTTCACGAAAAAAGGCCCTAGCAAGTGATGAAAGTGGGACTGGAGATACCCTTAGTTTTACGGTGCCCGAAAAAAGTCAAGAAATGAATGAAAAAGTCGCAGAGACTCCATTAATTCTGGCAACTAAATAAGGCTGCACAGAGATTGTGGAGGAAATACTAAGAAATTATCCTCAGGCAGTAGAGCATGTTGATGCCGAAGGGCGTAACATTTTACATATAGCAATCATAAAGGTTTTCGATGTAGTGGAGAGAATGGGAATCCCCATGACGAGGCTAATAAGAAAGATTGATGACAATGGGATCTCCATACTGCACTATGATGGCATAAAGGCAGAAGATCACGGAGCAGAAGACATGCGAAGCCCTGCTATGCTATTGCAAGAGGATTTGCTTTTGTTTGAGGTGCATTCTGCTGATTCATTACTCCAACTGCGTCCACATGCACACAAATTATTATGCGCGCACATCATATTTCATAGCATAAAAGCATATAAATTGCATTAAGCTTCAAGCACCTTACTGTGTTTTGCAGCAACCGTTACCTTGCTGATACGTAACAATGAACAATGGATATGGCATTCTTCCCGGTCACCATCTTTGCGTTGTCATGCATGCCTCTTTATATGTCACTTATCAAGACTCTCGAGTACTCGCTCAAGAAAATATGGGCAGTATTTCCTTGATCAGTGAGTGGCTTGCCTCATTGTTCTTGGACTTTTCTTCAGGTTAGTGTTAATAAAAAACTCTAATGCACCTTTTTTTTTCTTTAGGTTAGTGATTATAAGACACTTTTCCTATGCAGTGGGTTCTATTTCCAACTTTTATACGCTTTTTTCACTCATGTCTCTTGCAAATATAATTCAGTGATATTGTTAGCCTTCTAACAACAAATAAGGTGTGCTACCATGTTAAATGCTCGTGAAGGTCAAGAGCACGCCAAAGTTCGAGATGGTTTTGGAATACATTTTAAAAAAAGAATTATCGGATAATTTAAAAGTTATCTAATCTGTGTTTGTTATGATATACCGAAAGTACTCCTGATCAAGTTATTTGTAGCACAACTATATAGTAAGAAAATTGTACTTACCAACCAATACTTGCAAATAAAATATGGAGTGTCTCACCTTGAAGGGAGTGCACTCTTCTTCTCATCTTTGTCATGCATAATTGTGTCAGGCTATTGGAGAATACGTAGTAATGGTGAGGCTATTGGAGAATAAGTAGTAATGGTGAAGATCTGTTGTATTGGAGCTGGCTATGTTGGGGACCAACCATGGGTGTGATAGCTTATAAGTGTCCCTCGGTTGAAGTAGCAGTTGTCGATATATCTAAGCCGCGGATCACTGCTTGGAATAGTAAGCAACTCCCATTCTATGAGCCGGGCCTTGAAGATCTCGTGAAGAAGTGTAGAGGGAAGATTAAAAAAATTATGAGTTTATAATTCGCAATATACACTACTCTAGGTATCTATCACCAAAAGTATGTACGTTAAGAATATTACGTTTGGTGACAAAAAACTTTTGATAGATGTGCTAAAAAAGGAGTCACATCCAAAGGACATGCTCAAGCTTAAACTCCATTTCAACCATTATAGTACATAAATGAAGTTCAGCCTTCGACCCAGATGCTACGTAAAAGCATGAGATGCTATGAAAAGGGAATAAATGACAGAAAGATGTTCATTAATATTGCAATAGAATCTACAGTGGTTATTATGACTCCCAAGTAAATCTTACTTATATAAGATTTTTCTTATGTACACTTTACAACTCGAAAAAAAAGAAAAATATCACAAGAATTCTCACGATAAAAATCGTAAGCTAGCATCAATGAATGAGTATTTTATGGGATATTAGGATTTTACGAAAAATCGACAACATGGTTTTAATAATACATCCCAAAGAAGGTAGTAGCCATTCAGGTTAATTATTATGTATTTTTTTGTTATTGGTTCTCAGCTTTTCTTTATAGTACTTTTAAAGTTTTAGTTTAATTCTTTACTCCAAAACTGTTTATTGTAAAACCTCTTATTAGGCATAGTAGGTGTAAAATAGTATTAGAATATTCTAGACACGGATGTATGAATACAACATAATATGCGTTCTAATCTATTATGCTTATTATTTATACAATCTGCAAGCTAATTATGAGGTTTTCAATGTAATTACTTCTATCTATACCATCGCGAATCTTTGTTCTTTTATCACTTATATGGCATCTTTAGCAGCAAGCAAAAATGAGAAAAACAATTTTTTTTGTAATTGTCATGCCTTGATGTATGCATACTATCAATTAGGGAATAAAGATCGAATCAAACCTATCGTTTCTGTTTGTGAGAATCCAAGCCAATGTAGGAAACATCAATGGTTAATAACTAACAACCTAGAGATTTACCAAGTATGATAACATGTTAATCTATAAACATGAGTAGATTTTAGAAATGGTCAAGGGGACTAAGATGATTTTCATGGTTTTTAGTGTTGTTAAGGCAACCTAAGGAGAATATGATGTCGAATTTCTTATAAAGTTGGTTAACATTAGTTTGTTTTGTCACATTCTGTTACGTACATGACATCGAATTACCTAATTAATAATTAGATATCAAGACATTCAGCCGCTTATTATCATATTTAATAATATTTTTTGTGTTGACAAAAGAAACTAACCAAATATTTAAAAGAGACATGGTAATTAAATTCATCTATTGAGTATATACTTGGTTCGATGTGTGTATAGTCTCTTATATTCTTCAAATACGCTCACATTTCACTATATTTACTAAAAGTTACAAAAGAATAGTAATGAAGTGATCGTAAAGGTTCTTCTAAACCAGTTGTAATTTATATATAAAAAATGCTTGCTATTTATATTTTGATTTACTGCCCGCCTTCATGGATTAATTTTAATGTATTAAGTAAGATCTTGGGTTCACAAAACGCACTATTATGGAGTGCTTAAAGCAATGAGAATGATGAACTCCATTGATTAGAAGAAATGAGAAGGTAGAGTGAGGGCCTAAGTATTGTATCAAATGATTGCGACATTTGAAAAGTAAACCTATTAAGGCCTTGATCAAACATTCTACCTTCGATCTATAGTGTCAATTATGTTCTAGTTAATTTTCTGAAGAACATGATGTAAACTATGTTCCGAACACAATCAAGTTTTTTGAATCTCCAGAGACTAATTATCTATTCTACTTGGTTGGTACTCGTGTTATTAACTATTGATCTATTGCGATATATTTAATTACAGTGTCTGTCATATACTTCATTCTAGAATAATGAAAGAAGGCTTAGAAATTTAAGATATTTAAAATAGAATAGCATTTTTTCTATTCAGATTTCTAAAAGTAACTTTGGAGACGCGGGTTCGACTGCGACTAACGATAACGAAAACTTCCCTTTCTTTCTTAAGTCCGAACTTGTGCAATCGACGATTTCTGACATGTGCATGTTGTAAAGGATTCTTTTCTAAACTTCTTTCTCACACCCTTTAGCTTATTATGTTTTAGTAAGCTTTTTGGTGAGTTTGTGGTCTCATACGCTAATCTCTTAAGTTTAAGATGTGACACTTGATTTAGAACCAATTATTTTTTAAATTAAATTACAAGAGGTAATTGAATTTGATTAGGGAATAATTAGTTTGGATTAGAATAAGTTTGGAGAATAAAGAAAATATAAGATAAATGAGATCCAAGACAACTTCTAACTCAATTACAAACCGTACAACTTTTAAAGCTAGCAAAACATGGAGGTAGACACGGCATTTACAATAAAGGTGCAATTGATGTTGTACATGTGAATGATACTATATTTTTTGGTAATGGTGTTTGTGGCATGAGGTGGTGGTGGTTGACTTTAATACTCTTATACAACGGAAGTGGCGATAGTAGTGGTAGTAATGGCGACGACCGTAAACATGGTAGCAGCTATAATGATCGGTGAAATAATGCAGGTTATTTATAAAAAATGATAGCACTAAGGTGTTGGTGTATTAGTATAAGATAGTGGGACAATTAATGTTGAAAACGCTAATTAAACATATGCTAAATCAGATTAACAAATGATGTTTCTAGGTTTAGTTCTACGAAAAAACTTGCATGTTTTATAGAATATGTCCTAAGACTAGGAACTCTTAGAGGTTTGAACCCTTTCTTAATAGTTTGAACTAATCTAAAAGGCACATGTAATACTGTACCTCTCATGAAAGAATATATAAGGTATGGCTAGGATTATATGTGGATTTGTCAATATTTTACACAAAAAGAAACAGAAAACGTGAACTAAATCTAAACCCGTTTTTGCTAATTAAGCTCACACCATTTTGTCACTTAAAGAGGCAATTAGGCCTATCGTTATATAAATATGCAAATATTCTTTACTAGATTTTGATACTCTAAATAAATAATGGGGATAAAGGGACTACAAAACCAGCATGTTGGTAAAATTTGTCATACATCTTTTCCCTTAAAAGTAGTTTTGAGGTTTAAACAATCTGATCTAAAAGCACATGCAATATTGTACTTATCATGAGGAATATGTAAGGTGTGACCGTAGGATATATATGGATTTGTCAATATTTTACACAAAAAAGAAAGAAAAAGTGAAACTAAATTTAGACCCTTTTTTGCTAAGCCTACACCCTTTTGTCACTAAAAGAGGCAAATAGGCCTATCGTTATATAAAATGTACAAGTATTTTTTACTAGATTCTGGTACACAAAACAATTATGAGGACAAAAGGACTACAAAACCAGCATGTTTATGAAATTTGTCGTACATCTTTTTCTTTAACAGTAGTTTTGAGGTTTGAACCGATCTAAGAAGATCATGTAATACTCATTAAATAATATATAAGACGTGACGATAGGATATATGTGGATTTGTCAATATTTTACACAAAAAGAAAGAGAAAAAGTAAAACTAAATCTACACCCTTTTTCGCTAAGCTTATATATTTTCGTCACAAAAGAGGTAATTATACCTATCTCATAAAATATGCAAATATTCTTTACTAGATTCTGGTACACATAATAATTAATGAGAATCTCAATGGTCTATAACCAAAGTTAGGGCTAAAATGTTCTCTCAGTTTTACTATGATTCTTACATATTAGGCAGTGGACTAATTGACGGGAGAAACTTACATACTTGAGTAATGTCAACTATTACGTTTAAGATGTGTAAATGAATTAACTCATTTGTCTTTGAAATTAATTATCTTTCTTTGTCTTTTGGAACTTTAATTTGAACAAAATAAGCTCTATTAAAATATATGATTAGCACTAAAATCAAATTACATTACGTCCCATGCACTTGCACGGGGCTATTAGCTATTCTTTAAATTCCATAACTAAAGTGGTTTTTGCAAGAAATTACAGTAGCCGAAGATAGTCATTAGGCTATGGCTTTCAGCCACCCCAGTCCCCAACCTAGTAGATTAGGTCTCAGAATATGTTGCTTTGGAGCACCCCGTAAGTGTCCCAATTGACGAGACATGGAGAAAATTGACAACGACGACACGTCTTCAATTTTGAAAAGTAACCTCTTGTGCAGTCTTTGTTGCTTAGGAAATTTTACTTAAACTATGCCTATAATTTACATTCAGAAATGGATTGCATCTATGAAGAAAAGTAAAATGTCCAAAAATTGAAGGCCAAGGGAAAGAGCACGGTCTAACAATACTTATCAATCAGCCATCAGCATGATCCTACAAGACTTATCAACTAGCAACGATCACGATGGTCAGTGTATTCTATTGACAGAAAGTTCTAATTTAAAGGAAATGGAATTGGCAATGCATGATTGTTTGAATCCCACTCGTCACTCACAATACACCGAATGTTGGAATGGGACCATTAGGTTTACAAACAACAGTGCAACTCTTGTTTCTTCTAGCAAGTGGTTGGTGTTTCTTGTGGTAGTGAAATAGCCGTACCTTTAACCAACACGTTCTTACCAAACCCCCCAAGTTCTATGATTGAGAGATCGCCAAATTTCCCCCATCCCCCCCCCCCCCCCCCCCCCCCAAACCCAACACACACCCCAAAAGAACACGCACACACAAAGCTAACAACAACTTCCCAACTATCTGCTTACATCCACGCCCTTTGAATGCTAGCTATCCATAGCTCACGTACTCCCATTTTTATAAACCAACTCACCCAACTCTTTTTGCAACAAACTTCCTATCTCAGCCCGGCCCCCAAACTCTCTCTTTCTCTTTCTCATCATGGCACCAGCTTCTTGTGGCCAAAGCTGCAACACGGTCTGTGTCATGGACGCCTCGGGCAGATTAGGCTCCAGCTTGGTGAAGAAGCTGCTTCAACGAGGCTATACCGTTCATGCTGCAGTTCAGAACTACCATGGTAGCTGTTTTCACTTCAAGTATGGTTCATATATTTTCATCTTCTTTCATGTTTAATCATTTTCTTTTCTTTTCTTGTTGTGCTGGGCTTTATCATTAGGTGAACACTTGCCATCACCCAGTGAAGTTTCTGGGGATAACAGCGAGAGGCTGAAGATTTTCCAGTCGGACCCTTTTGATTATCATACCATGATAGATGCTTTCAGAGGCTGTTCTGGTTTGTTTTACACGTTTGAGCCTCCCCAAGACCAGCCCACTTATGATGTACGCTTACTCTTTCCTCCACTTTTTTTGTTTATCGTAGGTAGTATCATAAGAAATTTCGAACAGTATGTCGATTAAGAAAAAACATTTTCAGCATGTCGAGGAAGAAACTTGTTTACTTCGAAATTTGAATGGAAAATGAAAACTATTCTCAAGTCATTTTCGTTCATCAATGGTTTTTTGCACGAAAACGACCAAAAAGTCACGACAAATGCCTTTTGGCGGCTTATAGAATGACAGGATATTTCAGCAGTCTTGACTTGTATTCGGGTACAGTTACACCTTCATGAAACTTTACCACTTTACACCCTTTTTTCCTCATGAAACTCCCACTCTAATCTCGTATTGACAGGTAAACCGGTCGCATTCGTTAGGCTAATTAGTGTGGTAGCAACTATTCAGTGGCCTGTCAATTCCAAGCCGAAGATAAGCTTAGCTGGTGTTTCCACTATATCAAGTTTAGGGTTGTATAATTAGTTGCCTGTCAATTATGACTTGAACATGCTGGGGTTACCGTTAATTGCTAGTTCCAAAGTTCACATAATCTGGTTCGTGCCTGTCAATTTGCATAGCTGAAATAGAATTGGCTAGAGTCCTCATTACCATGATTAGGGTTGTAGTATCTTGATTTACCTGTCAATTTTCATACAACTTGTTGGGGTGACCATTAATTGCCATATCTAGGTTTATATCATCTGGGTTCAGGTACTGTTTGCCTCTCGATCCAAGTTCATATAAGATCTTTCTTTCTTTTTTTCCCAATCGTAAAAAATTGGATACATTAGAAATCAACAAAAAAAAACCAAACTCTCGCTCTGAAGAGTCAACCAGCCAACAAGGAGGATAATGACACCACAGTGAATTCTTTCTTCTCTGAAAGAGCAGAATGACCCACCATATTTCCCTTGCATCCTACATAACCAAGGAGACAATGGCCAAGGTTACCATGATATATGGGTTGAGTTTTTAATTCCAAATAGCTTGAATTTTCTCCGGATCCCGTCTTAGTCAAACTCAAGTCCAATGGCTCGTACCTGAATTGTAAGAATCTTCCTCTAACTCTGTGTATAATGATAATTAATAGTCACTAGATATTTCTGTGACTTTTTTTCTAACACTTTCAGCGACAGTTATTAATAGTAATTTTTTAGCGTCGCTAAATAAATGCCACTAGAGGCATTTAGAGATGATTGATTGTCAATACATAGGGGTAAGAGGAAGATTCTTCCGACCGGAATAACAGCTAAATTTTTTCCTAGTTGTAATGCTTTGTAAAGTGTTCAACAAAAACCTAAACGGCTTTGAAAATGCCTGGAGCCATAATTGTTTCTTTCTTCTTTCGTTCTTTTTTTTTTTTTTTGTATATTAGCAAATTACAGGAGTTAGTACGTGGAAATAACAAAAGCGAATGATCAATGGTAGGAATATTTGAGTAATTGAAAACTTTAGTCGTACAAAACTACAAAAATGATTCAAAAATGTTTCAAAGTTAGCATGGTGTAGTTTGTTACAATGTTCTCGTAATTTAACCTTCCTTGCCAATTGACATAATGAGCAGGAATGCATGGCTGAAGTGGAGGTAAGAGTAGCACACAATGTATTGGAAGCCTGCGCTCAGATAGATACCATAGACAAGGTGGTGTTTACATCTTCAGCAACCGCGGTTATTTGGAAAGATGATCGCAAAACATCATCCACAGACCTCGACGAGAGACATTGGAGCGACATTAATTTCTGTCGCAAGTTCAAAGTAATATTCTACTCTCACATAAAATTTTGATTACCCTTTATATTACTATATAATTTTGTCAAATAAAGGTACATTGTTCATTTTTTTTAGATCAAACCAAACCAAGAACTTACCCTAAATTATGAAATCCAATGGGAAGAATTTTTTAGTATCCATTTATAGAGTTAGTTTAGATATTCGGAATTATTCTACTTTGGTAACACTCTTCGTCTATGGCATTGTACAAATAGTTGTGGCATGGCTTGTCGAAAGCACTAGCAGAGAAGACTGCATGGGCCTTGGCAATGGACAGAGATGTGAATATGGTGTGTATCAATGCAGGATTGTTGATGGCGCCCGATCTTTCGATCGAGAACCCCTACTTGAAAGGAGCGGCTGAGATGTACGAGGACGGGCTTTTTATAACTGTGGATCTAAATTTCTTGGTCGATGCCCACATCTGCGTCTTCGAGGACAGTTCAACCTACGGCCGTTATTTGTGCTTTAATCATGTCATTAGCTGCAATGAAGATGCAGTCGAGCTAGCCAAATTCTTGTCCCCTGCTTCTCCGCAACCTCAAAGGTCAGTCATTGATCCACAATGGTCATCTTTAACTTACACGTTTAGAACTTGGCAAGTTATATAATGCCTGTGACACAATTTTTGTTCTTTCAGTTTACAGATTTTGTTTTTTACAGTTCATTACGATTGTAATGATTTTCAAACTCTCATTGATTGTCACAAGTAATGACATTGTGAGGACCAAAGACACCAAGTTGAACCTTGGGCTGACTTTGAGCGCTCTAAATGGCTTAATCGCATCAAATTTGAGACCATGTTTGCATGCGTATCTTAAATAAAATGCAAAAAAGGTGAATAGGCAAAGGGTGCAAGTGTGGCATAAGATTGAAATTGCACTCGTGGTTGTACATGGTTGATACATCTCACCTGATGTCGAAATGATCATTTCAAAAGTATTAATGTGGTTTCAAGGTTGCATTTCGCCCCGTTTATGCCATATTTAGAATTAATTGCTTCTAATGTTCAGCAAAAGTTACATGTTACATACATGCTTCCTCCTTCTCTCTAGGACTGAAGAGGGCACGAGGATGATCCAGCAGAAGATTAGCAACGAGAAATTGAAGAAATTGATGGTTGATTTTGAGGGTGTCCCCAATTTGGACTGTTGATCTACAACAGATCTATGAGGTCCTTGGATGTATTTTCCTTTGAATCATCTCCAAAAGATATGATTTTGGTGTATAAATGTTGTATGGGGATTTTCACAATGTTTCTAAAGTTTTGCACGACTGTACAAATGTTGGCTATGAATAATGGTGCAAGTTGTTTCACAATACCACACATGAACACCTTGTGGTCTTGCTATCAAGAGTCTGAGCTCCCAGGGACCTTAACTTTTGTCTCTTTTTTTTTTCTCTAAAAAAAAAGGGGGCTAATTACACCTATGTTCCTGAGGTTAGGGAGTAATTATAGTTAAGGACACATAGTTTCAAAATATAACATTCTGTGACCAAAAGTATTTCAAATGTATCACATGTGTCCATCCGTCAGGATTCCGTCTAAAAAGTGTACTTGTTTTATGATGTCATCAATACGTATTTTTAAAATGACGATACTACCCCTTGTACTTTATATGCAAAATATTTTAAAAATTCAATCTACCAATTAGGGTTTCAAAACCCTAATATGCAAATTAGGGCTTCTATTCAATTTGCAATTTCTCAAAGGGTCTCAATCTGTCAATTAGGGTTTCAAAACCCTAATTTGAAATCCTTGCCCTAATTTTCAATTTAGGGTTTCAAAGCCCTCCACTTCTCATTGCCATCACCACTTACTATTGCTCACATGCGCCGAGGACGGGGGAGGAAGGTCGGGGTGCAGCGCCGGGAAGGGGGAGAAAGATGGGTTGCAGTGCAAACGGGGAAGGGGGAGGCAGGCAGGGTGCAGGGCCAGGGAAGGGGAGGAAGACGGTGTTGGTAGGTGACATAAGAGGGGGAGGTAGTCAGGGTGGGTGGTGACGGGGAAAGGGAAGGGGGAGGTAGGTGGGGTGCGGCGCTGGGGAAGGGGAGGAAGACGGTGTTGGCGGGTGACGGGGAAGGGGGAGGTAGACGGGGTGACGGGGAAGGCAAGCGGGGTGCGGCACCGCGGAAGAGAAGGAAGACGGGGTTGGCGGGTGACGGGGATACAGATGGGGTGGGCGGGAGTAGGGGGTGTAAGTAAAGTAAAGATGAAGTAAAGTGTTTCTTTTTTTTTTTAATGAAGTAATGGCATTACAAAAAAAATAAGGTTCCAACTTAAGGGCAATACAGTCTCTTCATTATAACCGTTAGGATTTTTAGGGTTCTGTTTGGTCAACGGACACAAGTGTGATTTGTCCAAACTATTGTTCTTGGCTGTAATTACCCCTAACCTCAGGGACATATGTGTAATTAGCCCCAAAAAAAGTCATCATCCCATCTGTACATATGTAAAACACGGATGAGATTAAATAGTTAACCTTTTTTCAAAATATCCTTTTAAATTTAAGTCTTCATAAAAGAATAGGAATGGTTAGGGGCGTTTTTTACTTATAATTTTCATTTCCATATAATAGCCTTTTTGTAGTAGAGTGTTATTAAAAAATAAGAGTATTTTTTAATTTTCATAGGATATCAAGCTTTTTTCCCCTTAAAATACTGATATTAGAATATATACTTTTATTAGAATTAAGGGTTATTTTGACTTTTACTAAAAAGAAAAGAAAAAAATCCTATAAAATTACCCTTCAACCACTGCTACATGCTCTCTGAACATGGTTACTGTAAAAACTTACTCAATTCTACCTTCATTCATGTTAAAACTAATATATACCATATAACTAGTACATCATCCCCATCAAATTTGATTAAAGAAAACAAGTTGTGTATAACAGATTTTTTTTTTTTTTTGTAACCTTTCAGTTTTTGTGCATGTACACAGATTTCAATACAAACATATTATATTAATGCTATCGTAAAATTGAGATTTACTTTTAGGTTTTGAATACTGACCTATTGGTGTAAGGAAACTGTAGTAAAACTAAATTTTTTTACGTTTTTTAAATGCATATATATATATATGTGTATATATATATTGATGACTTTTAAGAATCGCTGGATTGAACCATTCTGCTCTGATTATAATTTGGTTCATGACAACTCAATACTCCTAAGTTTGTACTGAACTTATTAGGATACCCTTACTTCTCTTATTTGTATGATAACATGTTCCTCACATGATTTTTGTCTTTATATGTACCACTGTAATCAGAAATATCATATATTTGCAAAATAACTTGTTCTTGATATGGTTGTTCTTATTGTATATTCTCACTCTCATGCGTGATAGAATTAGCTGAAAGTAAATAGATAAAGACTCTAATTTATTTGAGCTTGAATGATTAATTATATTCAAGGGGTTAAATCACTAAACATTTTTTCAAGTATAGTACACTTTTAAAATTTAAAATATTTTTAATAATTGGTGCTTTTGCCTTTTGAAGGAACTAGGCTAAATTACAAATTTTTTAGCTAAATTTAAATATTTTGTCACTAAAAAGGTATATAGATTAGTAATGCGTATTTTTTTTTTACAAAAAGAGTATGAATTGAACTAATACGGAATGGGGATCAAGTCCTACGGTATAAAAAAACGATAGCAATGAGTTAAATGACAACATATTTTTTTTAATAGTACTCTTTTTTAATTAAAAAAGGTTTACAAAAACTAAGGCTTCTTTTGATTTTTAAAAGGGTGAGGCTAGATCACAATATTTTTCGCTAAGTTAAACATTTTATCATTAGTGAGCTTAAGCTCACTAATGCATCTTTTTGTGAGAAAAGATGCACTGACAGGCACATGGTGTATTTATATGGTTGGGGGGGGGGGGGGGGGTTGGTGGTGGGGGATGGAGAAATTGGCAAGGAAGGTAATAAGGGGTTTGGTGGTGGTGGTGCGGTCTGTTGACAGGGTGCTACAGGTGGTGTTGTAGCGGTTGTGTGTGGTTATTTGGAGAGTATTTGGAATTGATTTTGGAATTTTCAAATTTGATTTAATTTAGATTAAATCAGGCTTGTGGGTATTTGTCAAAACAGATAAGAGATTTAATATGCCTCTAAAAGTTCAAAACTGATTAAATGAAAAATGAGGATTATGAAATAATCACTTTTTTCATGTGATTATTTCATAATCAAGTTTAACTTTCTAATTTACCATAATATCCTCATATTTCTTTCAAAAGGATATCTCTTACTCTTTAATTAATTTGCGAAAGTTATTGTACTACAAGAACTAATGTGAGATCTTGGGTGTTTTTAATTTAAAGTAAAAAATAAATGACTTTTGTAGGTGGACGAAAATAAATTTTTGACAATTTATTTGTGTAGTATAGCTACTTACAAGTAAAAGTTATCTTAACATTACATTTTTAAATAGATATTAGAAGCTTATTTATAAATGTACTCTATAGTCATTTTGTCATCGTGAGATTGATTTAAGAACTTTTTATCTAAACACTTTTATAACTTTAAGTTAGTTTACAATTATTTTTGTCAAACAACAAAGTGATTCTGCTTAACGTAGATTAAATTTAATTTTAAAACTAATTAAAACTTAAGCAGAATTCTATTTTTTAGGATCAATCGTAAACATGCTCTTGGTCGAATAGCAGAATTTGCACATCATAGGATTAAATTCCTTAGCCGTATGTCTAGGTGAAAAAGAAATCATCCCTTATCTTCACTTATTCCATCCTTTTGGCATGTCCTGTCCGGCATGCCAAACTCGACACGATACTTTCATAAACCGTTTGAAAGAAGTCAATAAAGAAAAACTCTCTCAAGTATCAGACAATTCAAACTATTTGAAAATTATATTTATATGTAATCTTATGTATCAGAATCTGACATACTTATGCAATGTATAATATATGTCGATCTTCCAGGTAGCACCCCCCTTCTAATAAGACTTAAATATTCAAATGCAAACTTGTTTCATTTTGCAAACTTATTTTTTGGGAAAGAGTTTATTTCGATTGTTTCAATTTCCAAACGTATTTTTTGGGGGAAAAGTTTATTTCGATGGGTGTTGTTTCTTCACCTCATTTATTTACACAAATTCACCTGACAATATTAATTTATGGACTCAAAATTTTCTCATATACAAATCAAGTTCAAAAATGTGGTGGCTCACTTTTCTCAAAATTAAGCACATGCGGAAATGCCAATAAATATTTCCTTCCGAGAGAATATTGATATGAAAATCTTCAGCACTGTCCAGTAATATACTGCCACATAAGCACTTTTTTTTAGGAGAATCATCTATTAAAATTACAGGCAATCTCAACAACGGGAACTACGAAAAGGAAAGAGAAGGTGCACAACCGACCCTTTTGGCTTCATTAATTGCAGAGCTCTTTCAAAGTATTTACAGAAATGGGGTTCTGTGAGCCGCAATCCTAACGAGAACTTTACCAAATTTATCTTTAAAGTTCAAATCTTTACGCTCCATAACCACAAGTACTGTAACTGTTCGATTTGGGAAATTTTATTTTTTCCGGGAATTTTGTGGTGGTTTCAGTAATTTAGTCTAAGATTGTGAGACTTCATCTGTAGATCTGAGCCCACACCCATCTAGGTGAGTCCTTTCTTGATCTGCTTCTCTCTCTATCTTTTCTAACTGTTTTCCACTTTTTGCTTAAAAAATAGACTAGTTATTTTCCTCGAAAATTTCCATTTACTTTTTGTGAAGTTTGTGAGCTTGGAGTTGTTCTGTAGCATTATAGATGTTTAAGTGAAGGACCTTTTTCTTAAAATTGGGTTTTTACATCTGAATTGACCAGGAATTTCGATGATTTGAGTTTGTGGGTGTTGTTTGTATTGTTTCTCTTTGGATTCAGTTTCGTAGTGTTTCCGTTTTTGCCTCTTTGATACCCTTGGTTTGCCTATAAAAATACAATCTTGGACCAAACAACCAGCACCCAAGTTGCATTATTGTTCAGATAAACCAAAAATTAGGGCTTTTTTATGGTCACTGTCAGTTCAGATAAATTAGAAGTTAGGGTTTGCCTTCAATAGTTAGGTTTATTCACCTGCATGTACTTTGAGAATATCCCTCTGGGTTGGGGGTTTTGCTGGTATGGATTACGGTCGAGATTCCACTGGGAATGTTGTTCATATAATACCTGGAACGCCAAATGGTGTTGAGAATTGGGGTTCAGGATCGGGTGATCAGACTGTTTGGGCGACTGAGGATGATTATGGGGCTTGGAATAGGGAAGCTTCTGTTGATACCACTTCTAATTCGAATTATGATGGAAGGCAATCCCAAACTAGGTCTGGAAGCGAACCGCCAAACAAGAAATCAAGAAACACACAATCAGCAGATTTGCAGGCTAGTAATCGGTCGAAGGCGATAGGGAAGATGTTCTTCAAGACCAAGCTGTGTTGCAAATTCCGTGCTGGTACTTGCCCATATATCACTAATTGTAATTTTGCCCATAGTATTGAGGAACTTAGAAGACCGCCTCCAAATTGGCAAGAAATTGTGGCGGCTCATGAGGAAGAACGAGGCGCATCGTCTGAGCCTAGGGAGGAATTTCAGATTCCATCACTTGGGTCTTCTAATTTTGTGGTGGAGACTCCGAGGTCTTATAAAGGGCGACACTGCAAGAAATTTTATACAGAAGAAGGCTGCCCATATGGAGATAATTGCACTTTTCTTCATGATGAGCAGTCAAAGGCTCGAGAAAGTGTGGCAATAAGTTTGGGTCCCGGGGCAGGTGGTGGGTATGGGACTGGGAGTGGCGGGAACGTGTCTTCAACCTTGAAGCCTTCGAATTGGAAAACGAGAATTTGTAACAAGTGGGAACAGACAGGGTATTGTCCATTTGGAAGCAAGTGCCATTTTGCTCATGGGGTTGCAGGTATTATCTTATGATCCCTAGTTTTCGATGTTGTATACATATAGAAATGATCTAGAAACTGCATTAACTCCTGCCCCTTAGTTCTGTAACGTTTTATGATTATAAGGTTCAAGTCATTATTTTTATATTCTCAGTCATTGACTGTGCTTAACTCAGATGCATGTTCTGTATCTACCTTGATTGACTTAGCTCCATTGCAATGACTTACTCTGGTTTTTGGTCATGTTATGTGGGCCATATGATTGGTCTTGTGCTTTTATAGTTTACTAATTACGTGCAAGTGTGTTGCATGAAGAATTGTACATGATGTTGGTTTTTTGGATTGACTCGTTCATGTTTGAGGGACAATGGAGTCATCCCTAATGTCTCAGCTATCACTGTATCCATTCTATTGGATCATTTCTCAACAAAAACAACTATAGTTGATGAAACCATTTTAACATTGCCAACGAGTTGAGCCGTAATTCAAGAAATGGAAAAACAAAGAGCCGTTTACAAACAATCAAACAAACAAGTTGAAAAAATAAATAGCTCTCTTTAGATAGATAATTTAAATCTAGTCGGTTGAATATCACAGTGGGAACTGGACAAAGATGCCGTCCATCGTAATGGATTGTCTTGCCCACATGTTGATCACGGTGAAGAACCTTTATAGGAGTTTCATGTATTCTAAAAATGGTATTGTTACCTGGATACTAGACTGTGCGTAGACTTGATCATTTATGGCATATGTCATAGGAAGTAGTCTTTGGAATTCTTAGTAGACAATTTATATATGTAGGAAGAGTGTGTCAAGGGGAGTCCTTAAACCAATGAAAAATGAGATGAGGAGTCTAGAGTAATTTTAGTTCTAAATTGTTCGTATATTACTAGTAAGGACATGGATAACTGAAGAGACTTAATGATAACCATCTTTTAACCCACCAATCAAAAATATATTTAGGATAATTTTAATGATAACCATATTTAGCTTCCAAGATTGTATTAGTAGTACTTCATGTTTAAGAAACCAGAGAAAGGAGTCTTCTGTTTGTTGTTTTTTGTCCTTGTTGAAGTGAAACTAAAAGTCTTGTTAGTTGTTAAAAATAAAGAAAAAGAAGGGTTACCATTATTGGATTTGTTAGTGATTTAGTAATTACATGGGGGTAGAGTCGCTATGGCAAGAAGTATAGATAGCTGCTGTATTTGGACAAAAACATTCTACATTTTGTTGATGGTTTTGTACATGAAAAAATTATCTGAATACGCATATCGACTCTCTAGTAGTCCATAAAATTGTTTCTTAAGCAAATAGGAGTCAATTACATCTACTGTTAATGTATGGTAGTCCAATGAACGGCAACACACAGAGAAGACAGCAATAGCTTTTGTTCTTTAGAAACTATTTTGCTGATTTCTCTGGATGAAACGTGTTGTAGAGCATATACTCTAAAAGTGATGCTTCAGCGTTTTACTCCTTATTGACAGTTTGGAGAGTTCTTTCATTTGACTTTCCAGAAGTTCTAGACCCCTACCTTTTCTTAAGCCATAGATCAATTCTAGCAAGTCCTAGTTCCTCTAGATGACATGGGATGAGTTATAGCTTCACAAGATTATGCAAATGTTAATTTGGTCTTGCAGGCAATTTTTCGTGGATAAACTGCATCTTTTGCTTTTTATAGAATTAATTGAATGGATTTAATTTAGCTTGTCTCCCCAACCCGAACTCTTCTCTGCATGTGTGCTTTAACGTGTACTTAAGGGCATGATGTTACAGATGATTGCCCAATTATGTAGTATATATGCTCATGATGTATGCTTATGGTAGTACGCGTAAAACAATGGGAGAACTGCTCTTGCTAAAGTAGTGCTGTCAATCAATTGAGGGGATATGGCTTTTGTTCCTAACCCTTTTTGTAGTGTGCATTGGCTTACATGCATTTGATCCTCAACGTATATGTAGAGGCAAGGCGTTACAGAGAATTAGCAAACTGTGTTTTCTTGTGACAGTATGTGTAGAACCGTGAAAATGCTTTTGCTGCATAGAAGCACGATACTATCATTTAATTGAACGTATACGTAGAGGCAAGGAATTGCATATTACCTCTAACATTACGGTCTTTTCACATTGTTTCCTGGCAAAGTACTAACAAAACAAGGGGTAGAAAATGAATTTGCGTAACAATGGGGTCAAATCTTAATGAAGAATGGGCCTCATCAGCCAATTACCCGCTTAAAAAAGATCCTAGTTAACAATGAGATGTACACCCAATAAAATAAAGCTGTAGACTCGTTAATCGATGACTTACTTCAGGAATTTCCCAGCCCTTAGCCTTACAAGGTTATAAACACTAGGACCTAAGAGTAAATCAGTCGAGGACTCGAGGTTAGTTCTGGTCTGTTACCCTTTACTTGAGGATCCGTTGGCCTTTACGTGAAGAGGAGTTTAAGTTGGTGTTAGATTCGTGTTTTCTTCTTTCTTTGACTTCATCGGCAGCCATTTGGCTAAGGGCTACACAATGAAGGTACCCTCCCCTCCCCTCCCCTATACTTCTGCACTCATGCCTCATAGTTTGGTGCTCCTTTTCTTTAAATCAGAATCACGCGTATGAGGTGCCTGCCGCAGGATATTTTGACATGTATTTAAATAACTTCTGATGATCTTGGCATTCTGGAGCATTTGTTTTGCCTTGATATTTGGTATCATCATCTTGGCTGATAAACAGTCAAGCAGTGGGTTCTTTGTAATTCGACATGATTTCCCATCGGACGTGTCCAGGGGTGTAGTTAAGTTTTGTCGCAGCAATGATAGCATGATCCTTTTGTCAGTTGTTATTGAGACTTAATCTATCTGACACAGAATTGCATCGTTATGGCGGGGGGCTCGTCGATGCAGATGGTAATGAATTTTCTCCTTCGGATGCAAAGCAGGGGGTGGTGCCTTCAAAATCTTCAGCTGATCACGTTGTAGTGGCAGCTGCAACTACTATTCCCCATTCAGATGGTTACAACATTGGAGTTCCATCTCAGAGGTTGTCCAACGTGATCAGGATAGGGCAGAGACCCCATCAGAAGTGGAAGGGTCCAGACAAGATTAGTCTTATATATGGGGACTGGATTGATGACATTGAGTAGAATCTGGAGCAACTAAGTAGACTTTTGTACGAGCAGAGTTTGGGTGAGAACAGAATGACATGACTATCCGGAAGATGCTGCTTTTTTCGTAGCTACAGCCTACAGGTTTGGATTAGAAGGAGCTTCATTTTGCTGCCGTTTCAAAGCGCCTTTTGGAGTTTTGAGCTCATGTCCTGATCTAAATCGTGCTCTTTCAGGATCGGAAGTTTTTTTTTCAGCTCATGTACTCATTAATGTTAATTTAACCATGTGCTTCATGTTGTCAAATGTTCACTTGTTAACTTCTCTGTAACTTTTTGTATCACTTGGACAATTTCCACTGTGCAAGCTTTAGTCTCTTTGATTTTGGCAATCCATCTGTGTTTTAGAAGATGCTGAGTTTGCAGTGTATGGTTTTGGATCTTCTAGAGTCTGTATATATATATATATATCTATCTATCTATCTATCTAGAGGTGAGTGTTGTCTCTAATGCACAATAAGTCAGTTTTCCTGGGACAGCTTGTGAGCTCTTTGTAGCAAAGAAATATCAGCCCTTGGTGATGAAAGTGCAATCTGGTGGCGCAGTCAAACTTTGTCTATTTTCACTTGCTAAAATTGTAAAATTTAATATATGCCCTTTGGCCAGACAAATTCCTTTTTCTCCGGAAGATGGCATGTTAAACATGGCATTGGCATTGTAAAATGCTCTTATATCAATGTCATTCTCATATTGTCAAAAAACAAAAATAAAAAAATAAACATGGTGGCAAGGGTCCAAAGTGCAAAACTATAAAAAGAGAAATGCGAAGCACAAAGGACTTGTAATTGAAAAGATTCAAACACAGGAGAATGCATCAAATCTGGCTAAATCTGTTCAAAACAATCACAATATTTCTTGTGAAAGTTAGTCTGTTCATTGTTCACAACTTTCAACGTTTTTCGTGAATGCTACAGAGTGTGACAGGTGTTGGTTGTAAAATTACGCTCCAAACAAATAAAATTATGGACTTTCAAAATAAGCTCTCTTTAAAGTTGCTTTCAATATTTTTGTATACTAACATCAGGTGCCACCAAACTCATTTATAAAGGGGTTCAATTCTAAAGTAATAAGTCGGGAGATTAATTCTGAGATGGTCAAACTTGTTTTAATCTGAATTAAATCACGATAATAGGTGTTTGACAAACATACAAAATTAATAAATAAACTTTGAGAAGCTAAAAAATTGAGTAAGTCTTAATCTAAGAAAATAAGGATTATGAATTAATCACTTTGCCAAAATCCGGTTTCACGGAGTAAAGTACTAGAATATCCCCATTCATTACAAAGAAATTTAGCATCTTTTATTCAAATATTATATTTTTTATTCCAAATTAATTAAGTATTATTTAAAATATGCTTTTGAAAATCGATTTCAAAATTATTTACCGTGGCATGGTTTCGTACTTTCATGAGTAGATATTATACGTGATGGCTGCGAAATCGCAAAATTATTTACCGTGGCATGGTTTCGTACTTTCATGCGTGATGGCTGCGAAGCAACAATCTGTGTTCAGACAAAGCTCCTCATCTTCCTCACAATGACTCGCTCAATGACTGAGATTCTGACCGTAGACGAGAAACCAGCTCGGCCACGTAGCCAGGCTCACAGGCTCCTCACATTCCCCCTCCTCAATTCTCTCATGGCTCTTCATCCTTGCAGACCAACCAACAGAGCAAAAATCTCTAAAGCCCCCAAAAACCTAACCTTCCATTTCCCTCTACTTCATCCTCCCGATCTCCCTCTTTGGCTCCTCTCATATCCATGCTAGAGTGGCTCAGGGCCGGACTAGCCTATCTCCGGCCGACCAACCAACCTCCCTTTTTCCGGCGATGTCGACGGACCCACCCAATCCCCTCCCCCTCCGATATCATACTCGTCTCCCCCAGTGACCATACTCCTAACTGTCATTCTTCTGGTCTTTTTCTTCGTTGGTTTCTTCTCCATATACTTCTGTAGATGTTTCATGCAGAACATAATATACTCGTGGCATCTCCGGCATAGTCCCTCTGGCACGCCCATCAATCCGGCCACCGCAGGGGACCAGAATCCGGGGCTCGATCCTTCCATCATCCAATCTTTCCCGACGTTCGAGTACTCGACTGTGAAGGACCTTCGGAGGGAAAAGTATGGCCTAGAGTGCGCTATTTGCCTGTGCGAGTTCGATGACAACGATGTCCTCCGGCTTCTGACGTCGTGTTGCCATGTTTTCCATCAAGAGTGCATTGACCTCTGGCTCGAGTCGCACAGATCATGCCCTGTCTGTCGCAGAAGCCTTGACGCACCAGAAACGTGGCAAGAAAAGTCACCCGCGTCGGCCAACAACAATGCCATGCATGGCATTAGCGAGAACGAGTCGTTAGAAGACACTTTTAGCATTACCATAAAGGATGATACTTTCGATGACGAAAGGGGAGGAAGTTTCAATGGAGCGGCGGCTCGCGGTGGCGCTTCTACGGAAGAAAATGTTGAAGGGCACAAGAAGGCAGAAAAGTTCCCCAGGTCGCACTCCACGGGGCATTCCATAGTTAGGGCTACCAAGCACCAAGGAAGGGAAGAAGAAAGGGAAGATAGATTTACGTTGAGATTGCCGGAACATGTAAAAGCGAAGATCATAACGGGACATAATTTGACGAGAAGTTGCACCACGTTTGGAGAATACAAAAGCAAAACATCCACCGGCAATGGTGGCTTTGGCGAGGTATCAGGGTTATCTGGGGGTGATGTCAACAAGGTCTAGCTTTAATTCTTGTTGACATTCTTCTTCCCCTTGTAGTTTTGTTTCAATTTCAGAGATTTTTCCTCTCTTTTTCCCCTTTAGAGATATATATTTAGATATGATGATGCTCTTAGTTTATCATCAATAATTTTCAAAATATTTTGTCTCTAGAAGCATTTCTCCTCCACAAGGTCTTCCTTCTCATTTGTTGGTTAGTGCTAAAATTTTGGAACGCACGCAATTTCTTTCCGACAAAGATCCTCTCGCAAATTAAATTAAAGATGTCAGTAAAAGTATTTTATTGTTGTCACTAAAATTTATAGTGATAATTTTTTAAGGTTAAACTGTAATTAGCAATATTTTTCTTTTAAAACAGATGTGCTCAATCTACCGTAAAAAATCCTTGTCCAATTTCTTTCACAAAGCATATGAAAGAAAGTTGCAACCTGAATGCGTAATTACAAATCTTAGATGGTATTGCCATTCTATTTTGGAAAACTTCGAAGTGCAACCAAAAAACATCTACAAGGGAAGGTTTTCAAAAACTGTAATGTTAACAAAGATTCAGGACCGAGTTAATTAAAATTTAAAACAGCAAATCATCCCTTTTAGCGACCAGTGTTTACCAAGGAAGCAACTATGTATGTTGTTTGGTTGCTGGACTACATTGACCTACAGAACTAGCTACATCATCTATATATACTCCGACTCCTTCTTAAAATTTCCCAAACAACAAAATCAAAAATACCGATTCAAAAGCTATTCACCGTTCGCTTCGGAATGAAAATTCACTCTACTCATTTTGGCAAACTAATATGTTAAGAAATAATATTCAAACAAAATAGACGAGTTTTGTTATTTCTCAAAATGGTACTAGTATCTAACTAAATGACATTAAAAAAAAATATCCAAATGTATACTACAGATTCAATTGATAGGATCTTTATCTTTGAAACCTCAAATCCTTATGTTTATAAGAAATTTTTATTTTTAAAATACAACAAATAAGTGTTAAATTATAATTAATCAAAAAGTAATTTTCAACCCATAATCTCTAACCATCTCACCCATGACCTCCTTTTCTCTATTTCTATAATTACCTACGGCCTTTTGTCACATGATTTTAACCAGTAATTTTATACATGCGTTCTTTGTTTTTTAAAATGACGGTATTTTATAATATTCCTTGTGAAACGGTGAAAATAAAAACGGAAAAAAATGGCAGTTGAATTATGCTCAAGTTCAGAGCCCGCTTTTCTATCTATCTATCTATCTAAAAAGGAAAAGGCCGAGCTTCAGTGATTAGGTTATACGACGTCGATTCGCTTATACCTGGGCCTTTCCTCCTGAATTGCTTCAGAAATTCTGCAACTCTCGTCAATGGATTCTCCTGCAAATTCCTTGAATCCAAACAAGATTTTAAAAGAACAGTTAGGAATTACGACCACTCCAATCCCTCCTTCTTACACAGACTTATCACTCCAAACTCCTTCTAATCTTTTCTCGTTGAATCAGGTTTGTCAGCAATTTAACAGGATGCTCCATGCTCGAACTCCTCGCTCTTTCAGCAATCATGCCCGTACGTCTACCTTTGTTTCACTTCTCTCACTGTTTCTCGCTTCACGATCTCCGTCTAATCGTCGTCTATTTTCCTCTGTTTTTCAGCTTCTGATGCTTCTTCGGCACTTGCTCGGCTTCAATGCAAGAATTGGTGAGCTACATTGTCGAGTCACATGCGTTGTACTTTTGTTCGCGCGTGGCTTTTCCAGTTTTCTGTTTCGATCTTGAAGCGTTTTCTGACGATATATAATTCGTGTACAGTGACACTGAATTAGGTTAGGATTTTTTATGTGATTTAAACTAGTTGCGAATTGAGGGCCATACACATTTATTTATGCTTGTCTCCTTTGAGTTTTTGTGACTCTCTAGAATGGTATACGAATACGTCGTCGAATAGAACTCTAGTAGTTATTACATATCACTACGTAGTGTTTGAAAAGTCAAACTAGGGCAAAAGCAATGCAAAAAGAGTGTGTATATGCAGTCAAGTTCTCTTCTAGGAAGTCGCAAAAAGTCAATAGGAGATAAACTTATGGAAAGGAGTAGTTTGACATGATGAGCAAGTGGACTCTAATTTTGGTATACATAGTATGTTTCTTTATGTGCTGCTTTTTTCCTGGTTCTTGTGTTTTAGTTTCTTGCTTTGTGCCATTGCCGAAGTATGCGCTGTGCACGACGACTGTACCCTGTACATTCATGATTGTTTATTCTGTTGGCAGTGCGTGTTCCATTTTCTTGATACCGCTCCGAAAATTGTTGCTTTTTTCATTAAGTGATGCTAGTTTATGCAATTTTACGTACATATGCATTTTTACAATGGGGCATCATCTGTATTTCCCTTCTTCAGTTGAACTTTAGCCTATATTTTTCGCGCTCTTAATTAAATTGCCCTCATGTATCCTTCCTTAGAACTAAAAATGCAGATGGAACTAGCACTGAAACATATCCTGGATAGAATCCAATCCTTTTCTTAAATTAAGGTACCAGAGGGAGTTTCCATATCATTTCTGGTGAAAAGTCTGGGTGCAAAAATTGTTGTCTGATACTCAAATTTGTCAAGTCATGGCCTTTCTGTTAGCTTCAGAACCTGGAATTTGCCTATTATGTTAGTTGATGTCACCCTTTTAGTTCTTCTCTCTCTCAGAGTACAACCTTTCTTATCTTTCAATTTAGATGAACCTACTGTCTGTATTTAATAATACGATATTATCTGCTGTAATATGCATCAAGTCTGCTTCTTCATCCTCCTCGCTGACCAGAGGATTATATACTCTACTGTTTCTGTCTGGTTTCTGGTTATCATAGGCTTTGGTGTGGTGAGTCAAATTAAGTGGTAACTGATTAGATGCTTTGGCATTTTCTCAGATCCTGATACCAAGGGCACGTCATTGAAGAAAAATGATAATCCAACTGTTACTTCAAAGAATTGGAGGGCTTACATGGTGGCAGTGGCTGTAGATTTTCTCTCAATCTTTCTTCCTCTGATACTTGTTTCTACTGTAAGTGTCGTTGGTGTATAAGAGATTCTGCTTGGAGTGGATCACAAGAAACTTAGCAGTACTTTGCTTATTTCTGATTATCTCCCCATTCACGAATTTGTTCATGTCGTTTCTTGTGCATCTAAAAATACGTGCTATTTTTCGCCACAATATGGTCACGAGTTTTATGTTGTGAAAGGACGGTAATTGATGGTATCCTGACATCTACAGTCTAGCTCAATTATTTCATCCATAAAGTTCTGTGTATTATGTTACTATCTTGCTTATACCTCAACTTTTAGATACTATTCTTGGTTAACAGAATTTTATCAGCGAAATAAAATTCTCAATGACAGGTTCTAGCGGAGTGGACTTATGTTAGTGCAATTTGTTTGGTGTTATTGCTGCTTTTCTCTGCTGCATTTAAAAGGTAAAAGTACGAGTCTCTCTCTCTCTCTCTCCCCACCCTCCTCTTCTCTTGGCTATTGCCTTTTTGAATAGTGTTGCTATGTATGTTGAATCCTTGACTCGACTTGGTCTTGACGTATACAAGAACAAGCAGCCAGGCAGATAGCTTAATTTACCATGACGAATGAATTAAGCACTCCACCCACTTCAATATAAACAATTGTACTCATGAGTTACTTCTGTCATGTTTAATCTAGTCCGTCTACATTTCAATGCAGAGAGAGATCTTCTCGTTACCGGGAAGATGGGGTCCTTTCTGTGAGAACATATATCTCATTTTATAGGGTTGCTATGGTATGCAAACTAGTGATATTTTGCTTGCATTTCTCTTTCTCCATTAGTACAACTTCTTATGTTGCTTGAAAATAAGAATGATTGCTGCAGATGCTTGTTACGTGCTTGTGCATTTTGGCTGTCGATTTCAGCATATTCCCTCGAAGATATGCTAAAACCGAGACTTATGGTGTTAGCTTGGTAAGATTTTTCAAGTTGTGCTGGATAAGTGTACCCGCATGCTGTTGGCCCCTTTTTTGCTTTTAAATTGAACTTGTTCTAAATTTTATTTCCTAGTTTTATGGTTTTATTTACTCTAGCACAACAATTGAGCCAAAACCTATGTAATTGCTTCATGCTACTCATCAGAATAAAACAGAACAAAAGAAGAAAAGAGGGAAAGACAACAGCATAGAAAAATTTGATGCTACTCTAAAGATGTTCAGCAAGTGATGGAGTCTATATCTGGAAGCTTGTGTTTGACGATTACCGAGCCATCAAACATCAACACAATGCTTTATTTTGGACCATAGGCGTCACAATTGAACAATATATTCTATTTTATTCCTGTCCAATTACTTAGATGGGCGCTGGATTTATTTGTTAAGAGTTTAGCAGAAGCAGTTTAGGCATTCAACTTTCAAAGTCATTTAAACTAGTTTTGGTCTATGAAGCACGGGTGCTTCAAAAGGGGGGAAGTACCGGGGTCGGGTACGCGTCGGGTGCGGGTGCGGGACGGGTGCGGGTTGGGTGCGTGTCGGGTGCGGATCCCTTTTTTCCTTTTATTTCCTTTTATTTTCTGAATTTCGGGTGCGGATCGGGTGCGGATTGGGTACGGATCGGGTGCGGATCCAACTCATGGGTAAAATATATAAACTAACCTAATCGGGCAGATCAAATTGGGAGATTCTGAGAGAGAGAGAGAGAGAGAGACCAGCGGCGCCTCTTCGCAACCACCGTGACCACCGGCGACGCGACCACCTGCGACACCGACGACCACCCACGACACCGACGACCACCCGCGACTACCCTCGACCACCCGCAACCAGCCGCGACAACAAGCGACCAGCCGCGACCACCCGCGACTCCGGCGACCTGCAGCGACCACCCGCGACCTCCGACGACCTCCGGCGACCACCCGCGACCACCTGCGACCACCTGCGACACCGACGACCACCCACGACACCGACGACCACCCGCGACTACCCTCGACCACCCGCAACCAGCCGCGACCACAAGCGACCACCCACGACTCCGGCGACCTGCAGCGACCACCCGCGACCTCCGACGACCTCCGGCGACCACCCGCGACCTCCGGCGACCACCGGCGACCACCCAAGAAGACGTCTAGTCACCTCCGGCAGCATTTCTCCAAAGATAAGTCTCCTCTTCCTCTCTTCTGTCTTCAAATCTCTCTTTGCTACCTTTTGTGACTTGGATGTGGATTGTCAATTGAAAGTTGGAACCAATTTATACAGTGTTTATTGTTTAACATGTGTTAAAGGCTTAAAGCAGTGGTTCAATGGTTAAAAATTGAAGGATGTTGAAACCAATTTTGCAAACTTTGATGCTATATTACCACTTTTATTATATATATATGATCTATTTGGTGGTGGTTTTTATTTATTTGATGGTATTGTGCTACTGTTGAATGGTTGAATTAAATTGCACTCCGTCTTCTTATGCACTTTTTAAGATCCAAATTGCTTAGAAATTTAATACTAATTGTACATAATAAAAAAATATATATAAAATATTTGCCGTATCCCAGCCGCACCCGTATCCTAAAATTTTCAAAAATGCCGTATCCGCGTATCCGCACCCGTATCGTATCCGCACCCGCACCGGAATCCGTGCTTCTTAGGTTTTGGTCCAGTGCATTGCACACGGGAACAACAACTATCAAATTACTTATTGAGAGATCTCGTATTTGTATGCTTGATAACAATTACAAAATTGGTAGTGACAATAAGATAAGCAAAATTTTATTTTTACCTTTTTAAAGGAATTCTCCTACCAATTTTTATCATTAGAATGAACTTGAGTAATAATTGTTCGTTTTTAGTGACAAATGAAGAAGAAAAATAGTATATGAAATGATAAAATAGTCTCTCCTAACTAATAGCAATTGCAGTGATAATACTAACAATAATTAGCCCGTGTGTTGAGGTTGTATTAATCAAGACCACCAAAAAAAGAGTAAGAGTACATAATAATTGATTGAAAAAAATGGGAGCATAAACTATATATAAAACATGCAATTATACAAAAGAAAGGAGATTAGGGTAGTTTAAGAGAAAAACTGATGAAGAATATTGTGTTTTCCTAAACAATAAAAAAATTTAAGATTAAAAAGGAATATATAGAGAATTACTTTTGTCAAAATCTAGGAATTAATAGAATTGTAAAGATATAAATAAAAGTTTTGAGTGGAGTATGTTGACATAGAAGAGAGAAAAATTTTAAATTGATATAATTGGTTGAATTTCAAATGGAAAGAAGGAATCCAAATGAGAGAGAGAGAGAGAGAGTGAATGAATCCAAATCATTTTACAATGGTAAGCAAATTTAAAATATTTTAAAAATTCAAAATAGGAAAGTCTATATGGCGAACTAAGAGAGTGTCCAAGTAAGCGATGACTGGACAACATTCTTTCAACTTCGGCTTTCATATATATATATATATATATATAATTAGATGTGTAGAGTTTAGAGCTTATAGCTTATAGCTAAGGTCATCGTTGAGACTTATGTTATGCAACTCCACTATCACAATTTGAACTCCATGGTATCTCTCTTCCTTCTGCCTAACTTCACATGCTAATGCACAAATTTCAAATTTAACTTGGTACCGGAGCTGTTGTTTCAAAAGGTCTTTAAGCTAAGGTTTTCAGTCTCCTAGCTTACATGTCTTCACTGATCCTTCTCGGTGCACAGTAATTAATTCGTCACTGGCGGTGCAACCTTTATTACAAGGAAATATTAAGATAGCCTGATGTTTCCACTGTCATCTCTACGGTCACTTAATCATAATTTTTGGCTTTTTAGCCGATCTTAGCATGTAATATGGTATCATGATTCAATAATGCTTCAATTTGTGCCACCCATCAGTAGTAAGTTGTATTCAATAATCATGGCAATTTTTTTTTACTCGCATTAATAACAAGTGTTCTCTCTCCCCTGCCTTTTTTTTTTAACATCAGATGGATATTGGAGTTGGATCATTTGTATTGGCAAATTCATTGGTTTCACGACAAGCACGTGGTATTGCTACAGTGTAAGTTATTGCTCCTCTTCAATAATTTGTGTTGCCATGATTTAAAGAACTAGTAACAAAGTTCATGCGTCACACATGGAATATGTTGTTGATGCTCAACAAAATGGTATGTAGTATGTATTTTACAGCTGGTAAGTACTTGGTATCATAGCAAGAAGAGTCTTTTGTTTTCTTTTCTGTAGTTCCTAAACAGCTAAAATTGTAATAAGGCGTGATCTTTGTATTTTTTGTCTGTAAAGAGGCTTTATTAGGTGCTCCATTCTTGTTTTCCATTGTGCCTGAACTAATCATGTGTTCTAGAGATAGCTGTGCGGTGGTGAAGTGGACAATGAAAACTTTGAGCTCGAGGGGAGTCTTTTGTTTTTTTTTTTTCCAATCGCACTATTTGGTTTTGTTTCAGCTAGCATAGTCATTAGATAATTTGTTAAATCAGGATGTAGAGTACTTCTAGTGATTCGGACTGACTAAATTTCTCCTTTGAACTTGTTTCAAAGTGATTACAAGTTTGACCAGTGTACATAAATTAATCAGGAAAATCATTGTTTGTATCCATTTTGTACATCCAATATACATTCTAGAAAATTTTTCATCCTTATTAGAAATCTGTTTCAACATTTGTCTCTTCGTGAAAGGAATCATGTACCACCCTCATGTTTTTTCCTCTCACTGGTTTTGTACTTTTGTTTAGTGATAGCAGAGAGCATGTGGGCATGTGGTCGCAACAGAGGAATAGATTTATTCTTTAGTGGGTTGGTTTGAGCTTTAAAAGGAATAAAATTTAGAAGGCTTTTGGGAAAAGAAAGAGTGTAGGATGAAGAGGTTGTTATATTGCGCAGTAAGTTACTATCGGGGTTGTGTAGTTTATTTGTTCATTAGTATTATTTTTGACCATGGATATCTTTTTTTTTTTGGTTAGAGAATTTCAAGAAAGAACGCAATTGGGGAACCCAAGTACACAGGAAGAATACAAGCAGTTGCCCAATTTTGAAAAGCTTTACAAAATCATCCACTAATTTAACAAAGAAGTAAGAGAACCATTCCAGATACAAGCATCAAATAACAAAGGGATCTCAGAAAGCCCAGTAATATCGTAGCCATAAAATAGGTTGGTAAGGATAATACAGTCAACCGAATGGTTTACAGGAGCTCGTGCTTTTATTAATATAGATAAAGTAGGGCTTTTTGGTGCATATATACTGAAATACTCGTAATGGCTTTTCCAGTAACATCTGATATCAAAATGGAAAGTTCCGATTTCCTTGGCCACGATGCTTCATTTAGTTTTGTTTTCTTATGCGTTTTGTAAATTCGAAAAGGTGCCTAAAGGAAGTGCAAATCTGTGAGTAGGAAATACGTAAAGTTTCTCACTAATTTCTTTACCTATATCTTCCAGTATGTAACAGAAGGGAAAAGAATTGTCTTTCATGTCACTCAAGAGAAGAGTGTGTAAAAAGGGACAGTCCTCATCTTACTTAGTGATTGCTCCACATATCAAAACTCTACTAATTCTTGCAACCACATAAGCCAAAGAGGAGCTGGCTTTAAAATACATTTTTGCTATCTTCTTCTTTACGGACTCCAAATCTATAAAAGTCTTGAACTTGCCTTTGGTCCATGCTAAATGAGATCGTCACAACAAGGAAGATAATGAAAGTAGACCACCTTGCCTGAACCCTCTAGAGCAAGGGAGAAGTCCAGCGGGCAATCCACCGGAAGTACCTTAACTCTAGCGGTGGAAATGAAGAGCTTTATTATTTGATCCCCCCTTTTTAATCACAATCTCAGAAAACATTACAGTTATCATTGTTGTAAGCCTTCTAGCATCCAGATTGCCATACAATCTGCGGCAAGCACCTGTGTTTTGGAGTCCACGGGTAGTAACCGGGACCACATTTAACAACCGCCTCTCATGGACAAGCATTTTGGAGTTGGCCTGTATGGACGCTTTAATCACAATGAGTGGCTCTTTGCCAAGGATTTGTAGAAGCACTTGCCAAGTTAGTAAGAAACTAACAGGCCTAAGAACGTCCTCCCCAGATTACTCCAATGGTTCTTATCTTTTAGTCTTGAGAACATGTGGCTTAAATGACAGGGATTAGGAGATGATTAGAGGGGTTTGTGGAGCAATAATACAGATAAGACTTGGGCAAAATGTAACTCTCTCTAAACGTTATTCGGGAATTTGGAACAAGTAGGTGATTGGTAAGTGAATTCTAAGTGGCAGAACTGCTGGGAGATATAACCAAGTAGGCACTGATGAGGGTGATTAAGGCTTATTGGGGAAGGGGAAATTGCGGACTAGGAAGTGGATAGTACCAATTTTCTTCATTTGGTACCTAAACGGTCATAAGTAAGCTTATCGGAATTGGGAACATCATCATTGGTGGTGTTGAGCTTTCAGGGAAAATGAGATGACAAAAAGCATTTTGGAGCTCTGTAAAGAGCGTTTATTGAGAGTGGAAAGGAGACCGAGAAGTATGTTAGAACTTGAGGCTTGTGGAGTGGATGATAGGAATATATTTGAGAGGATTTCGAGTAAGACGACGTGGTGGCAGCCGTGAAGACCGAGAAACCCCTGAGGAACTGTCCTTTCAGTTTGCAGTAACCGAGAATTTTCCAGTAGGGGATAGGTGACACGTTTCTTTTACTTGATCATGTAAATATAGCACCTTTCAAAGGTAAATAATCTAACACTCATCGTCATCACGTACTAAGTATTGTGCTCAATATTAGGTTGGGTTGGCTAAATCAAATCCTTTCTTCCTTTCGAGTCTAGATGTTCTTGGTAGTATGTCTAGCAATAATGTTGCAACTGTTAGTTCAGATACTATACCTAGTTCATCTCACCCCGATAATTGCCCATTTGGAAAGGCTTCATGAAGATATCAGTAGATAGTGCATATAGTTTGGTTTGTGATTAGTTTCACAGTTACAATTTAGGATGCAGAACTCTCATCACAGTGATCTTACCACTCAACCTGAATTGCGAGAAAACAATCTATTTGGCAATAGTGGGTTATAGCAATAAGATGACATGGCAAACATGTTATTCTTAAATTTTTATGCATCTTTAATGCGAAGGGTTGAGGAGTAATCTTATATAATCTTTTGAGATTGAACTGGTTTCACAAATACAATAGATAGCCTAGACCACTTGTGAAGTTTTAAAAATCCTATATAATTTCATTTTTCTGTTATTGCTGTTCACTTTTGTATCTACTTTTGTTAGTTTAGGTCCGTATCTAGTCTGTCCCTCCCAGCATCCTTCATAAGCAGGATCACGTGGGTATGGGTTTGTCCAATATCTTCTTTAGTCTTAAGTATTATGGTTATAAACATATTATATCTAATGTGTATAAATGCATGCTCAACTTTACATCAATTATTGTTAAAATATGTTAAAATTATTTTCTTGATTTTTTATTAGATACTGTTATTCTTTGTTTGACCTTGTTTCTTCAGGAAATTGAGAAATGCTGTGCAGTCTACTAGTCCACTACTTTTTCTTGGGTTTGCTCGACTCATTTCCACAGCAGGTGTGGACTATCAGGTAGAATGATCTTAAATTTGCCTCTGCTCTTTATTATACATGCTGTATCTGCAATTGGGTTACTTTGCACTCCTCTTGATCTTGTGAATCTGATTGCTTTTATTATCTGTATAATTACCCAATTGCCTGGTGCGTTGACCCCTGATATATGACTGGGCTTCAAGTTTTTGCTCGTCTATGCGATCATGGTCATAGACTTGGCTTTGCAGTTTCTGAGTATAATATATGGCCATCTCCAATCCAGTTGTGTTTCATACAGGTGATTGACATCACCAACATGAATGATAGTGTGAGCATCATAAAATGTGATAGATAGCTATCGCAAAAGGGACACTGAATGAAGGGAGGGAGAGAAAACCAACGACCACTCCAATTTTTCTTCCTTCTCTGTGGAATTCACAATTGGATATTTTCTTCACGGGGCTGTCTAGTTGTGTAGCATGTCAGTTCTACTTTTTGTTACAATTGAGTGGTATAGTAGGATTTGGATTATGCCAATGACGTTGTATGGTTCAGAATGGTGGGCAACTGACAAGCATTATATGCAGAAGATGAGTGTAACTGAAATGTGAATGCTTAGGTGATAAGAGGTCACACAGAAGATGGGGGTAGAATAAGAAATGAGGGCATCTGACAGGTGGTTTGTGGTGGAACACTTGAGGAACAATGAGGGAACGTTGCTTGAGATTGTTGTCACGTACTCCCCAGTTCGGTAGACTAATTTGTGCCAAGTTGATGGGGCAAGATGTGGTAAGTGTAGATCGAGAAGAAAAAGAGGTGGAATATTTAGGGAAGACTTGATTACTATTCAACAGATACCGTGTGCTTCGTTAGAGGAGATTAGAAGAAAAGGAACCGACCTTAACTGTTTTTGTACCAACATTAATCTCTTGTTAGTTAATTTTTGCTTGATACAATTGCTGAGCTAAAAATACTTGAGAGTTATGATTTGTTTTTTTTTTCCCGAGAACTGCTGCTAAATTTTAAGTTGTTGTTTTAATTAGGTTTTAGGCAAAAAGTTTAAATTCAGGTCGACATTTACTCCATAATCTGTTCAGTTTTATTTATTTATTTATTTATTTATGCACTCAAGTGCTAATATGTTCTATATTGAACAGCCTCTGAGTTTCCACATTTAGCACCTTCAACTAGCACATGATTGGATTTTCTGACTGGCCCTGTCACTGAACTTTCAGCTGCTGGATCTATCAGTGCACTGACTATTTATATCCTTGCACACCTATTTCTTATGTACAAATTTCTTGTTTTGCACTATGATTAATATCAAAATGTTGACTTGTAAAATCAATTACCTCGAAAATTTTTCTTGTAATTTCGTTTTCTGTCAACCACCTTTAGTTTAAACACGCCAACATATCTATAAGTGTTAGAATTATCTTATGCACCAGAGTCTGTAACATTATTCAAGAAAAGGAGAGGGGAAAGGAGATTGCATACAAGGAAGGATGATATAATCGATTGAAGATATTGAGAGCTATTAGGGGTTTAAAGGTTTTCGTTTTACTATTGATAGTAGGGCTACAGAGAAAAAGCTATTTGTTAAAGAAGAATGTTGGGTTCTTAAATTCTTAAATACTGATTCTGCCAATCTTTGATTCATAATGCAGTACTTTTCAAAGCTCTTTGAAAATACCTATATGAGCCAGTTTATATGTTCTGAATTCTGCCAACCCTCGCCAAAGTTGTTGGAAGCTAGTATAGTGCTACCGAGATGTTTTTCCCTTTATGAACTATAATATTTTTTGCAAGTCAAGCAATGAAGTCTGAATAGAATAGTCTGTGGAAAATGTCTTATGAAAGCTTGAAGTACTCATCATCTGCACTGCAGGCGCAATACCTCATTTTTTGACCATTTTGTCATGAAGGCTACATTGTTTGAGTACTTATTTTCTTATACCTTTTAAGCATGAGGCCAGCTTTTACTTGTCTCTTTGTAGGTTCATGTGGGGGAGTATGGAGTGCACTGGAATTTCTTTTTCACACTTGCTGCTGTATCAGTCCTTACGTCGATAATTAACGTTCCTCCAAATTATTCTGGGTTTTTAGGTTCATCAATTTTACTAGGTACACAGATATTTGTTTCAGTTGTTTCTTTTATTTCTGCATAAGCATTCCTCAATCTTAGGTAACTCATTTGAGCTCTTATATGGTTAGGATACCAAGTTTTCTTGAAGCGTGGGTTAAATGTGTATCTGCTTTCCAACGAAAGGGGAGGAGACATCATTAGCCAAAATAAGGAAGGAATTTTTAGTATATTTGGTAAGGTTATTGGAAATTATTCTGTCGGTTATGCATCTTTCTTGTTTGGTATTCCAATGAGACTAGTCATTTATAGACTATGTAGCCAATACCCCTTTAGGAAGGAAAGATTTTACAGTTTCCGTTTTTGGGAAAATGCCATGCAAAATGATATTGTGCAAGTATTGTTATATGAATATACTTGGACGCAGAATCTGCTGAAAATTTTCCTGCTATTCTTCATCTTTTCTTATTGAGGTATATTATATCCAGCAATGACTATGAAAAGACTGGTAAGTGTTGCAGCTTAATAAACCATGTAAGTATGAATAAGCAGAGTTTTGTTCATTGCATAATTTGTCAGATGGAAAATTGATCGTAAGATTCGTACCATTAGAATATACGAGGCTAAAATAACAACTACATGGATACTAGTGACAGTGGTGAGGGTTCAATTGGAAGATCCTTGCGATGCAAGGATTAGCTGAGCGATGATTGGCAAATATTTATAGGAAGGTCTTGAATGGATGCAAGGGCCTAAGGATGTTTGGACTGCTTCAAAGATGGCAGGACGATAGGTCTGGCCTATGCAATGGGATGCAGATTTGTGATTAGCTGTGCGATGAGTCGCAGTGATAATGAAAGGCATATAAGTGTGTCACGAGGCAAGAGAAAAACACTGGCCTGTGGGTGGGGCTGCTTGCCTTATATGGTATGTGCTATATCTACAATTTTATTACCCTTTATTGATGTGATTACAATGTCGAAGCTATGTGATGATGTGGTTTGTTTAACCTAGTTTGGCAAGTTTACAAAGTGGCTCCCAGCTGAGGCATTGGTGGTGGGTCTTGATTCGTTTACTGATTTTGATGTTGATGCTTGCGATGGGATGAGTAAGCAGATCATAGGTGATTATGCTGCTGCAGTACATAGGGGAGTCTCATATTGCTGCTACCATATGATGCTGTAGGTTAGAAGACAGAAAGAATTACTGCTGATGGGATTGTGGGATTGTTGTGGTTAAGAAACGAGATAGAAGAGACGAAGGCACCTAACTCTAATACCATGAAAGATTATCAAAGCTAATCAGAATTTGATTCAATCTATAGGTTAGGAGTATGCAACCTTTTTATAAGAACCAGAATAGAATCCCAAACCTGGAAGGAGTATGTAGGACAGTATACTAGCCACAATTGCTATTGAAAAGATCGCAATACTCAATGACGCTAGACTACTCACAGGCAAAAATACCCTGGTGCAAGAAAGTGAAACCCATTCTGTCAGGAATGATGCAACTAATCGTCAGAAGAGACCTGAACTCCCCCCCTTTTGGACCCAATCGCCGGGCCAACCCATTGTAGTCCAAGCCCATAGTCGACCCTATTACAGGACTCACGTGGCCATCCAATTGCAGGGGCCTTCACGTTGGTCACCCTGCCCAGCAGGAAAATGGGTTGTGCATCGCACCCTTAGTTAAAAGTTCTAGCTCCTACTTAGCCCTCTCTTAGATGGATACCCATTGTTCCAGTTCTCTCAAAATTCTGGTGCCAAACGGCACATCTCAGTATTTGACCTGGTGTGGTGGAGTCAGACTACTTTCACGAAGATTAATGTGTAATGATAAGTGAATAAGTTGAACTACTCCATGACTTATGATTGCAACGAATTTTTGAACCTGCTATAAAAATAGTTGTTTTGACTCGAATGATAGTGGTTCTAATTCTAACAGCAGAACTTGGAGAAAAGTGCCATTGTTATAATAGTTTAAGATCGATTAACAGTCCAAGTTTGGGTAGTGACTCCTGCATTATTCTGTTTGCCCGTATGCTCAAGAATCTTCTTGTGTGCGTTGAGTGGCAGATCATCTTTAGCCAAGATGGGCCATTTGTTTGGTCTTTGAATAAGGCCTCTGCTGTCCAGCCTGTCCACATTTTTTGTCTTCCTTGGCTTTTGTGCTATACATTCAAAACTAAATACTGCAGTCCCCCTCCCCTCCTCTTACTTTAAAAGGTTTTCCTACCTTCTGCTAACATTGGATTTTTGTTGCCATTTTCTCATTTGCGCCGCTAAAATCCCTCATTTGATTCATCAATCCGCGAGAGCTGAAAAGTTGCTTAATTAGCAACTTTTTTTCAGGGTTCATATGAGTGTTGAACTGTTTTACGTTATCAGTGCTCAGACTACTTATCATCTCCTGTTGTCTTTCCTGTCAGTACAGTATGGATATCCTCCATTGTTATCGCTGGCGGATTTAGCCCTTTCACTATGAGGGAAAGTTTGCTCTTGCTGATCATAAACTTGTTCATCTGCTCTTCGCACCCCCGGCGCTCCCTTCCCAAAAAAACAATAAAAATTCCTGTTGCACACATGAAGGGTTTAGTCATTAAATGAAAACGTGGTTTTGAGATCTTAATTTAAAAGCTTAAATGCTACACTTTCAATGTAATATGTATTAGGTTTATAGCTATTAGGAATTAATGATGATAACATGCAACAGTTATTCCTAATTTTTTTGTCAATGTTGGAAAGCCTTATGATTGTTACACTACGTCTTAAACCTAAAAACGGTTTGGACTGGTTTTGCCAAATAGGTTTGATGTATCATGTATTCGCATTTCTTTATTTGAACTTTGTGCTGGTTTTTCTTGGATGTTAATGCTTTTGGCACTTGATAACAATCAGTTGGTTTTCTTCTCAGGATATTGGGGCATGTATTTGGTTGGTGTCCAATTGGGAAGTTGCCTTTTCTTTGGAAACCGCTCCACCTCTGCATTGAGAACCAATAAATGGGCAAGGACTAGAATTTGGATCCTTGTGCTTCTCTTTTGGTACTATTTTCCTCGATATTTTGGATTTTTTAAAGTTTTCTTTCCTTGCTTGTTTTACTGTGACATGACTCCCATTTCAACTTCTCAGGTTGATAACTATTTTGTTAGAAAGGCACGTCGAAAGACCTTCCCGCAGAATGGTACGACATGTTACTGTATATGGTTCTCCATTAGTTATTCTTTGAGTGGCAACATTATTACCTTTGGGCAACTTGAAATGGCTTTAAACAACTCATGGAAACTATTTTGCAGTGCAATTTGGCCTATGTTACTTTGGTATTGGCATCAAACTTACAGGTTACTCTTCAGTTCTTATCTGCTTCAAGCATATTCTGAATATGTTATCATTCATTTTCTGTATGGTTTGGTAGGCAGCATGCTTTCTTGCTGTATTGAGTACCAAGGGTACCACACCATAGACTGAGAGCCAATCCTTAAGTACCCTGTAAATAGATGTTAATAAAACACTGTACATGTATATGAAATCAGTTCTTTGAAACGTTTCGATAAATTTTAATGCCTTACATGTGAATCTCTCTCCATTGCGTGGCCGGTGACTTGCTATAAACATGTTTTTATTATGAAGCCTTTGTGTAACCTAAAATTGCCAAGGACAATGTCTAACCATGAGGAAGTGACAATTGTGTGGTG
Organism: Escallonia herrerae; assembly: GCA_033070095.1. NCBI lineage: Eukaryota > Viridiplantae > Streptophyta > Magnoliopsida > Escalloniales > Escalloniaceae > Escallonia > Escallonia herrerae. The sequence continues at coordinate 276,021 of JAVXUP010000360.1, forward strand.
TCAGAATAAACATGTAAAGGTCCAAAAAAGAAAAACCAGTTTTAACAGTGAAACCAAACATATTAGCTGATGGTTTTTTTTTTCTCCAAATAAAATTGTTTGATCAAAATGTATGGTTTGGGAGCCAAGCATGGCTACTTCAGTGACCCAAGAGGTACCTATGAAGTCAAAACATTCAGATACATGAATTAACAAGCACTACATGGCACATTCTTCTCCATTGTTTGCGCGCTTGCTGCTCGGCACTGGCACTATATTATCTTAGGTGGTAAGTAATATATCCCAGGCAAATTTGCACCTTTGTTTGACTTGTATCTACAGTTTTGAAGGCTGATTGGGCTTGCAAAGTTACTGGCCATTTAGCTAGAGCGTGTGAGTCACAATATGAATGGACTTGCGTTAGAGGGGAGCCCTTCAGATTCTTTTGTTAGTTTCTAGCAGATAAGGCAATGTGCAGAAGAATGCACAGTAGGTGGGGGGTGAAAGGAAGTAGGAAGGGGGAATGGCCACGCAGGATTCTTAACTGCCAGATTACTAGCTTGATATAGCTCGGTGTTTTGCTGGTCTGGACAAACCAAACAGCCAAAAGAAACTGATGTGGGATTGGTATGTTGGTTCTTTTTTTTCATTTGGTCCCTGTTTATTTCTGTGTGGACCCAGGTCTGAACAGGAAACTGACTATGAGTGCAATAAGCTGCTTCACAGAGAACTTTCGATGAGTTCCTGTAAGAGCTGCAGTACATGCTCGCATTTCGTGAAGAGAAATTCTTCCGATATACAAATAAAATGCAAGCAATTTTTGGGGGTGCTTCTTTGGAAACAGTAAATATGCTGGGTTTGCTTTTTTGGCATCGATTTGTTGCATTTGCGGAAAATATAACTTGAGTAACCGGTACTGACCATCCTGGACTAATTTACTGATATTATTATGAGGATTCATTGTCGTGCTAGAATCTGTTCTCAGAGGGATGACCGGAGAAATATGTTAAGAAAAGAGGGAAGGAGAAAAAAGTCTCTAATTTGTTCACAGATGACACTTGCAGGAGAAATATGTTATGGAAGGAAAAGAAGAGGTCTCTATTTGATGGAACCAAACTGGTTCCAACCAACATGATATTTTAACTTGACAAACCTGAGTGAGTATTGTTCAGTTCCTGTTCCAAAGTTTGGAAATGACCAAAGGCGACTCTGCTTTGAGATTAACGTTGAAAGCTGCAAAAACAACCAATGAAAGGGCCTAAGTTGATAGACTGAACATCCTCTCCGTGGTTATGTGATGTGCAGTGTTATTAAAGGCGCAGGCGCACCTAAGGCGCAAAAGGTCCCTGGAGCCTAGGCGCAAGGCGCAAGGTGCAGGCGCGCGCCTTCTTAAAGCGAGGCGCAATATTAAAATAAATAAAAATAAATAAATGATAGTGCATGAAAACAATATAATTACGTAAATCTTAATTACCCTAATTAAGATTTACGTAATTATATTTATCTGTGTACTGGAATAGCATCTACTTTTAAGAAAGAAAGTATTGATTTTTACACGGAATTATATTTATCTGTGTTTTTATTTGACTGTGAATCAAATAGAGTAGTAATTTACTTTTATTAACAAATGAGACGGTATGAAAATGGACATGAATATGTTTAAAAACTTTATTTGTGTGGATAAACAAAAGGACTTTGTTGATGCAAACTACGAAGAGACATTAGTCAACCAAATTAAATATCACAAGGCAGCAGCTAATGCTCCAAAGCCCACACACGACTCTCTCTCACAAATTATATCAGACGGAGAGAAGCAGCAGTGACCGCGAGAGAGAGAGAGAGAGAGAGAGAGAGACCAGAAGTCTTCAATTGGAGTAGCCCAGTAGCAGCGGTACAGGGGAGCAGCAGTGACGGCGTCGGGAACTAGAGCAAATTTGATGGAGCAGCCGAGTAGCAAAGGGAAAGGAGATGCGGCCGGAGTGACGAGCAGCGGGAGCAGCGGCCGGAGCGACGAGCTTTCGACGGCAACGGCAAAGGCGATGCGGCAGGTGAGACTGTGAGAGAGAGGCTGCTTCAGCGGAGCAGTCGAGCTCGAGCAGCAGCCAGCAAGGCAAAGAATCTCGGCGGAGCAGTGGCCGGAGCAACAAGAATCTCGGCAGGTGAGACCGTGAGAGAAAGCTGCTTCTATGCTGCACTCGGCGCCTAGACGTGCGCCTCCCGTGCCGCACAACGCCTTGCGCCTTTGCGCCTGATGAGTCCAGGCGCGCGCCTTCTTCAACGCGCTGAGCCTAGCCTAGGCGAAGCGCGGGGGTCGCGCCTTAGCGCGCCTTGCGCCTAGGCGCGCTTTTAATAACACTGGTGATGTGCAATGAATGATTGAATGGTAAAAGGCTCTAACTTTCCATAATACCTGTGCATACATACATGCATACTGTATGCCATCTGATGGGTCTGTATAGTCAGTAAAGAAATTATCTCTCTTTCGACCTTAATTTCTTTTTGTTCTTTGAGTTTGGGTGGGAGAGTATGTTGCTGGCTAATAGAGAATTAATCTTGTATTGACTAGAATTTGGCTTGAGGCTTGCAAATCTTAACCAAACGTAGTTTTTTTCCAATGCATGGCTTGCACCTTCTCGCCAATTTGCTATACACTGGAATTATGTTTATAAGAAACAGAGGTTCTTTTATCATTTCTGTTAGTAGGGTGTGCCTAAGATGTATCACGCTAATCTGCAGGTTTTAGCAATAGCTATGCTCTCTGATTGTGTACCTGGACATAAAGTTTCTGTCCTGGAAAAAGCTTTCGACCAAAATTTACTGGGGTCGTTTCTTCTGGTGAGATAGTTCGAGTTGGGTGGGGCTCTTTTGACTCCATTGACTATTTCTACCCTATTTGTCGCTAAAGGTGCGTTCTAGCAAACATTTGGCCCTTTAGCGACAAAAGGGGTATGGAAATAACCCTGAGATTGGAATAGCCTCACCTATGTTACATATATGCATGTATGTATCTTTTCTTCCTCTCAAATTCACAATACTGAACCACTATTAATCTTGATTTTGTGCAGGCAAATGTGCTCACAGGCTTGGTTAACTTGTTTGTGGACACCCTGTTTGTTTCCTCGGTCTCGGCCCTAATCATCTTAATTGTCTATGCATTCGTTTTATCTGCTTTTGTTAGCTTTGCAGATTTTTATGGGATGAAATTAAAATTTTGGTGATGATGGTGGTATAGAAATGACATTTTGTTAGTGACTTTTGATTTTTCGTCGCAAATGCTGTTCCAAAATGTATGCATCTTAAAGAGTACGTAGTTGGACTAACATCTCAGTGTGCATGAATAGTTCTTTTTGGTGAAACTAGGTACCATCATCTATTTAAAAGAAAGATCAACAAGCTTATGGAATTCATTTCAGGGGTTTGTTTTGTGCACAATATATTAATCAGAGGATAAAGTGAAACATTGCGCGTTTTCTTTTTTGAATGTGCTCTCCGTTTTAGGGACGTCCAAAATGGGGAGGAGTTATCTTTTGTGGGGATTAATGTAATACGTGATCATATGGAATTATGGATCGCCTAAAACTTTAGTATCATATTTTGGGTTAGATGGTCCCTAGGGTAATAAGAGAACTGGGCAAACCCATGACTATGCACATGCCACGCATGTGGTCGCCCTTAGACCCAGAAAAGGCACTGTGAATAGCATGTACTACTCATGCAGTGTGCTGTATATGTTCTCTATACAGGTACGTTCGTCTCTCTCTCTCTCTCTCTCTCTCTCTCTCTCTCTGTGTGTGTGTGTGTGTGTGTGTGTGTGTTGCATGCCTTTTAATCTAGGAGATGATAGGTACGATGGAAAAAGGAGGCTGAAACAATTAGCCAAATAGGGGAGGGGCCAAACTGGTGGTGATCAGATTTGGATGTGGGTGATTTTCATGTACTTGATCGGCAGGGAGGTGATTTGTCACATGGATTACTCTATCGAGTTTCTGACAGCTTGGACCAGCGTCCAAGGTCGACGACCACCAACCCTCATCCGTCTTCACCACACACGGCAACAGTTTCTACTGTGTTTTTCCCTCTCACATTGCATGTATGCATATATATATATATGTGTGTGTGTGTGTGTGTGGGGTTGGGGTTGGGGTTGGGGGGGGGGGGGGGGTGTTGGAGAGAGAGGCTCTATCACTTGCGAGTTGAAAGTATGGCAATTTTGTTAGGTGTGCCAAATACTACTGTCCAGTTGGAAGATGCAGACCGGTATAATAATAACTTAATGAAAAATGCTAAACCAGTCTTCTTATAGGCATTCGTACCTTACTGTTTTGTTATAGAAGAGGGGTGTTGCTAATGCACTTTTTACATGTAAATGACAAGGAAAAGGTGGTGTACAAACGTGTCTCCTGGTTAACTGAGGATTTCACTTTTACAGAGGATATGAGAATACATTGCATATAATTTTTTGTTTGGATTGTGATAAGATGAGTTTACCAAATTTTAGAAGGGATTTGAAAAGAGAACTTAGTGTACTAAAATCTCCTCTAAAAATAGACTAGTTTTTTTTTTTTTGTCAAAATATCTCTTTTACAAATGTAGTTGCATTTTAAGAAAAGGTGAGTATATTTTGTCTCCATAATTTTAGTTAACTTTTTTCAAAAAAAAAATAAAAAACTCTCTCAATAGTTTGTATTCATGCACCATTAAATTATTTAGGTTCAAATTTTCAAATGTAAATTCACATAAAATACTCGCTTCTACAAAAATGTCCAAATACTAAATTTGCAATTCTATAAATTAGTAAATCAACGAATTTTAAAATAAATGAATTCTGAAGTTGAAATGTACTTTAAAATTATTCATCCAAACACACTTTTAATTTAGCTGGAAAGGAAAAAGTAACAAAATACAAAGATAATTTATCAACAGCTTCTATGCAGTGCTAGGGTAACCTAACAGAGGAGTATCTAAACATCAACCCTAAGTGTGACACAAAAGAATGCTCCAAATGTAATTTTAATCTTAGACTTGTAATATATTTCGTACCATGTTTTGACCATCTTCTGACGAGATTCAAGCACTTTATAGGACTTTATATTTTAAAGATAATGGTTATTGTGTGCGCTGAAATCGATTACTCAGTGCTCAATTACGTCTAGTTATTAAATTGATTCTTTATTCTAGTTTTTTTTTCATTGTAATGGGGTTTCGGAAACCACACACTCGACTAACTCCCAAAACACCTCGACTAATCTCTTTAACACCCTTAGCTAACTCGCGCAACACACTATGAAAAATGCATATTTACTTGATGACCGTTTTCGAGGTTACCCGAGTGACATCTCTTCTCCTCAAGTATGGTTATTCGAGTTCATAGACGATTCCATTGCTTCCTAACCACTGAAGGCACTCTACAGGTTATTCAATTCTAGTTTAGTTGCAGAAGTGCACAAAATTTGAGCCTTTACTTGTATAAATTTGGCTTATTAAACATGGTTCCTTGTGTAATCCGTATATGACCTTGATTTCTCATATTCACTAGCAGAGTGAATTGACATCACATTGACCTGCGTACCTATAGGCCTTTTGGGTGTTCGTGGAAGTACTAAACAAAATACACATATAATAATGTGATACCATTGAACCCCACCGACATGCACCGTCTGATAGATTAGGAAAACAGGTTGCGGCCCTCGGATCAAATGATCGATGCAAAAACTAACCTGCCAACCTGTAAAGAAACCCTAGATACGTACTGTGAGACACAATCACGATGCAAGAAAGAAACCTTTTTTTTTTTTAATATATTTGCGTATGAGGAGAATCTATAAGGGAAGGGGGGTAGGGGGGGGTGTAAAGTGAGAGTGTGAGGGAGGGAGCGGTGAGCCAGTCATTTTTCGAAAAGTCCAACTCAAAATTTGAACGTGAAGGGGTAGCTTTTGCACAGCTTGTTGTGTTGTTTTTATGCGTATTTCTATTTAGATTTGGGTCCCCCCACCCTTCTTCTTTGCAGACCCTCTGGCAGTGTTTTTGACAGCATCTATAGGAGTTGGGAAGGAAAATCTAGAGAGAGAGGTGGGGGGTCAGAAGTTAAATATAGGGTAAAAATGAAGGGAAGCAAGAGCTAGAATGATGGATATGGTGCCCGTGAGAGGACAGTAAAACCCTTTCAGAAAGTTGATTACAAAGGAAAGAAAGAAACTTTTAAACAAAAAATTGGCCAAAACATAAACATGGACCTATTTTAATAAAAGTTAGCTTAAATACCCGCAATGTTTAGCCTTTGTTTCATATATGATTTTGCTGCCATCAGAGTTGTAAAAATACTGGAATAAAAAAGTTATGTGCCATAAAAAGTTTAAAGCTCTACAGAGGGAAAAAGTTATCTATAAAAATTGTTGACTTCTTCTATAGGATTAATACTTACCGAAAGGATGAGAGTTTTGGTACCATGTCCTTATGATTGCTCGAGAGTCTATACTTGAGTAAGAAACGGGAGTAACTAGTATCATATAAGAGAATTAACCGTATCAGTAAAATTAGTATGCCCGTAAATAAAATAATTTACCCCGCTCTTCCTACGAGGGGTTTTACATTTCATAGTAAAATGATTGTGTTTTTTTGGGTAAGATTGTAAATGATTGTAGTCCATAAAGTATGTAAAAGCAAGTCAAATAGTATAGGGTCACTCAAATCTCTCATATATATATAGAACCATGGAGAAGAAGTTACAGGATTAGATAACAAGAGAGTGAGACAGAGAGAACAGGAGATGACTTTGGAAACACTTTCTTCCAATGAGCTGCTCAACTTCATAATCTATGATACCATCTCTGCAACCCCATACAGCAGCTGCAATGACTCCTCCGAGACCTGCAACAATACCAACCTCTTGCTGGAAAATGTTGCTCCCGACCCGAACAAGCCGCCACCCCAAGAGTGTTACGCCTCCGGCACTGCCTGCTTGGATATGACCACTCCGCCTTGCAGCTCGTCGGGTGTAGGGGCGAAGGAAGAAGCAGCTGCCGAGCGGCGGCAGAGCGCTACTCTGGCGGTTCAGGGCCGGAAAAAGAGGAGGAGGCGGCCTAAAGTTTGCAAGAATAAGGAAGAGGCCGAGATACAAAGGATGACGCACATTGCCGTGGAGCGGAACCGCCGGAAACAGATGAACGAACATCTCGCGGTCTTGCGCTCGCTCATGCCAGAATCTTACGTCCAAAGGGTAAGTTAATTTTACGTACGCTGGTTATGCAGCTGCCAATATTCTCAGAGCAATTTTCTCTTATTCTAGCTTAAAATTTTGAGCTTGTAATTTGTGTTAAGTGAATAATTATAATCATAGTTAGTCAAATGAACTTTATAGTACAATGATTTGGCAATTTTGGCAACCTTGTCTTGTGGGGGCTTAGGTGCCTCTTCATATGCAGAAAGATAGGTCTTGAAGCTATTTAATTAGCTTGACTGATACTAGAAGGATAGGGTTTGCCCTACCAACCATATATAGCTTCTGAGACCTAGCTAGTTCAAGTTAAAACGTTGAATGCAACATTACATGACCTCAACTCCTCAAGCTGCACACTTCTTTTCCCAACATTTTGGCTCTGGAAAAGAGATTGACAGTGTCAGCCTTTGACAATTTTGTGAATTTACAACTTGTAGACCGAGTTAAGCTGCTGCTTAAAGCAGCTGAGTTTGATGGTTATAGCAACCGTGGCTGCTTGGCTTTTATGCTGTAAAAATGCAACAAAGTTACCAGGCTTCCACTTCACTTCTTCTTTGTGATGTTTCTTAGCTAGTGAAAAAAATCTCGGCACAATGCAAAGTAATAAAGATTACTGCCTTAACCTAGTCCTGATATATAAACGATGTTCAACAGAATTGCAGCTATTATTGTTGTCAAATCACGCTTGAGACAAATCTTGTCATCGAGAGCTACACTTTGTTTCGGTGACAGGGATAGCCAAATTATGATGTTACGTCATAAGCATCAGAAACTTGAAATTATGCAACAAGCCCTTTACTACCAATTAGATTTGCATTTCTAACATTATCAAGTCCCTCTTACAAACATCTAAAATTGGAAATCATTGATTCAATTCTCTTTGGTTCATTTTTGTAGGGTGACCAGGCTTCTATAGTTGGTGGTGCTATAGAATTTGTGAAGGAGCTTGAGCATCTGCTACAATCCCTTGAAGCTCAGAAGTCTCCAACGCTACAACAAGGTGGCCCCAACGACACCATCACCACCAGCTTCTTACCCAGTACTACTACCCCTTTTGCACAGTTCTTTGCGTACCCTCAATATACCTGCCCTGAAATCCCCAACAAGTACATTTCCAAGAGTAATGCCGCGGTCGCTGACATTGAAGTCACTCTCATTGAAACCCATGCAAATCTCCGAATCCTCACCCGGAGACGACTCCGGCAGCTCTCGAAGTTGGTTGCGGGCTTTCAGGCACTTTTCCTCACCATACTGCACTTCAATATCACTACATTGGACCCATTGGTCCTTTACTCCATCAGTGCCAAGGTAATTAGAGCTTTTCAAGTTTCTACATAGGTGATTATTTTTTATGTGGATAAAGTATGTCATGCAAGAAAGTCATAGAAAATGATGCTACAGTGCAACAAACGTTTGATAAAGCCAAGGAAGATAAGGATTTTGCCTGTTAGAGTATAATATTCAATGCATATGGTACAAAATACCTTCTCTGGCAACGCCATTTTCTCATAAATAAACATGTCTATGTCAATAATTTTGCCTAGGCTAGAAGTTATTTTGAGTGTATTTTGGGCATTATAGTGGATTCCGACTACAAGTATCTGAGTCGGTAATGATGGGAAGAAGGGGTGTTTGTTTCCAATATTTGTGGTGTTTCTAAATCAAGTAATTATGTCTGTCTTTACCCATCATTTAAGAAAGATTCAAACAATTCTTAAAGTTTGAAAATTCTTGTTGCAGGTAGAGGAAGGATGCCAACTGAATTCTGCAGATGACATAGCAGGTGCAGTTCACCACATGCTCAGAATAATTGAGGAGGAAGTTACCCTCTATGTTGATCAAGCCTAGCTAGCTAGCTGCCCTAAACTCATGGAGTCCTCGGAGAAATCACAAAACGGCCACCTCCCCCTTGTTAATTCTGTGCACAAGAGTTTCTCTTTGTTTCTTGTATGTATAACAGTATTAGTCATAATATGCTTTGGAGTTTCATGTGGGCGTATTTAGTTGCAGGGAGCCATAACTCTTCAGTTATTGTACTAGGTTTTCAAACCAATAAAAGAGTAAAAAGAAACAAGAAGCAGCGGCAGCTGCTGCCTAGGAATGCTAATTAGCACTGGTTTTGTATTTAACTTCGTACAGATAATTTGACCCTCGTGAATGATTCTTTGCAACAAATAGATTTTGTTTCGATTTGTTGTTTGTATTGTAGGCTGTGGCGACACCCACACAAACAAGGAAAAAGTTAAGGTGAAATAAGAGCTTAGGCCACATATAATGTGGTCCTGAGAAACGTCTGGCATTTTTGGTCGTTACCTCTGAATATTACTGGAAGTCTTCACCTCCTTCAAAGAAAAAGCAACACTACAGTGCATTGGAGGTGTCACAAGCACAGTTTTTGGGACAAAGTTATGTAAACTATAGATTTATATGAGATATAATGTGCTTCTTGGGAGATTTTTTTCTTCTTTACGGAAATGTGCATTCAAAGCATGAGCTAGCAAGTTTTTGATCTTCCCTTCAGACTGTAGTTTGTTTTGACCTTCAGTAACCCTTTCCGCTACTTCTAGCGACAGTATTGAGTGATCCCCATTGCCTGTTAAATGCAACTTCTTTAGGCAAAATGACGAAGCCCAGCAACCGTCCGCTACAGGCTGAAAATTGTCGCTAATGGCTTGTAGTGTGACAATTTGGAGTAGAAGCCAGCTTCTTTTATCCGACAGAGACTCCTTAGTGGTTGAAGTTCATTTAATGGTAATTGGATGAGAGCTTTTAACTGGGGTACTGTTAAAGGACTAGCCACCCGAAAATTTTGGGAGACTTCGCAAATCAAACCTTCAAGCTCACAAAGTGGCCATTGTACTCAGTTGCGATAGAGTAGATGTCCGCCTTCTTATTCAGCTGTCGGGAAAACTCCCCATTTATTTTTTGTATTAAATCTTGTGTCAAATAGTTGTTAACATGAAAAAGAAAGAAAAAAATCTTTCGTGGCGCTGATACATATATAGGCATGATTCGAAGGTCAGCCTCATTTTTAAATTTGCAAGAATAATTAAAATTGCACTTCTCTCCTTGATGGACGAGTCAAAAAGGTGTTGCATAATGCTAGTTTTTTCTTGGTTTGTTAAAGGCCAAAGTCTCCACCAATACAGAATGGAGGTAGCTACATGTTCGTTTCGTCGAACCCTTGATAGGAACAGAAATCAATCTCAAACTTTATAGTATAACGTCAATTTTTCTACGAATTAAAGTAGTTGACATATACAGTCTAGTTTTTTCTTCGACATTTCTTTTGTAAATCTTTTCCTCGGGGTGAAAGTGAAACAATAGAACAACTTAGGATTTAGCCATTCTATGAAGCTTAGAACTGTAATATATGTATAGTATACATGCATTTAAACAATTCAAACTTGAAGTTTCCAACTATGGCGGAAGAAACTAGGTGGCTCTGGCCTAGCACCACTACAAGCAGAAGATGAAAAGAATAAAAGCTTTTGTTGCCTTTTGGGGTCATGATGATGGTGGTCAATTATTTCAAGATTCCACGGGACACTCGAGTATGTACGGCCCAGTGGTACAAAGCAAGATGCTAACAACCAAAACAAGCATCTCTCCGGATTCCAACAAGCCTTCTTGGTAAGGAGAAAGAGAGAGAAGAAGAATTGAGAGGTTTTATGATAATCTATGAAACACCGACAGAGAGGTGCCGTGGGTTGAAGGGAAGCAAACAGGTGGTGTATCTGTATATCTATATGTATATAACATGTGTATACATGACACTTTTATTTTGGTCTGCTGAAGAGAAAAGCTGCTGAGGGTGGGTTTGTGGGATCGATGCAAATTTTTGCCCGTTTGCGTTGATTCCTAGCATCCAGTTTTGTTCCTTTGTGCAAAGAGTTCATTAAGGTTTATGTCTTTTGTGGAAACCCTGATAAAGACATATATACAATGCATGAAAGGACCTCCTTCACAATGGGTGGGAGTGGGTGGTCATGGAGTAAGGTGGATAGATCTCAGCACATGGAGTCGACCAACAGAAGATCGTTATGGACATGAATTTTGCAACTGGTTTGAGGTATGTTGCATAGAGACAATATTCGCACGTGATAGCATTTTGCTTAGAAGAAGAAATTTCAGATTATCTACAGAAGTGTGATGTTAAGGAACTGAGTTCACAGATCATATGGAGGTGCTACCAATGATACAATATCAAGTCAGCTGTCAAGTGTTCAGTAGTGGGACTGAGTAAGAGCAGAGACCAAGGCTTCCCCAGATAAAGCATGAGGAGTGGCAGCACTACGAGGGCGCGCAAGAGCTAAGGCGATTACGGGTCCGACGGTTGACAGTCCAAGTTGAGGTCCAAGAGTCACAGTTCGAATGTCAACGTCCAAGCTAAGGTACCGACTCAGAGTCCAAGAACTTTCTCTCTATAGATACTTTAGCTTTTGAATTATAAAGTGAGAAAGTGACTAAGTGAGTTTATGCAGATGAATTCAAGTGTCCAAAATGAAAACCAAATTCCACTATAGACAGAGATGTCTGTTTCATTAGGCGACACATGACACCCCTATGGAGACACCTCTAGGAGGCCGTAAATTCCGGTACTTATCAGACTGTCGAATCTCATATTCGTCATTGTACACACCCTGCACAGATTCGCTCTAGCTATTTAGGAAAACTGACCACACAACACCGGTGTGGTTAGAGAACTCCCTTGATCTAGCCAGTTGTCTAAAGCCCTTGCCGAGTCCTATAGGGGGCATTGAGAGACGCAGAGAACCTGACAGAGGTGGGGGAAGGTCCCTATGCCCGACTATTAGGAGGACTACGTGCGATGCCTTTAGGAGACCTGCTTCCCTCTTAGAATGACCTGGAGGTCATTATCTTAGGGGCGTCAATTATCACCAGTCATGTAAGTGGGACGAGGTCACAAGCATTCCTAGTGTGATGCGAGTTGCCGCAGGTGGAGGTAATGGCTTAAAGAACAAACCTATCCAACTGCCAAGGGTCCTCATACCAGATCAGTACAAGTAAGTCCCTCAGAATACTGCATGCTCCGGAGTGCAGGGCAAAGCATGTTCAGGGTCCAAGGAGGAGAGCACATAGTGTGGTGAATATATGGACTAATGCTAGGACGTGGCAGTGTGTTGTGGGCACGACAATATGAGTAGCGTGGTGCAGAGGCGCAGCGGCTTATGTGCGATGCCACGGGCATCTTAATGGAGATGGCGCGAGTGAATGAGTGTAGTGCGGGGCACCGACATAACAACAACACTTGTGTATGGCCAGTAGAAGGAGTGCTGGGGGCACATATGATGGGAGACAATGCTCGATCGTCGCCATATGTCACAATGCTCAGGCACGCGACTTAGGTCACAAGGTAATGACCTCCTGAAAAGAAGAAAGACCAACGATCGTGAGCCCCTCCTCGAGGGCGAAGAGCCCTCAGTGGGAAACCCTACCCAACCTTCTTAATGGGAAGGCTTAGGGCCAACCCCTTGGGGGAAGGTCGAAGGCCGATAGGGCCCTTTGGTGGAAGGCCTAGGGCTGATCACCTTGGGGGATAAAGGCGCGCCGTCAACTCCTTAGGCCACGGATGAAGGCCCACTGATGCCCACACTTCAGAAAAAACACACAGAGAAAAGGCAAAATCTATGTGACTTGAGCCGGCGCTTCAGGTTGACTAGTTTAAAAGTGTTGAACTTTGATCTTTAAATATTGTTGACGTGTCGTGACAAATGAGCTCCATGAGCGGTCAAAACCTGCAACCAAGATGGATTGGTAATAATATGTTAGGTTGTATTGGCTTTAGCATGTGGCTACACATGCATGTGTAAATGGCAAAATGTATATTAGCTAAATTATTATTCCGAAAGTATCCAATTTAAAATTAATTGCAATGAAGAGAGAAACTTATAAGACTTATATATGAATCATTAGTTATCTGATATGAGATTATATCTCAACGCATCTAGTGTGGCATGACTTGGGCTAAACACATAAATCAACTAACTGAATGACGATAGATTTAATTTTGAATTGTCTGCGCCAGGCTTGATTTGACACGTTATAATAATATTTAAAGCATTCAATTCAAAATCAATTTGCAATGAAAAGAGGCCGGTACAATGCTTATGCATTGACTTATAATCATTTTTAATCCATGTGGAATATATCTTAACAATTATCGAACACATTTTTAACTAAGGGGGGTTGTTTGAATTTTACATTGGGACTATCAATGGTTCTATCTGCGCAACCCGAGTTGATTTCATCCGATTTTATACACTGCCAAAAATTAATTCTTGAGTTTTTTTTTAAAGATTTATAACATATTGGTTCCTCTTGCTACTTCAATAAAAGGGTGAACTATATTCGATTCAAATTGGAACAATCAAACTAATCAAACAAAGGTTGCTTCGTGTTCAACTCGATCCTAGATTTGAGAAACTAAAGGGTGTGTTCGTTCACCATTTCCAACTTTTATTTTTGTAATGGTGACTAGAAAGATTTTTTTTTGTTTTGTACTTTTACTATTTTCAATTTTTATCTTGAAAATCACACTCAAAGAGTGAGAAATTATGTTTTCACCCTTTTCAGCAATTTTCTAACGAATGTTAAGAAAAAAGTTTTTCATCAAGCCATATTTACCTTTTATCTCCCTAACGGACATCTCTGTTAAAAAAACCCTCACTCATCCTTTCTCTCTTTTCCTTTCTCACGTCAAAACACAACATCACACGATATCACGACACGTGGCATTCTTGTGATACTTTGGAAGGGTAGCAATGGTAAATACACCTGTGAATAGAAAGATCAACATGAGAAAGAACGGATCAAAATATTTTTGATAGTGGTAAACGCACATGATTTGACCCAAAAAAAGTGATTGCATATGAAAAATGAAAATGGTATAAGACAAACTACTTGAAAAATGAGCTAGAAAAATTTGAGTAAATGGTAAAAGTATGTAAACATATTTCCTAACTAGATACAAAAATAATGAACATAAAAACAGGAAACAATAACACCAAAAAAAAAAAGAAAAAGGTAAGTGAATGGGTGGTCTTGTATCTTTATTATTATTGGCGCGGCTTCCATTTGGAGATAATTTTTTATGTTTCACCTGAAAAACACCTAATGTCAAAGAAAAATAAAAATCATACTAAGTCTTTTTTATATTTGTATACAAGATGCTATATACACATATAATATGTATAAAATATTGCCTCGAAACCAAATTGACCGAATAATGTTTTCGATAGGCTAAATATTTGTTTGGAAAACTACATTTCGGTTATGATTCAGTTCGGTTCTAAAAGAAATACATCGATTCTAAAATATTAGAACTACAAAATTCTAATCCGCTTTGGGCAGCTCTTATTTTCGTTCATTATGCCGAAATCACGTAATCCTTTAGTATTAAGCATGTTATAGAGTTTTTGCGATTTCTTTTTCTACCCAAAAAAAAAAAAAAACTAAAAGATAAAACTACATTTCTTGCTTCGTCAAGCATTTTACATTTGTCCTTTCCTTAAGGTGAACATTTGAGGATCAAAAAGTGATTGTGGATTGAGCAGAGCAAGTTATCAGGATATGCACATTCCTATATAGCCTTGGCAAGTGGGCAGACCTCTGGGATAACCAAGAGGCCCATCTCCCAGCCGTTTTGCCCTGAAATGTCGAACCCGCTTAGCCAGGTCCGTGTTGCGTTCGTTTGCGCATCTTTGGCCCTGAGAATACCTCCATGTTTCAGGCATTCGTTTCACGTAGTTACTTCGCTTAAAAATTATCTAGCACGGTCAAGCTTATTATCAAGATATACAAAATGGAATGACAATCGGAGGTGAGATTTTCGATTTTTTTAAAAACTCAGTTAACTAATCTGAAATGTGGTAACAAGATAATGTATACATAAAGGAATTGACTGCCCTAGGTGGGATTTTCCATTTCTTTTTTAAAATTCAATTAATTAATTAATCTGGCAAATGGTAACAAGATGCGATCTGTGGTTGGATAGTTCAACTTTGGATGCTTGAGCCCGAGTTTCAGATAATGTTTTCAATTTAATTTGTCTCCACATTTTCTTGGAAACATGAAATGAGTATATTGAAAAGAATAATGTTAGTCAGCAATTCTGATGAATATGACCTTTGGACTGGTCATCTTGGGATCAATTTGAAATTAGAGTAAGTTTGCCCTTTTGTTTTATGGGTCTCGGTCTTCTTCCTAGCTGGGACTAAGGCGTGATACAAGTTTGTTAGTTTGCATGGCCCATGATGATATACTAGGTGTGATGATGATTAGTGAAATGAATCTTATCTTTCAGGAAGGTAATCGAAAAATGTTTGAGTCAAACGTTAGACACTATTTTTTAAGAAAAAGTATTTGCTCCTTTTAATTTACGTGGAATAACGACATTTTGTCCTTGAAAATAAAAAAATTTAACGAACTTTCTTGTGATTATTGTAAACCGGCGACTAGATTGAAATTTAGAAGGAGAGAATGGGAGAATTTTCAGAATGAGGAAAAAATAAAGGCTATATGTGCTGCTTGTCAATAGTGGTTAAATGATTGTGCCTAAAAGACACCATGAATGGAGTTGGTAGAATCAACCGAAAATAAATTAATATTTGAAACTATAAAAAGATTTTTTTTTGGAAAAAAAAAACCTATAAAAAGATTGCCAAAACACGCACACACTTCAGATGCACAGACAGCATAGGGAAGCCCAATCCCATCTCCTTGCCCCCATGTCATTAAAGCAAACGTGCTTAGTCCTTCGCGTGGATATATATAAATCTTTTATCCTTTCCTCTTTTAAGCAATGTGGGAATTCATATATTTTTTTTTCTAACTTCAAAATTTTAGATCTCACTGCCTACTTAATAAAAAAAAGTGTGTTTTTTAATGGCCGTTACACCTTGTAGTTTAATCTATAGACATCGATCGTCCAATTATTTAAAAACTTCCAGCAATGACTATCTAATACATAAAAATCATGTTGAAATACAAGTTAACGGAATCATCATTAATCTGATAACCGAGGAAATTTATTTATGTAACACGTGGTTGCTTGCCAATGCTGATTTTGGGTCTAGAATTTAGACAGGCAAAGAAGAGACAATAGTGACGACAAGTTTTTCCGATGACCAAATAGACGAAAGAGTTTACGTAAGACACGGTTGCTTCTGCTTCAAACACCCAAATCATCCGGCGCCCACGCTGATTTGCACACTATGGCATGACTAATCGATGTTGGATTTCTCACATTCTATCTAGCAAAAAATAATGTGACAGTGATATCCGGTTGCATTGTACCCTTATCAATCAGCAGTCGATGGCATATAGACTACAAAACACCCTGTGTGGTTACTATTTTCTTTATTTCTAGTTCGTGGTTTCACCCGGAGCGATAAAAATTAACAATAACTTAGAAGCACCAAAAACTACAACAAAATATTGGTGATGGCAAACTAAAAACCAAAAAGTGATGTGGATTGAGCAACAAGTTATCAGGACGCAAACAAGCTTGCATACGATTTTGGCAAGTGGGCAGGACCTCTGGCCTAACCCCCAAGCCATCGCATGGCCTGATTACAAATATTGAAACGTGCTTGGCCAATCCGTGGTGGGTCGGGGGGCGCGTTTCAACCCTGACTCTCTTGCTGCTGCAAGCATTCAATCACCTTAATGCCCCCCGTGGTTACAAGCTCGCGTTACCAAGCTCGGCGAACATCTACCACACTCGTGCTTATTATTAAGGTATGTATAATTGAATAACTAACAGATGTGTGGATGCCGCAAGTCCTTAAGATTTTATAATTAGTCTTCCAAATAGTAACAAGATGCAAGATGCAATCTATCGTTGGACACTTCGATTGTGGATTCTTACGCTCACGTCGAGAAATCAGCGTCACTTTAATGGAACATAAACTTTCACAAGCACAATAACTATAAATCTGGAGTCGTTAGTATGAAGATCATCTTTGTGATCAAAACCTTTTGAAATTTCTTTCACAAGGAGATCACTAAGTTCTGCCTACTCCCGTGTCGAGCGAATCTCCCACTAGAAAACAATCTTTTCATCGTGACAGGGCTCATAACCCAACGGAGGACCCTGTTTCTTTGGCTAGGCTTGCACATTTCTTCCCTTGGCCGCTTCCATGATTTTTCTCTATCTAATGAATGGGGAGTCTGCTTTACATATCATAAGAGCAAAGCAAGTTCTATTTAAATCTTTAGCACCGCATAAAAACATTCCTCCCCCTATTTTCTTTGTTTTCCTCTCGCGAAATAATTGAAGGAAGAATTGAAATCTTAAATCAAAACATCCTAAGGTAGCGAAATTCCTTGTCGGGTAAGTTCCGAGTGAATACTTAGTTATTAACTAATAGCTAGGGTATTTATGAAGATAGCTAAAGGATTTTGTAGGTTCATTGATCGGGGTTCTCTCCACTCGGACCAACCCACCCCGCGGCTTCTTGTATTTAAAGTGTCTCTCAACTTTTTAAACGGCTTTGATGAACTGATGTGGCATAATAAACCAAAAAGTGGTCGTACACTACGAATCATAACCCCGAAGCCGTCTGATGACCTGAAAAATCTTTCCATGGTGGGTTGTGTTAGGGAGATATGATATACATCATGAGATAAAGTCAATTTGACTTTAAAACTCAAGGACTTGGACCTCCGTCAATCCGTGTACATATGATAAATTTATTTTTCATACTTCGACGATGTGGGACTAAGTAACTCTACACATGTACTTAACATGATAGTTCTAAAAGCCTCGTTTGTTAAAGTTCTTTATTCATCTTCTTTTTTCTCACACAGATAAAAACATGAACATCGATCCAATATGAAGGTTAAACAAAAGGGAATGCATTTGGATTTTCACACTTACACCGAAGAAAGAAACATTACTTTGTTGGACATGCTATTCCTTTCTTTCTTCCGTAAAGTGTGTGTGTGTGTATATATATATATATATGGGAGCTGATCCATTGCTCGCGCTAGCAAATGGAGTTAAGTTGCAAGCGCGATCTGGCCGTCCACGCGCGATCTGTTGATGGCCCAGATTTTTTTTTTTGCACTTTTTTTAAGTCCGTCCGCTACATAATGTAGCGGACAGTTTGTTGATGAATATACCTCTGACCCAGCACGCAAAGGAACAAAAAATTGTAATGAAATAGAGTTGTCCGCTACATTATGTAGCAGACCACTATGATTTTGCCTTTTTTCCATTTCTTTCTATCTTGTCGTTCCTATGTCCACATAAACAGATCTGCACAGTGTGAGTTGATGCTGCCTCTTCTTCTCCTTTCTATTCTTCAATGGCTCTGGCTTATCAATTCTCTGTATTGTAAGTTTCAATGAATTGCAACACTTAAAGTTTCACTCCATTGCAAAACTCAAGACACCAAACACCATTTCACAACCACCATAAAAGAAACTCATTTGGTAGAGAACTTCTCAACTCCAATCACCCAAATTCCTGTGTAATTCTTGAAAAATGTTTACAGGGTGGATGCTTAATTATATTTGTTTTTAGATCTAAGGATTTGGGCCTGTAGCAAGAAGTGAACTTTGGGCTCTACTTGATTTTTCCATTATCTTACTGTTCTTCACTTGGCTTCTCTTGGCCAGCCATAATAACAAGGAACTTCTCTTCAAACACCAGCGGTGCCTTATGGTCTCTGCTGGAATCTCCGGTTTGGTCACCGACCTCGAGGTTGCTTTCAGTGCCTTCGTTGTTTTTGAGGTACCCAAAAAATATAATAACTTCGGCCACGGTGGAACCACCGAGACTACGTTGGCGACAACGACACTGAGGCTACGCCTGCGAAAATGACGAAGACATGAAGCAAGTAGGAGTTTTTTGAGTCAAGATTTTTGAGTATGTGCATGTAACGTTGCGTGTCGCTACCATGGTAGAAATACGAGGTTAAAATCAAATTTATCAAAGCCGCGAGTGCAATAGCGGAGCCAACAGGGAGCACCGGTGGGCCGGTGCCCACCTGCTACTCCATCAAGGTTCCTTTTTACATAGTATATTTGATACCTAATAAGAAAAGTGCCCACCTAAAAATTTTAAAGATGATTTAAAGAGATGTCTTGTTAATTATTTTATGTGTTAGAATACCTAAAATTTTTAAAAAATGGTATAAAAGTTATCTTTTCAGTCATTTTAAATGCTAAATTTACACACAAATGTGCAAAAACCAAACACCAAATAAATAAAGTTAAAGATAAAAAAAAGAAGAGATAAAGATTAATGGGTCTGTTTTCATTTCCCAAGGCCATTATCAAGTATAAAAGTCTCTCTCTCACTATTAAATCCATTTCCCAAGGCCACTATCGGCTGAAAAATCTCTCTCAGAGACTCTCACGTTCTTCCAAGCAAGTCGGTGGAAGTCGGCGAAGGACGGAGCCTCAGTCCCTTCACCGGCTTCACGGGCCATACTTAACGCCGACACGTTGCCACGGCCTCAATGTTTTAACTGCTCAACCAGTTGTCCGCTTTCCTTCTCCTGTTCAGGTTGTTCTCCTCTCCTTCGTCAGTCCTCTCGTCGACGGCCGGTCCAGCTGCGGCATAATCTGCGCACCTCAGCGTATTTTGCGCACTTGTCCATTCACAATTCCTCCCATTCTCCGATTAGTCACTCACGGCACATTGGTAGTCACCAATCGGCGACAATTTTGACGTCATAGAAAGGTAACATCCGTTTTGATTGAATTTCTTTTTTTATTCATTGAACAGTTTCTTTTTCTCAATTCTCAGTACTAGATTAGATTTTTATTTCAATTTGAGAATTTGACAAATATTAGCTCGTGAAATTTATAGTTTAGAATCTCTAGATTGAGTTTTCTAGTTGGGATTTGTGGCAATTGCTGCTTGCTCAGTACTTGTGGTGGCCACGTGAATTGGGGTTGGTGGGATTGTTTATTTGAGATTGAGAATTTTAATTTCAGATTGATAAATTGGCAATTGTTGCTCGTGGTGGCACTTGAGAATTAAGAATTGGCAATTACGATTGGAGAGTGGGAGTAATTGGGAATGGACAAGTTCGAAATTGGATTACACTGCTCAAATTTGAAACTCTTAACCTGGACAAGTATTACAAATTTGGAATATACTGTTCTAAAGAAGTATTGCAAATTTGAAACTCTCAACCTGGACCATTTGAACTCAATACAATGCATATAATTTGATTTATTCAATGTAAATTATACTTAAATTTAATACTTCTAATGCATATATATATATTTTTTAAATTTATATATTCTAATGTATTGTTTGTATAACACTTGAACAAGTTCATTGTTTGTATATCCCAGATGTATATACGACAGTGTACATTTGATTCTTGCTAAATTTCAATAATCAGTTTATATCAAATTTTGCAGTGTATATGTTACAGTTTGCATTTGATTATTGCTTTTATATGACAGTGTATGACGGTGTATATTAATTATACATTAATATATAATTATTTTTTGTGATATTCTTTTCTTTTTTTTTAATGTATTTTGTGCCCATCTTGAATAACAATCCTGGCTCCGCCACTGCGCGAGTGCGAGATACTACAATTGCAAAACCATTGTCATTCACCGATTTTCTAGTCTAGACACAATTAACATGACATCCTCCCAAAATAAAACCAATGGCTGTTTGGAAACTAAGGCCCTATTTGAGACACATTATTTTTTTAGTTTTGAAAACTGAAAAAAAAAATTGCATTTGGTAACCATTTTCCTTTTTTTTTCTCCTTCAGTATTAAAACCCAGTTTTTAAAATCAAGGCTGTTTTTTAAAAACTCCAAAAATTGGTTTTTTTTTTCAGTGTTGGTTTTTTTTTTTTTTGAGACCACCACCACCACTACCCTCCGACCGTCAGCCGCCAAAGACCACCGCTGGCAGCCACCGCTGGCAGCCACCACCGGTGACTGCCATCAGCGGCCCGCAGGCACCACCGAGACCACAGCCGACAACTGTCATCGGCGGCCAGCGGCGCCCACTGTCGGCGGCCACCGGCCACCACCACCGTTGGCCACCGCCACAGCAAACCACTATAACTGGGTTATCAAACACTCAAAGAAAAACTATATAAAAAAAAAAAAACTGAGTTATGAAACACCCATTTGTTTTTGTAAAAAAAATAAAATTAAGTTTGTCTTTAATTTTATTTTTTTTTGGAAACTGAAAATCAAAATTTTTTTTTTGGTCAAATGGAGCCTAAAAATATTACATGAAATGATTATTTTAGCAGAACCCTTACATCATGTTTCAGTTCAGAACTTACTATCTCAGAGATATCTGAAGCCTTCTATGCATTATGCTTAACTTATAAACGAATTGTCAGGTATTAGAATGACTTGTCACATTGCTTGTTTGCTCTTATCGTCGAAGTAGCATGCAAATGTGAAGATAACAATCATGTGTAAACTTTAACAAAGACCTAACAGACGCGTTCACGATTTGGCACAGTTACGGTTCTTCGTATTTGCAAGAGACTGCCATTGTTCTCTCGGGTTTTATTTTTATAGAGAGATGCGCTTCTATTTCTTTACTTCTCAGAGAGTTTGATACCTCAACTTTATTAATGTGATATCCCATGTCGGATGTAAGATAGTAAGAGGTTGTGTATATAACACCTTGCCTATGATCTCAAAATTACCTATTAGCTAGTCTTTTTGGAAGGAGACAACGCCCTGTAGTGGGGCTGTAGACCGAGTTGTTCCATTTAGACTTATAGTTGAACATGAGTTTTCCGGAATCTCATTGAAAGAACGAGATCGACTGTTTTTTATCCTATTTTGGGCGCATAACTGAGAACAATCTTTAAACAAACAAAGCACAAGAAGAAGTACCAAGGCGTTTTTTTTTCTTTCTTTTCCTGTTCTTTTGACAAAGGACATAAAAAATTAAGGAACGTTACAAGATGCCACCTAAATGTCTTGGAGCAGCAAGCGTTCCCAGGCAATTACAAACTCACATTAGTAATATTCAACTGAACACTATCAGCCGTTCACATTTATTATATTTTAAGCCAGCGTTCCAAAATGTTATTTGATGGCATACGCAACACACCCGGATCCGTGCCAATGAATACTACTTTTGAGCAAAATCATTTTCTTATTCAAATGTCAATTAAATGCGTCAAGCAATTGCTTCTTGTAAAACTCTGCGATCATCAAATTAGACCAGAAAGGGTCTTTGCTTCAAGCTTAGACCAATTATGTTAAGAAGAATTCAACAGACTTGAACTTTTTATTCAAACTGTTCTTCAGGCATGACAAATCAAAGCTAGTCGATCGCAAAATAAACCAAAAAGTGATTATGGATTGAGCAAGGGCAAGTTATCAGGAGATGCACCTTCCTACTATATCACGTTAGCAAGAAGGCAGACCTCTTGGCTAACCATGAGGCCATCCCCCCAGCCTTCGATGCCTCTGAAGTGTCGAAACCTTTAGCCACTCTCTGGTGGTTGGTACATCTTTGGCCCTGAATACACCTTGATGCTACAAGGGTTCACCCCATTATATATATATATATATATATATAGGGAGCTGATCCGTTGAGAGCGCTAGTAAAATAGGAGAAGTTGCAAGCGCGATCTGGCCGTCCACGCGCGATCTGTGGATTGCCCAGATCTTTTTCTTACGTTTTTTTTAAGACTGTCCGCTATATTATGTAGCAGACGATTTTTTGACCAAAATACCCTCCAACTTAAAAACAGTCCATCCGCTACATTATGTAGCGGACTATTTTCTGACATTTTTTTCTCTTTCTCTCTCCTCTCTCTCATTATTACTCTGACTTTTTTCTCTCTTTCTCTCTCTCCCCTTTCTCTCTCTCCCCTTTCTCTCATCCGCTACATTATGTAGCGGATTAGTTTTCTTCATTTTTTCTCTCTCCCCTTTCTCTCATTAATGGCTTGACTTTTTTTCCCTCTCTCTCTCTATCCTTTCTCTTCTTTCTGAGTTGTGTCTTTCTCTCACAATTTTTTTCTTCTCCCCTCCTTTCCTCTTCTTTCAGAATTGAAGTTGACAATGGGTACACTATGTGAGCGATTCGTGGATGATAAGAATTCTGCTGTTGCAAATCCCTCTGGTACGCAGAGCGATCTGGGGCACATTGATGACACTGAAACTCTAATTGCCCCGAATGCGAGATCAATACATAGAGATGTTGTTTTTCCTCAAAAAGCTTATCTTGGTTCTTGATTTCGAGCTTTACATATTCACAAAGGCTTGTCGTCCCTATGCACTGGAGATGGCAAATTTACTTGACCCTAAAGGCGTGTACTTCGATCCGACTAGAGTGTTTTCACGAGAGCATTGTGACCAGGAAGCTTTAAAGCACCTTGATTGGGTGCCAGGGAGATAAAGTGGCATTCTGATTCTTGATGATACATAAAGGGTTTGGGGCAAATTCAAGGAGATAAAGTAGCCATATTCTGGTTATGGGTTTTACTTTTGAGGTAGGAGAGAGAAAGAGAAAGAGAAAAAAGTACAACTTGGTTTTTGTATATCTGAGAGAGAGAGATAGAGAGAGAGTCACGAAGTAAATTAGAGAAAGGAGAGAGAAAGAGAAAAAATGACGAGAGAGAGGAGAGAGAATGTCAGAACATTAAATGAGGAAAAGGAGAGAGAAAGAGAAAAAAATCAGAAAATTAGTCCGCTACATAATGTAGCGGCAAGATAAAGGAGAGAGAGAATCTGTCAGAAATTTAATGAAAGAAGAGAGAGAGAAAGAGAAAAAAAAAGCCAGAAGACACTTCCTACTCGTCCGCTACATAATGTAGCGGATGGAGCTGGAGGGTATTTTTATCAAAAAATTATCTGCTACATAATATAGCGGACGGTATTAAAAAAAAGGTAAGAAAAAGATCTGAGCCTCCACATATCGCTCGTGGACGGCCAGATCGCGCTTGCAACTTCTCCTATTTTGCTAGCGCTCTCAACGGATCAGCTCCCATATATATATATATATATATATATGGAGATGATAAAATGATAACCCTAGCAACTTAATCCAAGTTACTAGCGCAATCTAGCCGTCCACGGGCGAGAATGGATGGTCAGATCGCGCGCCACAACAGCAATTTTTTTCACCGTCCGCTACGTAATGTAGCGAACGGGTAAATTATCGTCCGCTACATCATGTAGCGAACGGCTAAACAACGTTAGCAACTTGCTAGCGCTATCAATGGATCACGACCATATATATATATATATATATATATATATATATATATATATATATATATATATATATATATATATATATATATATATATATATATATATATATATATATATATATACGACTTTTAAAAGTCTTCTCCTTCTAATACATATGCTTCAACTTTGCATGTGGTAGTTCCCCAACTTTATTTAGAGTACAACTCTTTTGAATTAGATATATAATATTCAAGAATCCTATTTGTTTTGGTATTCTTTTATATTCTATTCTATTTAACTCTTTACTATAATTTATTATTATAAAACATTCGTAGGTATAATTTATGCAATATTTTAAAATTTTATAAAACTAAAAAATTAATTATACACCTTCTAAAACTCTATCTAATCAATATACTTATACATTAGGCTGTAATTTTGATTATTAAAACCTCAAAAGCACTATAAATAATAATATAAATCTCAAAAATGTAAAATACAAAAATCATACTCTACTTACTAATTCTTTAGTATGATCATTGGCCCGACTTTTCTATTTAACTCTTTACTGTAATTTATTATTAAAAATTATAGGTATAATTTATGTAATATTTTTAAACTTTATAAAATTAATAAACTAATTATACACCTTTTAAAACTCTACCTACTTTAACTTTACATGTGGTAGTCCTCTAACTTAGTTGGTTTTTTTTATTTAGAGTCCAAGATTCAAGAATCCTATTTGTTTTGATATTCTTTTATTTTTTACTCTATTTAACTCTTTACTTTAATTTATTATTAAAAAATTCGTAGGTATAATTTATGCAATATTTTTAAACTTTATAAAAATAAGAAACTAATTATAAACCTTCTAAAACTCTACCTAATCAATATACTTATACATTAAGCCTTAATTTTGATTATTAAAATCTCAAAAGTACTTTAAAATAACAATATAAAATCTCAAAAATATAAAATACGAAAATCATACCCTACTAACTAATTCTTTAGTATGATCATTGGCCCGACTTTTATAAATCTTATAAAACTAAAAAAACCAAATCTACTTCTTTTAAAACTCTACATAATCGAAAAAGGTTTCATTTTGGACTACTAACTTCTTAAAAATACTTTAAACAAATAAAATAAAATCTCACAAGTATAAATAAAATCTCGCAAATGTAAACAACAAAAATTATGTATGAAATAAATGATTAATCTTTATAAATTAAAAGGTAAGCTTTTCATAGTGTATATTTTGTTTTTACCTCAATTTTTTAGTTATGCAAAACATCATCCTATTTGTTTTGGTACCTTTTTTTTTCCTTTTCAAAGAAATCTTATTTCTCCATAAGCTTTATTGTAACTTTCGTCTTTTTGCACCAATTTTCTTAAAATCTAACATGTTACGCACAATATGAACAAAATATTTAGAATCAATTATATTGGATCTCCAAGAAAAATTAAAATCGATTGAAGAGTAATTTATGACAAGTTGAGAATAAATTTGTAGAATAAAAGAGACGAAAAGATAAATTAGTTATAAGAATCTTTTACCCTTTATAAATATAATTACAAAAAGAGAGAAGTCTGGGTGGCCCAGGGTGATAATGATATAATCGAAATGTCGGTGCTAGATGTGAGAGTGTGAGGGTGGTAATATATACAATTATGCGAGTGATCAGCCTTGATAATTACGATAGTGATAATTGTTATGGTAGAATTGGAGTGTTAGTAGTGAGATTTTAATTATGTAGTGACAACATGTGGCTGTAGCGATGCTGGCGTGTAGTATGCTGATACTTGTGGTGGTGATAGTCATAACTAAACGGTAGTAGTGCAAGAGGTGATGGTTGTTGTTAGAGTTGTTGTAGTGGTAGCACTAAGGTATTTCGAGGTAATATTAATTTATATTACTGTACTGATTGATAAGTTATGATATAAACTAGATTGAACAAGTGATGAACCTAAAAAAGCTGACAATAAAAACATGAAAGTGCACTGACGAGCAAAAGTTATAATATGGTGAAGGTAACTATATTTGTAGTGGCAATGATAGTGCTAATTAAGGTATTTGGAGGTAGCGTTAGTGTAGTATTCATAGACGGGTTACGCCGATAATCTTATGTAGATAAGCGATGAACTTAAATAAAAACATAATGACTTTAAGTTAGTTTTACCAGCAACTTGAAGGTGCATAAACTATATACATGACTAGAAGCAGTGAATTTTTTTTTTCCCTAGAATGACTTTTATCTTTCCATTTTGATCCCACATTTTGATTCCTTAAAATTTCATTAATTAGGCAAGACGATGTTTTTTGTGATTAGCCACTTTCTAGCCCCTGGCTACACTAATCTAATATTTCAATGGTATTTTCATTAAGTCATGTTAGCAACACTTTAATAAGTTATGTATAGATAGAAACACTTTCAATGCTATTTTTCCTTTTCATTATGCACGGGACAAATAACATACACAAAGAGTTTCTAATGAAGAAAGAAAGTGAATGAATTTGACATTTGTGCTTATAGGAAGATTGAGGTTCATATACACCACCAGTAAATAAGTTATAACACTCTTTACTAGATTAAACTCACAAAAATCAAAAGTGATGGTACAAATAACTGACTTTTTTTCCCTAATCATACTGGTTTCGGATATATTATTGATACATACTAACGATTATATCTAAAAAGCTCCAAATATTAAACTAAAAAGTTTAAATTCAGTTAAATAGTAGTACAAGATTGTTGTCATGTCATCGCGAAAGGTTAATGAAAATGTATCTTAAGTCTATAAGACTTTTAATTGTAATGTTCATATTTTATTAAGCTCACAAAAAATCAAAAGTGATGGTATAAATAACTGATTTTTTTTAATCATATTGGTTCTGAATATGTCATTGATACATACTAACGATTATATCTACAAAATTCTAAATATTAAACTAAAATTTTTAAATTCAGTTAAATAGTAGTACGAGATTGTTATCGTGTGTCGTCACAAACTGTTAATGAAAATGCATCCTAAATCTATAAGACTTTTAATTGTAATGTTCACATCTTATTTGTGAGTAAAAATCGATCATATTAAATCATGCATTCTATCTTTGTTGATAAGGTATTCTTTTATAATGTTATTTTTTCAAAAGTTCGATTCAAATGCAATCTTCTATATAATAAATTTCTTGTCTGTAGTTCAAACAATAACAGTTATAAACAATCTATAAAAACACATTATAAAAAATATTTTTAGAAAGTTAAGAAAATTAACAGTTATAAAGTATTTATAGAAATAAATATTAGATAATATTTAAGAAATTAAATAAGGCCCAGTGAATTGCACGGATCCCTTAACTAGTAGTTACAAGTTCTCATTACCAAGCTTAGCAATCATCTGACAATGTCAAACTTATTATTAAAGTACACATTTTAGAGCTACTGTCCGATGTGGGATTCTTTCATTTTTAAATATTGTTTTGATTAATCTGACTAATGGAAACAAGATAAGGTATACTTAATGGAATGACTATCTGAGGTGGCATTTTCCATACATTCAACTAATTAATCTGACAGATAGTAACAGGATGCCATCTGTTGTTGGACAGTTCAACTTTTGATGCTTGAGCTAAGTTTCAGATGACGTTTTCAATTTATAGTTGTCTCCACATTTTCTTGAAAACATGAAATGATTATTTAGAAAAGATTAATGTCAGTCAGCAATTCTAATAAGTTTAATCTTTGGACTGGTTTTCTTGGGATCAGTTTGAAATTAGAGTAAGGCTCTATTTGGTAACACTTATTTTTTCTCTAATTTTGTAAATTGAAGAAAATAAACGCGTTTGGCACATAGTTTTCATTTTTTTCCCTTCAGTTTTAAAAATCACTTTTTAAAACCGGACTGTTTTTGAAAACTCCAAAAATGAGTTTTCAGTTTTGGTTTTTATTATGAGACCACCACCACCCTCCCACTGCCGGCAGCCACCGCCCACCGCCACTACCCAGTTTTGGCGACTGGCAGCCTCCTCCAGTGGCCGGCAGCCACCGCTGGCTACCGGCCACCACCACCACCACAGTCGGCCACCGCCGACAGCCACCGCCCACCGCAGGTGACTGGCAGCTACCATCGACGGCCGGTAGTCACCAGCCACCAATCACCGATGGCGGCTGGCAGTGGCGGAGCCACACTTGTACGATGGGGGGCTAATGTACCCCTTAACTTCTGGAAAAAAAATTACATTTCACTCATGTCTGGATCTGCGAATCTCTCTATTTCTCTCTATGACTTTTCCTTCACAGTCTCTCACCCACTCCCAAACTGCAGACAGCCGACGGCAGACACCACCTCCTCCAGTCGATTATCTTTGTTGAGCAGAGCTCATATCTGAAACGGGTGGTCGGAGTGGAGCTGTGGAAGGAGACGGCAAGTGGACGCAAGGAGTTCTTCTTCTGTTCAGATCTAAAAGGATCAGTGACAGGCGAGTGAGGACGGCTAGGCGAGGACTCCACGGGCCAAGAACCCACTGCAGCCGACGACGCGGCGACGACCAGTGACCAGCAATTTAGTTTAGGTACGAATTTTCAGATTGCAACCACTTCATTTCTCAGGTTCCTATCCCTATCGTCCTCTCTCTCTCTCTCTCTCTCTCTCTATTTGTGTTTTTAATTCCTGCCATTAGAGATATTGATTAGAGTTTTACGTTTGGATGGATTTGTTTCTCCATTACTGGGGCATGCAGTATTAGAGACTATATTAAAGTTTGTAGTTAGATCTAGGTTTGTTTATCCCGATTGCCACTGGATTTGGTGAGTAGTGTGGGTAACAGTTTTTGTTGTTGTTTTTCTGCAATCAAAACCATTAAAAGTCTGGCTTTAGATGTAATTGGTGGTGGTAAATGGTAATGAAGGTGGGCTCGTGGATTATTTGTGGGTAACATGTTGGAGAGAAGAAGATGGTGACCGGTGGTTGTTGGTGGTTTCTGACGAGATTCTGGTTAAATCTTCTTTGTGGCAAAATTACTTGATTTACTTTAACTTCTTCGGTGATTGGAATTAATGGTTTACATAGACATGGTTGATTGGGTCAGAAGGAGATGATTCGGGCAGTGGAAGTTTAGAGAAAACCAGTCAATTTTTATGGATGGATTGTTGGTTGATCTAATGTGGGATGTGCATGATTGATTCTACAATCAGCCCTCAGGGGACGCGATGTTCATGTCAGGACAAGAAGTCGGATGGGTAACAGGTTGTGGTGGAGGAGAAGTTGCTGCAGAAAGAGCCAGAGAAGATTGAAATTCTCATTGTTGATCTATGCATTATGCATGTAAGACTCATGAACAAATTTTGTGATTTCTTGGCTACCATATATGTGCATTATGCACGTAATTGCTATTATTTCTTGGCTACTATATATGTTGATCTATGTGCATTATGCACGTAATTACTATAATTTTTTGTTAGTGTAATTGCATGTTATAATTGCTACCATATAGTGCAATTGCATGTTACATTAATTTGGTTTAATTGCTATATATAGTGTAATTGCATGTTACATTAATTTGGTTTAATTGCTATATATAGCATTTGAAAATTGAGATTGTTGATAGATGATGTGACTCAATTGGATTGATATATGAGATATGTGATTTATTTGAATGGTAGGTTGAAATTAGATTAACGTGACATTTTTAGCACCCTCTGGGGTGAAATCCTGCTCCGTCACTGGCGGTCGGCCACCACCATCGTCGGCCACCACCACGCCCCCATCACTGCCACCGCAAACTACCACCAAAGAAAAAATTCAAAATAAAATTGGGTAATCAAATACCCAAAAGAAAAAAAAAACTCACAATAAAAACTGGATAATCAAACACCCATTTGTTTTTGTAAAAAAAATAAAAATTATTTGATTTTAAAAAATTTTTAAATAGAAAATCAAAACTGAAAGTGTTAGCAGACGCTACCTAAATTTTCCGTTCTATTTTTGGGTCTCTGTCATGTTCATAGCCAGGAGTAAGGCTAATATAAGTTTGTTAGTTTGCATGACTCATGATGATATACTAGTCCCTTGAAGAACTGATCTAAAGGATAGTGGAATGAATCTAATCATTGCTGAAATTTTTTTTGGCAGGAAATTAATTAAAAATATATCTGAGTTGAACTCGAGATGCTATTTCTTTAAAAAAAAAAAAAAGTATTTACTCCTTTTAATCTGTCAGACGACTATTATTTAATAATAATTAGATCAAAATTAATAATGGAGAATTTTCTAAATGCGAAAAAATTAAGGCCTATAAAGGTGCTACTTGTGAATGGTGATTAAATGATTATGCAGTATCATTTAACAATCATTTCAATCAAAAGACACAATGAATGGTGTTTCCAGAATGAACATACATTAATGTTTTTGAAAATAATTCTTTTTAAAATGGTACCACACGTGCACACTCGCACACTGGCAATACGAATATGCAATACATAGACAAGGCCATGTCCATGCCCCTCTGTATAATGGAAACATTATAACCTTTCTTGTGGATTATACAAGCCCATTAACCTTTCCTCTTCCAAGCAATCTGGAAATCCACATTTCGACCCTTACTAATTTTTATTCTCCTAACTTTGAAATTTTAGATCTCGTCGCCCGCTTGAAGAAAAAGTGTGATTCTAATTGGCCCTTGCACATTTTAGTGTAATTTATAGGCATCAAATGTCCAAATATTAAAAAGTTCCATCAAAGATCACCCAATACCTAAAGTTACTATGGGATACAAGTTAATTTAAAAAAACCGAGAAAAGTTTGTATGTAACAAATGGTTGCTTGCCAATGCTGATTTCGGTCTAGAATTTAGACAAGCAAAAAATAGATAATAGTTGCAAGTTTTTCCTTGCTTCTGCCTCACACACTCATATTACGCAGAGTTCATGCTGATTTGCACATTGTGGCATAATTTTCCGATGTGGGATTTCACACATTTTATCTAGCAAATGTCAGTGTCAAACTTGCTAGGCATATCCTGTGCATCGTGCCTCACCAAT
Source organism: Escallonia herrerae (assembly GCA_033070095.1). Lineage (NCBI taxonomy): Eukaryota > Viridiplantae > Streptophyta > Magnoliopsida > Escalloniales > Escalloniaceae > Escallonia > Escallonia herrerae. The sequence continues at coordinate 307,442 of JAVXUP010000360.1, forward strand.
CAGTAGTCGATGGCATTATCATTTATTTACATCAAAGACTACCAAAATTTTTCGCTCTTTGTTTGTTTTAATTTATACCCCCGTATTATGCAAACACCTAGTGTGATTACAATTTTCTTTATACCTGTTTCGTGGTTTTACCCGGAGCGATAAAAATTAACAATAACTTATAAGCACCAAACACCGTAACAACAAATTTCAGTGATGGCAAACTAAAAATCAAAAAGTGATCGTGGATTGAGCAGCAAGTTCATCAGGAGACAAACACGCTAGCATACTAGCTTGGCAAGCGGGCAGGACCTCCGGGATACTAACCAAGAGGCCTAACCCCAAGCCGTCACATGGTCTGTTTGGGTTTGACCCCTGACTACCTTGATGCTGCAAGCATCCAATCACCTTAATGCCCCACGTGGTAACAAGCTCGCGTTACCAAGCTCGGCAGACATTCACGACACTCGAGCTTATTATCTAGGTACGTATAATGGAGTAACTAAGGATATCGCAAATTCTTAAGATTTTGTCATTAGTCTTTCAGATGGTAACTAGATGCAAGCCGTTATTGGGTATTTCGACCGTGGATTCTTACGCTCGTGTTGAGAAATTCTCGTCATTTTAATGGAACAAAAATTCTCATACGCACAGTTAACCATACAATAGCATTTCTAAAATTAAATCTGACGTTGTTAGTACGAAGATCATCTTCGTGATCAAAACCTTTTAAAAATTCTTTCACAAGGAGATCACTAAGTTCTGCCTACTCCCGTGCCGAGCAAACGAGAATCGTCCACTGGAAAACGATCTTTTCATCGAGACAGGGCTCATAACACAATGCAGGACCCTGTTTCTATGACTAGGCTTGCTCATTTCTTCCCCTGGCCGTTCCGATGATCCAATGTCACCTTCTGGTTGGACTTCCTCGTCTTGATTCACACGCAGTATATCTGATATTGAAACACGGGATTGACATGCGTAACTCATAGATACTGATCTTCTAATCCGGTGATCCTCCTCGTCTCCAATCTCGATAACAGCATCCCCTGGCACTGAGTAACCTAAATCACTAACAGCTCTCACTTCGTCTTGAACATTTGCCTGTATATCTTCTACGGCCGCCACATTAGCATTTTCTCGATGGCTTCGCACTGAAATTTCATAGTTCAAAGGAACTTCTGCCTGTGGGTGCGGCAACTGAAGGGGCAAAGGATTAATAAAAATTATGTTAGCGCGACACAAAGGGCAGTTCGAGTGAGATCTAAGCCATGTATCAATGCATTTCACATGAAACGCATGGCTGCATTTAGGCAGCAGCCGTAAGCTCTCATCTTCTTGAAACTCGCTGAGACAGACCGAGCAATCTGGACCGTCGATCAAACCATCTCCTTTCTTGTACTTGCAGGCCGTAATAGACTTAATCAGAGCCTCGTCCAAACCGTTGGTAGGAGCATGCCAGGGCTCGTGGTTTGAAGGGTCTTGATTCTCTTCCAGTTCCACATTGCTGTCCTGACTCTCTCTTCTTCTTGCTGAATCCATATTCCCACAGTACTTCGAAATTACGGCATAGTAACTCACAAGAAGGAATGCACTTGCCAAAATGCCGATGATTGCTATCACAAGAGGTGAAAAATTGGGGCCAGAATTTTCATCTGGGAATCTAAATGGAGGTGGAGGGGGGAAGATAATGTAACACCATTGTGGGCAGTATGAACTACAGAAACCTTGAGAACAGTCTTTAGTGTCTACATATGGTACCCAAGGTTTAGGATTGCCTACAGTCCCCATAGCTAGAAACAGGCCAGAGCGATTTTGCTATACTCCCTAAAGGACGCCTCAGTGCACGAGGCTACAACATGCTGAAGTTCAGGGATAATTACATGTACGCGCAGCGTCAACCAACTCTTTCTTCCTAGTATAGAATCAAAATTGTAGTGAGATAGATACAAATTTGAAACATGTTACGAGTGTCTATAAATGCCTAGTAATTGTTTCTGCTGAGAGTGAACTCGTAAAACTATAAGCAACTCAACTAAAATATAGTTAGGTATTTGAAATCAAATTTAAGAAAAGAGAGGGAAAATGTTACCTTCGAATTGTGGATGGATTGGAAGGATGTTGGCTGAGAGAGAAGGGAGATGGGTTTAGAAGGAGATCAGTGTTTGGGTAGGAGAATGAATTTGGTAGGAGGACACATCTTTGAAGAGGCAAGCTGGGGGTGGAGAAGTAGGAGCCAAACAGAAACACATAGATGGAAAGCAGACTGTTTTTCAAAGTACTTTGATGGGTTTATTCTCTTTTCTTCTCTTTATCTTTCTGGTTCCTCCCTTTATCTTTTCTTTAACTTGCTTTTTTGGAGATAATGGTTTGTTGACTAAGGTGGTGATGTTGGTTGGAAATTCATCAAAGTAATCAATGCTTTTTTCATTATTCATGCCAAGTTGCAGGTGAAGTGAGCATGTTGCATGAGACATGTCTGATGTCTCTACCCTTAATAAAGAAGTGAGATTGACATGCTTAACCTCACCAATATGACTATAAACATGCGAACCCAAGCTTTGATGAGAATTATACACGCTACTATTACAACTTGGAGGTCATGCGTTCGAAACGCGAAAACAATCTCCACACAATGGTGTGGATCAACCTTTCCTAGACCTAGCAATGACGGGAGTCTTGTCCACCCGACCACAAGGAAAGCTACTCAGGACTAACCACCAAGAACCTAGATCCTACAATGACGAGACTCTTGTGCACCGGGCCACCCCTTAAGTGAGAACTATTGAGGACTAGTCACTGACTACCGATATAAGTGACTATCCGCGACAACAAACATATTCCAGGGAGACCTTGGTGAATGAAAAGGAAGGGGCAAGAGTAAGAGAAAAGAAGAGAATATTAGTCAGAAAGATTGTGATTAAATACCAACACTTTGGATTTTCTTGTCTTAATTAATGGGAATAATTGATTTTCGTCGTTTTCAAGAGACTCTCAGGTCAGTGGGGCTTCTAGTAAATGGGAAATAGATACCAGTTGAGAAGGGGCACATATTCTTGCTTGCTTCAAGATTTTCTTAAAGTGCTTTAAGGTGTGAATAAAAATGTTCTTGATAAGGCAGACCAAAACTACTTGGATCATCATTGGTAAGTCCTAGTATCAAAATAAAAGACAGCAACCCTACAGCTAAATCCTCAAAAGACTTGGACATGTTCAAATGATGGGTGTTGAGACTTATCCCCAGACGAATCTTGGACACTACTTTCTTGGAGGAGTAAATGTGGAGTCAATAAGGAAAAAATTCTCTCTCTTTCTTTTTCAGTGGTCTCCCTCCTCCCAAAAAGTCACCCAAACAGGCACAAGATGCTAAACAACCCCTTCCCCCCGCCCACCAAGAAGACAACAACTAGAATTTAGAGATTTAAACTGGTACACTAGTGTTTCACTGTATGTAACATGCTTAAAATTGATGCAAAGTAGGGTGACATTCAAGTTGGAACTACAGAGAAACTGAAAATTGTGACGGTCAATGTGTGCTAACAAGGTCGAATATGGCAGACGATAGTAATGCAAGTGTAACTACACATAGGGTTCAAACTTCAAGGCAGCACATAGTGTTTTGTTGGATGTCCATGATATAACCTAGAGTCTAGAGAAAAGAACGGGTGCGGTTGTTTGACATCTTTGGCCCCACCCGTCCCATAGTGGATATATGTCCCGCCTTGTCTTGCACGAGCACGCGCCTACTTTGTTTTGGTTCCTATGGAGGTTGGCTACACAACAAGTAGCAGCCTCCCTGCTTTGAACCTCCCATCCAGAATCTAGGCGTAGGCAGTACAACATGAAAATCTTTACCAGCTTAACTACTTGAGTTGAGCCGATGTCAACTTAGCTAGCTTTTCCATTTCACTTGAGATCAGAACTACAACACACTTTACCTTGGACAGTGTGCGCTACCCCATTTGCCTGGTAGAAGGCAGCCCCTGCCAAGGCCAATTCCCTTAATCAATGCTGGGCGACCAAGCAACTACAGAAGGTGGCTTATCATTGTGGTTTGAAACTTGAAAGCCGGTGTCTTTTTACTTCACATGACAACAGGAACCAGAAGACAGAATCCACGCAACGTGAGAACAATGGTCTAGCCGAGATGTCTAGCACTCTCACCCCAGCAGTGTGTGGTGAGTGTTTAATCCTCACCCCTGACCCCTATATCCCCTCCATTCATATCTAGTGGAGAAAAATAAATATCTGTACTGTAGTACCCTAGCTGTCCTATGGTGTTAGTCACTATTAAAGGTTATCTTATCTCGTACTTGTTGTGCCACATCCAGTTAAGGTTTTAATAGTAAAGCTATTTATTAGATCATAGAAGCGGGCATTTCAAAAAATGGTGCCCAAAAGTATTCCAGATTCACAGCCCAAAACGAAGATAGCACTAACTTATGGAGTATTCCAAAGGCCCTAAGATTTAAACAATCACGCATCTATTGTTTCCCCAGCTCAGTTTTCTTAACCTCCATAATCTATCGTGTTTACCAGCATCACCGAGATGGACAATGGCTTTCTGTCTGTATAACTTCTCTCATGCATATGACAGTAGAGAAAAAACATTGTAGAATGTAGAACCACACAGCTTCACTCACAGCATCAGTAAGCAGATGAAAGAACACTGAATGAAATTAGCTGAATTATCAGTATGAATGAACCAAAAATAGTCAGGGCCCCGTTTAAATTACCCAAAACTCATCAAGTTAGTTAGTAAGTAACAATTGTCAAGTTAGTTAAGGAAATTTCATCTTTGGGCCTTACTAACCTTATGTTTTTTGTGCCTGTCTAACCCTCTCCTCCCTTTTCTCCAGAGGGAAAGAAGGATAAACTGAGAATCTCATTACTTGATCATGAGTGATATCGGTTCCTTTTCATCCCATTCTAAACAGATACCTACCCTTTAAGGGAAGAGAAATAATACCCTTAACTGATTTGATAACTGTGACTAAAAATTGATGCTTCCATGGATTGGGTCTTCTAAATGGTGCCATCTTCATTATTTTTATTCTATAACCACATCATGAAGGATGTTCCTTCCACCATCGATCATGAAGCTCTACTAGGGTCGCACCACCAGAATGTACTACACACGTTTAGCCTAATAGGACCCATGACTTTTCATCTCATTCAGCATGCTCGTAGAAGAGGTAAGTTGACTAGGTAACTCTACTGGGGTTATAGTTTGACTTTAAGTAAAGCCACAAAGGCTTCTCCTGTTGCAGAAGGTCGTTTTCTGAGTCTCGAACCTGTGACCCATGTACACATCAGCCTTAAGATTTCTCCAAGGCTCATCCTCCTATTGTAGAAATCAAACAGGCACCAAGGGGACAAAGCCAATGTACATGAAAGGTATAACACTGACTAGCTATACACTCCCTAAACATCCCCAAAATGGAGAAAAATGAACATATAGAATCAATACACTCCTGTTCAGCCCAGTAAAAGACAGAGTGCTCAAAACATAAGCTTAGGCTTTGCCAGAGAAAGTTCCATTCCCTCGTAAGCCCTTTTGTCCCTCTCACGCCATAAGTGATTCATATTAGACCTAATTAAGAATATACAACTTTTAGTTTAGTATTTCAGGATTCCAGATAAGCTAAATATTTCAATTTGTATTCCTATGTAGATCTATGAAACTTGAAAAAGAAACAAAAAAATAAACAACAGAACAGAAGCAAACATGAGAATCGTTTAAAATAGCCAGACTTTTGGATTGTATTACAAATTCATGCAACAAAATATAGATTTTCTAGAAGCTAAGCCTGTATCCGATGGTCTAAGCTAAGAACCTATCATGGTAAGTCTGTACTGGAATGCTTGAAGTTTTAGTTTCTCATCAAAGTATAAACATAAACCAATAGTTGCATACAAACACAGCATACATGAGGCAGCAAACTATTGACTTTAAGTACTTACAAAGAGCAAATATTAAGGAAATGCAACACCATGATACATAGTGCCTTTAGACTGCTTCTGATGCACTTAGAGGATAAGCTGTTGTTTCTTCCGCATTTCCCCACTTTACCTGCCAAGAACTGATCGGGAGGGCCAAATATTTTTGTATCACTATGGCTCTTCAAGTCTTTCTTCAGAAGGGCCTTCCTTCTCATTTTTATATTCATCACTACTCTTTTGACTGAATTTCAAATTAATTGGTCTGCCAAACAGTTCCTGCATAAGAGAAAATTTCAATACATCTTCGGCGGCAGTACTGAACACATCTAGTATGTACATGTAAATGCAGCTAGATCCGAGCATAAACTCTGGACATGCAGTGGTTTCAACATATTGCCAAATATCTGGTGCATACTAAAAAGGTTAACTGTTCCTCTGCATAACCTTTGAGTTTACATGGGAATGTCCCTTCATAGACTACGTTAAATTCAAACAAAAACTGCATAGGAAATTAAGAAGAAAGAACCTCGACAATAATGAACAAGCAGATTTGCGCTTTGCATGCACGTTTTAATATTTTCTGAGATTCTTCTCTTCCCAAGAACCCCTAAAGAAAGCATGTTCAAACAAAGTGGTCTACTGTTCTACCCTCTTTACAAGGTATACAAATTGCAGAATATATCATAGTTCTGATCAAATTATCTGTCTGCAAGAAGTTAGTGTGTTTATTACTCCTTCCCTCCCTAATTAATTGATCGTGCTTGACTTGCACACTTATTTAGGATATGAGTTATATTTTATAAGTTTCCCATTCTACCCCAAGAGAGAGAAAGAAAGAGGGAGGGAAAAAAGTAGGCCAGGAGAGAAAAAATGGGTTCGTGGAGGATTAAACGTGGAAGAAATAGAATAAAAAAAAGTGTAAGGAGGGTAAACATGGAAAAACACCTACGGAATCTTTCTTAATTTGGTGAGTAGTCAATTTTTTTGGGACAGCCCAAAAAGAAAACATGATCAAATATTTAGGGACGGATAGAGAACTATTTATCAACTACCTGATATTTAGCGAATACCAAAAATTCCACACCTTCAACCATCAATATCCTCTATAATTACCTTACTCAAAATTCACCTTCCACGGCAAACAATACCAGATCCCCTTTATCATATAGCGGTTGGTATGACGAAATTACAATCCTCTTTAATTCAAAAGGCATTCAAAGTAACACCACAAATAACAATCCCAACTCCCAGCCATCGAAGAAAAGTCCCCGAGGCAATATCAACCTCAGACAACCTATAGTGGAGCTTTCAAGAAAAACATCATTGAATAAGGGAAACACTAAAGTACATAGTGTTAGAGCTGAGTTTGCCAAGTTTGAAAAATAAACCAATGCCAAGTTCTTGACAAAGATGATAGGCTTTAGAAGCCTTTGAAAACTAGACTCCTCGAGCAAAGAAAGAATAGTTACTGGTGAGAAAGTGTCTGGGTGAGTAAAAGTACTTCTGAGGCCATTTAGTTTAAATGTCAGGAATACTGGGCAAGTAACAAAAACCAATGATGAGTGTAGTCGAAATGAGAATGCTTAGGAAAACCAGCAGCCACACAAGGAGGGATAGAATAACAAATGGGGATATCCTCAAAAAGTGGGGATGGAGCCAATTGAGGAAAAGAAGAGGGAATATCGCTTGAGATGGTTTGGTCACATCCAACGTAAGCCTTTAGATGCCCTGTAACAAATGTGAGAGGTTGATAGCCAAACCCAACTAAACAAAGGTTTCATTGGATGATAATGATTGGGGTCCAGATAACTTGACCCAATTATGTTTCTTGGTTGTTTCCTAATATATATGGATATTCTTTCCAAACTGGTGATAGAATTTTGGCGATAGCGCTTGTGAATAAGTTGTACTTGAATATTCCAAATGTGGGACTAAGCCTTATCTGCTTATGTTTCTCTCTTTCCTCTATACTTTCCCTATCTTCGTTGTCTAGTTTATTTACTCATTTATCCTTTACTCTCTGTTTCACTAAAACCCAAGGCCCTAGACTTTAATGAATGATTTCATTATGTGGCAACAGCCGACACCCACATCCCCCCCCCCCCCCCCCCCAAAAAAAAAAAAAACACATTCAAGAGTTGCACAAACAGAAAGAGCACCTGGGGCAACATTCTACTTCACCACAGACTCCTGCAAACTATGAACCTCCCAGCACCTCCCCTAGCAGCAGCGATTCTCTTTCAAACTAGCCTTACGACCCTAAACAACCTGAAAGTTTACTTTTGATTTTGTTGTTGTTCTGTTATGTGCACGGTGGGCGCAACCATAATGCATATCGCAAGTCGTACAAAAGAGTACAAAACCAGGAAAATATTAATTGCAAGAGGATTGTCCTCCCAAAAAGAACTAGAAAGGAAGATTCAGAGGGTGTGGGCTCACTTTGGTGGCCTGCCAATAGTTGACCTATTAGCTAATCCAACTCACAATTAGAAAGCTTAAATACACAACATTTATCCCAGTATATCATCACAAACTATATTGGATTTGCTGCATTGGGATTAGTACAGCTGTAACAAGCGGGGAACAAACCAAGCAAACAAGGTCAAACTTGCTGCCATTGCTGGATAGAAAGTGACAAGAACTAATCAAAAAAAGTAGATAGAAAAAAAAAGTTATGGTCGACCTCTTTACCAAACGTTACAAGCACAATATGATAAAAGCACAGATTTGTATTTCTTACCCTGTGCCAATCAGGTAATTCAAGGGGTTGATTCAGCCAAACCAAGAAACAATGATTGGCTTGACATATAGCTGCCCAGATACTGAACTAGAGTCTTATTTCTAAAAGCCCAAGACTTTAAACACTGTAGCGAATAGTGGCGTGAACAGAATAATCTACAGGGCTCACTTTATGTAAGGTTAAGTAGTTAGAAGTTAGTGAACTTTACTTTGTATGAAGATTGCGAAGTTAATCCTTTGAATGTATCTTGACGAGCGTGTGGTATGTAAACGCACTGTAATGATATATTCAATTTATATCTTGACATGCATTAAATTGAGGACTATCCTACTTTCCAGGTTTTTAGTACGGAAGTTTCTGATAGCAGAGGTAAGACCAGTCAATGAGTAAGAAGTATCAGCTCTAAGGTCAATGAAGAAGCACAAGCCGCAGAACAAGCCTGCCATTTGGATTATAGTGATGAGGTGAATTCTGCTTAACACCACGAATCTGTATGAAAACTTAGAATTTCTCCCAGCGAGGGGCCTAGAACTAGGTGTCAAAAAGAAGCCACTTCTGCATAATATAAAACGCAACCACACTCATAACACCGTAAAAGAATATAGACTCCTAATAAATGAGTGCGAATAAACAAACAGTACAACCCTAACCCATAAGCCTGCAAAACAAGATTGTTGAAGAAGCTAAGGAACACCGTAATGTCATATCTAATCTCTAACAGTAACCATGCAGATCATAATCCATATACTGAACTCCATCAGACAATTCGTCATCAAGTAGAATGGAATATGACAGATACTTATAATTGTGAAATGCCAAACAGACTTTTCTTAAATTCATTACCTTCTTATCCAAAGCAGAAATTGCAGACTCTGCTTCTTCCCTCGTGGCAAATGAGACAAAGCCATATCCAGCAGATCTTCCTGAAGGACTATCAAAAACAACCCGAGCTGAAACCGGATTGACGTTGGCCGCAAAAAATTCTCTGAGATGGCTAGACCTCACTTTCCACGCAAGATTAGACACATACAACAAGTGGCGTGTCTCTCCAGGAGGAGGAGCTGCAGGAGGAGGCGGAGGAGATGGCCTCTTGAATCTCTTTGCAAACTCTACCCTGATAATCCTACCCAACAACTCCTGTAACACAAAAAACTCCAATGTAAGAAACAAGCTGAGAATGTCACTACATATAAAATCGACCAAGAAAGAGATCATCTTAGCATATTCCCCTCTGCCCTGCCTCATTTGAGATGCCATCTTATTCTACACTCATGAGGCATCCATAACCACAAGAACCACTATTTCATGTTTAAGTGTCAAGCTTCTACCTTGCAAAAGTAAAAGGGACCTACCTAAGTTCCTTGCATGAGTTCCGTTGAACAAGTACTGGAAGTAACTCATTAGAGCTTTATCGTTGTTAATCACTAGAACTCTTTGGTCTCTAATGCAGTTAGCACCCCCTTCAACTTAGCCTTTCTCAACAATTAGCTAGTATTTTAACTTTGAGTATGCTACCAAGATTACCGTACAGCAATATGGCAACAAGAAAATCTTGATTACGTTCACTGGACATACATAACAATCACATCTCATTTTGTTCATTCCCAAGTTCCTTGACATGATCATTTAACATTGACATTTGTTTGAATGGCCAGGCTCTCTCCAGTATTAAGTTATAACAATACAACTCTTTCATACAGTGAACAACTTAACATCTTACTCCTTTATCACATTTCCATATTTCCCGTTGTTACAAGCCCATGCAATTCAAGACTTAATCAATTTCATCAATTAATGTCTTATATACTATTATTCTCCACCAATCCAATCACCCCTCATTGACTGGATCAACGCCTAACAGTGGCTCCCACTAACTTTTAGCAGCTTCTACGTTTAAACATCCATGTGCAATAGAGACCATGTAATCAGATTACACAAGGGAGCGGTTCAATTCCGATTACACACATCAAAACTACACTTCAAATGCAATTTGATATTAGCACAGCAAAGTTAAAACTAACTCAATGTTCATTCAGCTTGCAATAACAATCAACAGAAACCGAATTGCAAGCAGTCAACATCATACAAAAAGAAAACTCACATGAGAGTCAAATTTGGTAATAACTGCCTCAGCCTCTTCCCCAGAAGCCATGGTAACAAATGCAAACCCTCTGCTCTTCCCACCTTTCTGTTTTATAACCTGAACATTCCACCCAAAAATCAGAAACCCAAATCAAGAAACCACATTACTAAATATTCAAACACATGCCCTGTAGGTAGATATATAGAGCACCTCAACATCTGTGACAGTGCCACATTCACCAAAAAGGCTCTTGACATCGGCAACTGTGAAGGACCAGGGCAAATTGAGGACAAAAAGCTTTCTTTTCCGATTCAATTCTTGGGTTTGTTCCGTCTGTTCTTCCACAGAAATTTCTTGAACTGCTGAGAGACATATTTGAGATGGCTTTCTGGTTGGGTGGATGGGAAGATGGGGGAGGGGGCAAAGAGGAAATTTGAGGGAATTGGTAGGGGTAGAAGATGGAAAGTGAAGCTTTATGGAAGGTGAAGATTTAGTACACAAAGATGATTTAGAGGGAGAAAGTGAAGGGTGGGTGGAGAAGATAGAGAAGGATGCTTCTAGTGCCGCCATTTTCTGTGACTCCCAAGAGGAACAGTTGCAAGGAAGAAACTCGAAGTAGATATTACACTTGAGGGACAGAAAGTGGGACAGTTGATTTGTTTTCTTGGGCACCGGATAATGTGACATAAATAGAACACTTCATTTGTCACTAAAAATACGGAATAGAAGTAATTTGCTTGGTGTTTTCAAACTAGCTAGATACATTATATTAGATATTGAAAGATTTATCAATAATGTTAAGCTTAACACCTCATTTCTTATTAAAAAAATACATCAACGATAATCAAATAAAGTATTATCAAGCATATAAAGGTGTATAAATAGACATTTGCAAATTAGTCTCAGATGAAATAGTGCCGAGGCTGGACTGCGAATCTGGTTGGCATTGTTTTGTTTTAAAATTTGGGTTTCCCCCACCTTAATTTTCCGAAATTTTGGATCTCCTAGTGGGTGTTTTTGCCCTAGTTTTATAGATTATGATTTCCAAAATTAGGGCCGAGTATGTAGCTTTTTTGGCAAAAGAATGGCGGTCTAGGGTACAAGGCTTTTCACTTCGTAGGGTCTAGGGATGGTTGATGTACGCTGCCTGAGGAGACTGTTTTTCGGTATCAAACTCATGATCTCTATATCACAAAGGAATAACTTTATCCTTGCACGAAAGCTCACTTTCTTCCTTTTTTGCTACACCATAGTCAATCTTTATTTTCTACTTTCATTTTGTAGTCAAGACTCAAGTGACTGATGTCCCCAAAAAGAAAGTCAAACACAAAACATATTCTAAGCATCCAAACGAAGTACATCAAGCTGACTTGAGAGCGTGGGATTCCTCCTAAGAAGTTGGAGATCGGGATGAGCCTCCAAGCAGCCCAACCCAACACGAAGGTGACCCGTATATGAATTTACAGATAACTGACAGATTTTCAAAATCAATTAATTCAGACTCCAGATGACCTCTGGATCTAGATCATCATTTGGAAAGAGATATGCTTTTACTTTGCCAGTAGCGTTCACTTACTAAAAATTCATGTATTGAAGCAAGTAGATCTAGAATCATCAAATAATTTACTTTGCCAGTAGTGTATATTCAGTAAAAATTATTAATCTTGCTTCTCTTTTTTGAACGACCATTGGTTCAGTAAGCTCATGATGTGCTTCCAAAAAATGTTGGTACTACTGTAGTTGGTAAGATTTAAGCTTGGAGAAGTTCCTTTTTCCAAGCCCCCTACCCACAACCCACAAACTCATTCTCTTTCGATCTCCGCCACCACCGCCGGGTTCCTCCTGTGTGTGGTGGCATGGTAACCTTAGTGTGTGGCCTAGTTTTGTAAGTTTCTCTCTTATGTCCAGGATGTAGCGGTGATCTAGGTCACCGGGGAAGGGTGGCTCTGACGGGTGGGAGTGGAACTTATTGGTGGGAGTTGGATGGACTTGAGGGGGTTTTCCATCAGTTTTAGTGTGGGAACGGTCGTAAGTCAATAGATCTAGTGGTGATGGGTGGTGGGTTAGTGGCTGGCAGTTCGTTTCTCATTGTATTGGGCATGGTGGTGCCGGTGGTTGGTATTTTGTTTGGGGAGTCTAGTACAAGGGCTTCTCTGCTAGGGTTGCCTCTTGTGTCAGAAAGGTCTCGGGTGATTGTTGGTGGATTGTGTTGCTGCGTCGGCGTAGGGTGTTAGATTCTAGATGGTTTGGTCGTGAGAGGTGCTGAAGGGGAAATTTGAGAGGGGGCTTGACAGCGACGGTGGAGGCAACGTTGAGGGTTGCCAGATTCTTACCGGCCATGCAGTGGCATTGTTTCATGCCTTGGCGTGCCTAGGGACATGTGTCATGGTGTTGGACACGTGCTGATAGGCTGGCATAGGGTGGTGTGCACGTATCATGTAGGGGCTGCCCCTGTTGCCTTTGTGTGACAGGTGGCAGATTTTTTTAATTTTGTTCTTGTTCATCCTATTAAAAAAAAAAAAGGAGAATCTCATTGGCAGCCAGCATGTTGGCTTTACTTTTACTGTTAATTTATTGTTATGTTCGTTACTTTGTTGTCTCGTTTGCCTGTTAATTTCTTATCGTGATACCTACTAGATAGAGTTGATATTTAAGTAATTATTTGTCATTATCCATAGGTAGCGTATACTTTGATTATTTTGCATTTATTTTCATATGTATATATTTCTTTTACTCTCAACCACCAAAAAAAAAAAAAGCTTGGAGGAACTGCAAGGGCGTAAACAACTCGAGAAGCTCCAAGTGTAACTCAAAATAACGCGTCTTCAAATTCAATTTTTAGAACGCGAGTAGGGATGAAAAAATTGAGATACAAGCTTGAGAAACCACAAGACTCATATATTGAAGCATTAGGTAATGCTAGCTAATAGACCTGTGCACGGGATCGAATGCAACTTGATTTTGCTTTCAATCAAATATTTTAGCATAATGTAATAAGTTTTTTTAAGGGGGAAAAAAGAATGAGTTCAAAGTTTTTAAAAATTTAAAAGTAACCTACAACTCAAGACGAAAGAATCATATTTATAAGTAAATGAAAACATAGAATACATTTATTGCAGCTTAGTAATGTCAATGTAACGTCTAATACTGCTACAAAGGAAGAAAAAGTATCATAACTTTGACCGATATATATTGGAACCAAAATCCAGTGAAGAATGTTTACATTTTCAAAGTATAATGACTTGCCTCTTTCAATGACAGAAGCGTGTGGATTTTTGCAAGAAAATGATGTAGATTCAGTCCATATCAAGCCCAACCACCCTCTTCAAAAGTTCATATAAGTCGATAAAGTCACTTTATATATCTCTATATATGTTCAAGAAGTTCAGTTATAGATGCATGGCAGAAGAAAACCTAAAAGAGGGAGTTTCCAATATATGTTCATGCAAAGTTAGTCACACACTAAGGTGAGGGCCTGTAAATAAGGAAATATCACAAGCATATGTACTTCTTACTTGCCAAAATACATATTGACGATGGGTCTAAGATGCAACCATTGAAGGCATGCATATATATATATATATATATATATATATATATATATATATATATATATATATATATATATATATATATATATATATATATATATATATATATATATATTCACACACCAATACTATAAAACGCATGTAAAACATTAAGAGGCTGACACGTTCTTATAGCTGACATGCTTATTGAGAATCACCTCCTCTTCATGAAATGTCAGCCTGAAACCAAGCAATATACTCAATGATGGGTAGTCAAAGACACGCAAGATAGCATAAAAAGGGAAGAATACTTATGACATATAATAATTGCACTTCTTTAGGCTTCTCAATATCTTGATATAGTAATTCAATGGGAATATCATATCTTGGATCGTCTGGCAAGCTAGACATATTCTTGCTGTAAAAAGAATATAAAAGCAAGTTATCAATCCAGACAATATATCTAGTTGATGCCCATTGGCACAAAATGAAAACACCCATCTTTGGTGAATCAAATAATGATACGAAAACAACATATTGCTTCCCTAGTAGCATTAACTTATCACTGCATTTCCTACCGAAACAATGTGTGCGCTCCGTTAATTCTCACGTAAAAGCTTCGTATTGGAGGCATCTTAGGTGGACAAAAATGGAACGAACTCCATAAAAGGATTTCGAACCGTTTCATTCAAAATCATCTACTATAAACAATATAAGTTTGTAATAATTCAGAATACATACTCTTGAAAATCATGCAAGATGGAGCTTTCAAGGTTTCCTTCTAAATTAACCCAAGAAAGAAGTGTTAATTTGGTTAATAATAGATTATGGTAGAGAAGACACCGAAGAATTAAGCATAAATCAAAAGCTACGTGGGCTGAATCAGTAAAAGATGAAGCAATCGTGTTGTACCTGTTGGCTAGAAAGTGCTCGAACGTAGTATGAATAGGAGAAGTATGACTATGTTTGTTTTAGCGTTTGTGACCATTCAGTTGCTCTCTTTGTGAATAATTAGGAGAGGATGCACCAGAATAAAGTTTATGTTCCATCAATATTTTAGAAATAACGAATCCTGATTTTCATTCCGTAGAAATATGGAATAATTATAAATGTATTTGAGAAATAAATAAAACATTTGTTGTATGAAATGCCGACCGCCACTATTGTGATTGATTGATAGAGGAGAGCACCCAAATTCATTGCCAAAGCTTCGGATCCCCAGGAGTCGGCACGAGATGGCTGCAGGTGCATGTTCTTTATTTAGAAATGGATTGATTAGGCTCACCTCCTCCTTCATCTCTCAGTATTTAATAATTCGCTTCAGAAGATCCTTTCTACTTCCCCTATTGTCCTGCTATGTCAAAGGATGATAGAAGATGAGTTAGAACACTTGCTATATTAATGAAAAATAATGAATTGTCTATTTAATAAGAAGGAATTCAAGAGAGGAGGGATCATATGGGAAGGGATGTCCAAATATTTTAAAATGAGATTAGAAGACATCGTAAATCCACATTCAGAGTAATCTCAGAACTAACCAGATTTCAGTAACAAACCGGCTTTTATATAGTTATATTGATGTGAATTATGTCTAAACACGCTCCACATGGTTGCCCTTTGCTTGCCGCATTTTGATTCTGATTTATTTGCCGGGTTTGAATTGATGTGTTCCCGTATAATGTAAGCAAGATTTATATATATTGAAGTATGATGTGACATTATATTTGATAGTACTTACCTTCAATGATGCCTAAACATGAAAGCTTTAACTCTCTAGCAATGAATTTTCACTTTTATTCCTTTTGCTTACTTTACAACCTATTTCCTTTAGAAAAAGTAGAATTAAAGTGGTTTGAAATATGGGCCAAAAAGATCAGAAACCCCCTCTAAAGATATCATTATTGATTGCTTTAGTAGCTTTGATAGATTATTGATCCAAGGTAAGGAACAAAAAGTGGTGGGTTGCATATCAAAAACTCTGTCACGCCCATTTTTCTCCCTCCATCCCTACTTCAATCTCCTCCCAAAAACTAACCAGCTCTCCAAAAGAATCTCCTAACAATGGCTCTAAGCAACAATGTCATTGGAGCTATCAACTTTGTTGCCATGCTCCTCTCGATTCCGATCATTGGCGCCGGAATTTGGCTGGCAACCGAAACGGACAACTCTTGTGTCAAGATCCTACAATGGCCGGTCATCATTTTGGGCATACTCATCTTGGTTGTGGCCATTGCGGGTTTTGTCGGAGGGTTTTGGCGGGTTCCGTGGCTCCTAATACTCTACCTAATTGCCATGCTTGTTCTGATAATATTACTAGCATGTTTGGTGGTTTTCATTTATATGGTCACTGTGAGGGGCTCTGGCCATCTTGCTCCAAGCAGGGCTTACTTGGAGTATAACCTTGATGATTATTCGGGGTGGCTTAGGAGAAGGGTTAGAAGCTCTTACAAATGGGACAGAATAAGAAACTGTCTAAGTTCCACAAGTGTGTGTGCTGAGTTGAATCAGAGTTATCGCATGGCTCAGGATTTCTTTAATGCACACCTTAATCCATTGCAGGTAAATTAACTCATCCTTTTCAGAGTTATGAATCTCAAGATGAAAACCTAGTTCTGTGTTTAACTGTAGACATGTGATATCTTTTGCAAAGAACTTGGCATTGTGCAACAGCCTCCTATTGTCCTTCTCCAAAAGTTTTCCCCTGCTTTTGTATCCTTGAAGCTTATACACGTAAAAAGGAGAACATTAAACAGATGTGCACACTAAAACAGTAAAGATTCTTCCTTCCATGATACATTCCATGCGTGCTTAATTAAATCTTTCATGTAAATGTTCCTAATCTTTGTTAGCTTCTTTTTTCTTTACAGTCAGGATGCTGCAAGCCACCGACGGCATGTGGGTACACATTTGTGAATCCAACCTACTGGATAAGTCCGATCGACAATGCCGCGAGCATGGACTGCCTGCAGTGGAGCAACGAGCAGACGCAGCTGTGCTACGCGTGCGATTCGTGCAAGGCTGGATTGCTGGCAAACCTGAAGAAAGAATGGAGAAGGGCAGACATCATTTTGCTCATCACACTTGTTGGCTTGATATCGGTTTATCTGATAGGGTGTTGTGCCTTCAGGAATGCCAAAACTGAAGATCTCTTCCGCAAATACAAGCAAGGTTACACGTAAAAAATCAAAGATTGAGTGCATGCATGCAACATAGTAGTGTCCAGTGGTGGTGCAAGTAGGGTATTTGGGTGAATGGCGTTTCCCATTATTCTGTAAAACAAGAGTAGAGATGCTTTGTTTCCAGGTTCGTTTTGCTTGTGATATGTTAGAATATGCTCTTTGAATGGCGTTAGGCGTAGTGAATTGATTAGTGTAGGATAACGAATAAAGGTGAAAATGCTAACGTAATTTGCGGAGGGCACCGAAAGCTAGCTAGCATCTTTTGGTTATGTGTGAAAGCTGAAAAGGTTATGGGGTCTTCTGAAATCATGTTCAGCAAAACACGGAGCCATGTCTAGAACCGGAAGAAACTAGGTTACCTGCCCTGGTGCTGCATGCGTTTGAAAAACGGGAAATTACTATGTTAAAAAATGAAAACCAATGTAGTAAAACTTATCGAAAAATTAAGCAGATTGAGGTGTGTGGTGTCCTCGAGAGCTAGTACTTTCACCTCCTTGGAGATTGTATCTCGGTGCTTAAGGTCTCGGACGGCTAAGGTCTCAGACGGCTACCCCGCAGGATTCAACAGTTTCCTCTTTATTAATGAACACTTGAATAGCAAAGGCTGCAGGAACATATCACCGAAGAGAACAGAAATGTTGTATGGAGAGTGAGAGGGTTCTAAATATTTGTGTGTGATGCAAAACCAGACTAGAGTCCATCCTTTTACGGTGAAGAAAGGAGCAAACGTCAATCATGTGAACAAACAAAAAAAGCTAATTAATTTAGACAGATAGGGATTAAATTTTGGAAATTTTATCCTAATAAAATCACGTGTAAATATGTTGTCATTTTGGTCAACAAAAATCACAAAAAAGAATAAATAAAATGTAGGCTGGCGAGGGCTTAGTTTTCTGGAGGATTTCCAAAATTGGCCTTGAAATAACTTGGACCTAAGCCCGGCTCACGCGCACATAAGAGTCTACTTTTACAATCTTGTTATAAAGCCAAACATGTCTAGCAAAACCCATGCGACTTCTCTAATCTTTCTAATGTGGTTTTGTGAGTTTCACGCAACGTATACAAGCGCAAGCAAGTTTGAGAGTGAACTCAAAACAAAAAATATTTGATTTTTGGCTTTTAAAATACTTATAATTTGTTCACTAAATACAACAGCATGAACTGAGAGATCACTAGATTCAATACCCGTATAGCTTGATGCTTAAAATGTACACCGTATGTAGCCTGCCGTATACTTCTTGTTCAGTGTGTTTACCTGTGCTTGTATTATGTGGAATAAACGCACGTCTTACCAAGAAATTTATCATCGGATTAGCGGTACTTGAATAAGTACATACACAACAGAAACTCGCTTTGGATCAAATGGTGTCATACATACGTAACATTTGGCATATAAAGAAAGCTGTTTCAGCCAAGGGATGGCAGCAAAAGGGTACATGAAATATAAGTTGGTGGCTGGGTCGAAGATCTGGCTGTCGCAACCTAAATCAGGTTATGGAGTGTCATTTGATAATGGCAAATTCCCGGGTAAGCTAAGCTTATAAACAGTTGAGACCAAAATATATTTGGCAAAATTTAGAAGAAAAAAATGCTCGATTAGTCGGTAAATTATATTAAGGGCACCCTGGGCTTCTAGTGTTGGAGCAATCATAACATACCCAAAATGCTCTTTTGTAGGAATCGGTTGGGTATCAAATATCTGACTTTCTCCGTCTTGGCATGGTGCAGGGGAGTCTATGGGCCGTTGCGGACGGGATAACCCGAACTTTGTAGCAAACTGGGTTGAAACTGGGTGGGCCGCCCGTTACAGCAAGCCCAACTTGTTAGTATCCGTCTTATAATAATAATAATAATGCTATGAAAGCTGCTGCATAATTTCGAAAATGGACATTTACACAGCATCCGACACGTGCAACTCCAAGAGCTTCTTCGTGTGTAAGAAGGGCATAGACTGATTACGGTGTGTGTATATATATACCCGAGTTACCGTCGTACACGTAATGTTTATGTAAAAATAAAATTATTAGTATAAGTATTATTTTAAAAAAAATTCAAACATCTTGTGTATGTATCTATTGTTATATTTAGTAAAATGAATATTAAATAACTGAAAAATAAGTTAGCAATATGTGTCTAGAAATAAGTTAACAAAATATTATTATTATATCAAATTTAGTCTTTAAAATTTTTTTAACTATATTTTTTGATGAATTTTAACTTGTAAAAACTAAACAAATTCTTGTATGTAGTTACTTACCAATTAAGATTTTATTTTGTGTCATTTTAAAAAAAATAGAATGCCATTTGTCGTCATTGTAGGTTGGTAATTATGTAACATAAAAAAAAATTACACCAAATCAAGTTTTGACTTAATAAGTAGGGCTAATTACACCTATGTCCCTGAAATTATGGGATAATTACAGTCAAGGACAAAAAGTTTCAAAATGTAACATTCCGTGACTAAAAGTGTTTCAAATGTATCACCCGTATCCATCCGTCAGGGTTCCGTTCAAAAAGTATATTTTTTGACTGATGTCATCATTATATATTTTTAAAAAGACAATAATACCCTTACACTTTATATACCAAATAATTTTTAAAGTCTTTCTTTTTCTTCTTTTTTAAGAAAATTAAGAATAACCCCCACATTATCCTAATTGCACCACTACATAGTTGCCCCTAATCACCAGTACCAGGCATCTGAAGAAAACCGAACAGACAAAGCAGGGTCCTCTCCCAGCTGAAACTCACCAAGATGAAAGCAGCACCGTCTACATGCAGCTACAGAAAATCACAACAATCACCCCTCTGCAGAGCCTTGTTTAACGTTTGCAAATCACACCATAAAACAAAAGAAAAGGAGAATTATGAAAGGACAGTGAAGAGGAAGGAAAGAGATTGGAATGGAAAGCGAAGTTGTTCGTCAACTCTTCGTTCAGGTTGGCTCGGTTTCCATTTTGTTGTCAGTGCCAAGATTTGTGCTGCTCCCACCACGTATTGTCGTCATTCTCGATCCAAGCCTTTCTGTTACTTCGTTTTCCTTTTTTCTTTTCTTTTATTTTTGTAAGCTACAATTTATGTTTGGATGGGTTGATCTTGAAACAATTGGATCAGGTGAACCGGCAATGGCGACGGCGACCGGTAAGGGTGCGGGTGGTGGTGAGAGAGGAAGGTGGTAGCAGCGGTGGGGTGGGGGAAGAAGGGTGGTGTGCGGGGTGGGGGGCGTAGAGAGAGAGTTTAAGAGAGATAGAGAGAGAGAGAGAGAGAGAAATTTTAAGAGAATTTTTAAGATAATGGCATTTGAATAAATAAATTTGTAACCTGAGGATAATACAGTCATTTTGTTAAAATCGTTAGGATTTTTAGGGTTCCGTTTGGTCAATGGACACAAGTGTAATTTATCCAAACTATTGTCCTTACCTGTAATTATCCCCAAACCTCGGGGAAAAGGTGTTATTATCCCTAATAAGTAGTATAGATATTTAATATAATAATAACAATAATAATGCATCAATAAAAAGCGGTTGAACATGTAAACCGCAAATAGGTCTTCCAAATGATTCAATTTCCAAATCGATTCTAATAACGATGTAGATCGCGGGGACTAAAGCTTCGAATCTCATGTGAGAATGTTGCTGTTTTTCGCAATTATATCTGTGATTGGAACATAATGGCATATAATTGTTTGCTCGCATCGGAGGGATTCATTTGTGAAGTTTTGTTTCCATTAGCCTCGCCATGTTTCGGTTATAGAAGGATATTGAGCATTTACGAATAAAATGGTTGATAATAGCATAACTCATTAAATTGGGCGTGTGATCTTAAAATTTAAGTACACGTTAATAAAAGGTCAAGGAGTACTATCTATCAAAGTTTTAACACAAAACCGGCGTGGAGCAAGTGTTTTCAAAAGTATAAGTACCATAAAAATGAAAAGTCTTTTCGCTCATAAGTAATGTGAGACAAAAATAGTGCTTGATTGTCACGGTAAACATGTAACACTCCAAAATATTAATCTGGTATTATAATTGTTGACCTATTGAAAACCACGAGAAAGAGGTTTTTTCCAACAATATTATGAATTTGGCTAGCTGACTCATCGACTGGTCCATTTTCTTACTAAGAACTTAGGGCAAATGACATGTGACCATGAATGTCCACTTTTCTACCATGCGAAGAAGTCAATAGTTGAACTTTCTTATTGCATCTCAGCATTCCACGGTATTGAAACGTAAAACACAAACATGCTTTTATATCAAGATATTTTGGTCAAGATATGACTAGTCTGCTCGGGGTTCTGACTTCTTTGCTATGAT
This sequence comes from Escallonia herrerae, assembly GCA_033070095.1. Taxonomy (NCBI): domain Eukaryota; kingdom Viridiplantae; phylum Streptophyta; class Magnoliopsida; order Escalloniales; family Escalloniaceae; genus Escallonia; species Escallonia herrerae. The sequence continues at coordinate 329,221 of JAVXUP010000360.1, forward strand.
AATCATAGGTTTTGACAAATCCATGGTTTATTAGGAAAAGTTTATGCTATCATGATTGCCCAAAGAGTAGATTGAACCCTTTCAAATATCCAAAATGATCGATTGCACTAGGCACTTTCAAATTTTTACGTTGTAACGCTCTGCATCACAAAGTTATTTTTAGCTATCTATCACCCCAAACTTTTATAAGTGTGGCTCTCAACACCCTTCATCCATTTTTCGGCCAACAGTCTCGCCGAAAAAGTAATTTAACTCGAACAAGAAGGGCATTTTGGTTAGAACAATTAAAAAATGGAGATTAGGGTTGAATCTAAAAGCTAATGGGTTTGGCGGGCGGCGGCGAGGCACTGTTGCAGCTGCGATAAGAGGACGGAAAGGGGGAGGGGGGGCACCGACGGGGGGAAGGGACGCTGCCGACATGCGATGCCGAAGGAAGGGCAGCGGGGCAAGGTGCTGTTGCCGTCGCAGGGGGGTGGGGGGAGAGAAGAAGGAGGAACCAAAAGGGGGTCGGTGTCGCCGACTGGGGGAGGGGCGATGCCAGCTGAGAAAGAGGCATCGGTTTGAGATGTTGCAGGAGGGACGACGAGGCAAGGGGTTGTTCCGGTCGGGGGGGGGGGGGAGAAAAAGAAGGAAGAAGGAAAAAGGGGGGGTCAGAATCACTGATGGGGAAAAGGGCGCTGTAAGGTGCCGGCGTGAGGCCGAAGGAAGGGCGGCGGGGCAAGGGACTGTTGCCGTCGTGGGGCTCAGGGGGGAGAAGATGAAGGCCGAAAAAGGGGGAGTCGGAGTCGCCAACGAGGGGAAGGGGCGGTGCCGGCGGAGGGTGGGGCGCCGGTGCAAAGGGTGTAGAGATTAGGTTTTCATTCACTTGCTATTCCATAGATGCCCCCCTAAGTTCAGTCGATTAATTCTTTTTGTCCGGGATTGGCCGGAATTAGGACGGGGGTGTTGGGAGCCACACTTATGAAATTTTGGGGTGGTAGATAGCTAAAAATAACTTTGTGGTATAGAGCGCTATCGCGTAAAAATTTGGGGGTGCCTAGTGCAATTGACCCTATCCAAAATTGAGATAGTTGTTGAGGCATCGTGGTTACGGTTGAAGAATTTTTTGCTCAATTAAGCCATACCCATGTTCTCAAGTGGTCTTTCACTATATTCGTTATAACATCACGTGTTATTAACTATTTTTTTTATAATTGGGTAATACGGTGCAAAGGCTTTGTTTGAGCATTCTTACTTCATACCGTTGTCATTATGGCTATGGCGATGACATATCACTCTCGTAGCAATTCCGATAAAAAAAAGTTCTGCTCGTTCCCCTTCAACAAAATGGAACATTTCTTGTAAGCGCACAACGCAAAAGTTGGAAAGAACTTCTCAAAACATTTCAGCATTTACTATCCTCTAACTGAAATTTGCTTTCAACTCAAGTAGTATATGATCATAAAGGCTCAACCTGTCCATGTAAGTGCAAAAAAAAAAGGGAATTACGTTGAGATCAAAACTCTCAATAGTTTTTTTAAGTAGCCCTAACTTGGGTCTTCTTACATTCTTTTTTCATTAGCATAGGATTCTGTCCGACGGCAGTTCACTTTAATCTGTTTGTTATTTATTCGTGCATGTAAGACTTAAGTTTCAGAAAAGATATTTACTCAATACCACACAAAATACAAGTAAAATGTCGATTTATTCGAATGAGATAAGAGATAGTCAATATGAAAACCGACTCATGATTTTCATTACCTTCTGAACATATCTACACAAATGTAAGTACAACTCAATCTTAAAATTATTTCTGATTTACATAATTAACTTCTACGGTTACTCCTAATAAAACGAGAGCAAAAGTTGTAACAGAACAGCTTGCTCTATAATCCGACGGGGGAAAGAAAACATAAAAGTCTAGATCGTAGGGTTTGGGTCTGTGTACATCACCCTAAATCCAGAGCCACACAATCAAAAGCAAAAGCCAAACAATATGGAAAGTCATCAAAATAATGGACCCTTGTGGTCACAACATTGAACTGAACTCAAGTACAGACGAATTTGCTGGCAACTTGTGTTCCATGACCAAAGGTTCCCCCACGCTGAAAGCAAGGGCGAGCCCAGCCCCTGGAATGATGATGGAGACGGGGTTCCTATCACCTTCAAAACTTATAATAAAGATAAATTAAATTTGGCAATTCTTGAATTAAAGTGACATTATTGTATTGTCTACCTTCATTGATGCATTGTCCAAAGGTCAAACCAATCTTTATCTCTTCTACGCTTGGGCTCTCCTGCTCTCAAGGGCCCCACTTGGAAAGTTGTTTGGACCAATAAAAGAAAAGCCTAGCCAGATGTTAGGGCTTATTCCTTGGGCTAGGCCCAACAAGTGTGTGATTGCCAATCACTGAAAAGCAACGTTGACGTGATACTTGGACAAGCTTGTAGGGTGGTGGATATGACCATTCAACATTTTCTGGACAAGTTAAAAGTTATTCACTTTCCTGTGACATTTGATTACGATGACAGACTTTATCATCGTAAACTAACGCCGACCTCTTCGTTTCTAATCCGGTACGATGATAGTTCTGTTTATGACAGAAGGAGTTTGGACAAAATGCAATGCGGTGTCACCGATTGATTTAAGTATTTGAAGAACATTATTTTCAAATAAAGCAGTTAAATTGTGGTCTAACGTGTTCACCGGCTTCTTTCGAACGGTGTTGAGAACCTGGCGAAGAAGAAAACTCGGGTTCTTTTTCGTGAAGCTTCAAGACTTTTGAGTGGTAATTAGTTTAATCTATTCCAACTATACTCCTAATTAAACCACGTAGGCGTATCGAAATAAGATCATTATCTTTACGGTGCTTACACGATCATCTTTAATGAACAATGCACTTGAAGCCAGAGGTGAATCGTTAATGAAAGCATCACAAGATGGTTGTTTATAAAGATAAACATGATTCAGTTGACTAAGATAAAGTTATTTGCTTTAGATAAGCAGCGTATAAGGACATACTGTGCTAGTTTTATCTGTTGGAAATATAGCTTTGTATATACTCATACATATAACAGTTTGAAAAATATTACTAGCATGCAAAACTTAACGTTACAAAATAGCAATAACGTATATTGAAAAGAATTATTCGTAATAACTTACAAAAAGAAATGCAGAACAGGAACAGAAGAGCCGAGGCGTGAATTTGATTCACTGTTCTTAAGACTTTATTCGTCCCGTAACGGTACTAACGATCTCTTGACGAAAAGCCTCCCAGGATACAACGACAACGTCTGAAATATGAACACTCCAAATTTGCAGACACGGGGAACCAAAACAAAAGCATAACTTTTTCTTTTGGACAAAGGAAAAACAGACAGAATCTCAGAAGAGAGAAATTTCGGGATTAATTTTTTTTAACTTCTGCAACTGACTCATTTTTATACACAGATTATTTCACTGGGGGTGCAAACTCTTCATAGAAAAAATTATAAGCTGGATAGGGCACAACTTTTCAGAAAAGAAAATAAATAAAATTTATTTATTTAAAAATTTTTTGTCTAAAAAAGAATAAAGTCTAATGAGCCCAAGCCACGGACCGGGGCGGGCGGCGCTGGTGTGGTGGACCTTGGGTCAACCTAGGTCCTCCCTCTTACAAAACATAGGTACCCCTAAGTGACCCAACCCTTAGCTCAAGGTTATGCCTTATAAGGAGACAATATTGACTTTAATTCTTCAATGTGGAATTCTCTATTCCCTTCAAGTTGAACTTAACTTCAATTTTCTCATTCACCTCTTATTTGTTTTAAACTTGTGAATATACTATGATCATCTACTCCAAGAAACGAAAACAAATAAATTTATTCCTAACCAAATTTTAATATGAAACCCATTATAAAATTGAGTCAAAGATTACTTTTCACAATGGGTTTGAAACTCAATTCCAACAATATCAACAATGCCGAAGAGGGTCAGTCAATTCACTACTTTCAGCTTGTATATTTGTACAGTCTTCTGGATCTTTACTGGTTCCACATGTGTTTTTACATTATTTCGAGCATTTTTTTTAAACCTTTCTTGAATGATGAAGTTTCACACGTGTCTAACAGTCCTGTCACGTTCTTTCGGCCATAACTTTCACTACTTGTTGAGGCGGAAGGACGTGGGGCACGTGACATTAGCTTTGCCTTGGAGGTTTGACACGTATTGTACACAGATATCCTTTTTTTGCTCACAATTGTTTGATCTAAACTCAATCACCTTGTGACTTGAACGATCGCTATATGCGATTCATGCCCGATTGAGCTCTTCAGAGATGACGTGGCGCTTTAATAGTTCTTGGCCAGATCAGCCATTATAGGCCAAATCAGCCCATGCCATTTTGATTTTTGGGGGTGTAAACAATATCATGTGTTTACATTGGCATTGTCAGGGCTTGGCATGCGCCATGCGAATATAAAGACTTCGCCATTTTTCTTGAGATGTGGGCCAGATGGAGATGACACCTCTGTGTGCTCCCAAAGTTTGACAAAGAAATACAAATTGAAAGACGCAATCTCAGAGGCCAGAACATCACATATATTAGTATAATACTAAGTACCAATAATCCAAATGTGTCAAGTCTCAGGTGGGCCGGATGATGCAGAGTTTGGCGTAAAGGTGTCAAATGGGCCGAGTTTGGGCCGGCCAGCCCAAGTCCAACGTACCTCCAACAAACGGGCCGTTTATGTTCATCGATGGGGCCGGGCCGGGTCAGGCCAGCTCGGGCCTCCCACCCCTTTTGACAACTTTAGGATTCGTTTGACAAATTTTTTTTTTGGTTTTCAGTTTTTAAAGAGTAGCTTAATTTTATTTTTTTTACAAAAAAAGTGGGTGTTTGATAACCTTTTTTTTTTTTTTTTTTTGGTGTTTGATAACCCTTTTTATTTTGACTTTTTTTTTTGGTGGTTTGCGGTGGCGGTGGTGGTGGTGGGGCGTAGCGGTGGTCGACAGTGGTGGTGGCCAGCAGTGGCTGGTGGCTGCAGGAGGCCGGCGGCCGGAGGTGGCCGCCGGCGGTGGGAGGGTGTTGGTGGTGGTCTCCAAAAAAAAAACCAAAAGTGAAAAAAAAAATCAGTTTCTGGAGTTTTTTTTTTTACTCTGCACTTTAAAAACTAATTTTTTAAATTGGAGAAGGAAAAAAAAATAATTACCAAATACACTTTTTTTTTCTAGTTTTCAAAACTGAAAAAAAAAAGTTACGTCAAACGTGGCCTTAGTTTGGCGTATGGAATGGTTGGCAGTGACACAAAACAGTTAGTCAACAACGCAAGGGGGAGGGAAAGAGCTTCTAGAAGAAATTATGGGGCAGTTCCCGTTTTTATACCCCAAAGTAGGTATTGTCGGTAAGCTGACTATATTCTAACCAATCAATCCTAACCAAAGGGATGGCGCTGGCCCCACTTCTGTATATTTCTAGTGAGAGTGATGAACTGATAAAATAAATTTTTATTTTACAGTTCTGGCCCCACTCGTGCTTTTGCGATTTTGTTCAGTTTAGAAGTTAAATTGTAAAATAAATTTTTATTTATCGTTTATAATTTTTTTGAGCCGGACCGAATCAAACACCATTAATTTAAACAATTCGGTTTCATAGGCTTAAACGGTGCGGTTTAAATCAGTTTGTGGGCTATCTAAAAAATTAATCCACTTATTATTGAATCTAAATATTATTATGAATTGAAGTTATATTTTCTCGGAATTGCACGTACATTTAGAATTTAAGTGCTCGTATTAATATAGGATATAAGCATTACACACATATTCCTGTAAAAACGTAATTACACTTTTGTAATTGATATATGAGAGAGAATGAATAAATATATAAGAGATATCGGTCAATAAGCTTTTGTGATGCAACTACTCCCATTATTTATTTTTCTTTTAACTTTCAAGGTTTTTTATTTGGATTTGTAAATTATCATGCATGTGAAAATTATTAATGAATGTCACTAAAAATAGATTACTGTATTAAAGGTCCATTCGGTTCCATTTGTGATCGCCTTCAAAAAAGTAAACCGGAGAGGTCGGATTTGAGAAATTTGAAACAGAACTGTTAAGATTTTTGACGATTCTATTTGAGTGATTCGGATCGATTTGAACGTTTTGCTGCTCACCTCTAATAACCAATATAATTGTTGGACATTTTTGCTAACAGTTGTTAATTTGAAGTAGCTTATATCATAGTTCTTTTGTAGAAAATAGTATTATGGTACACAGAATCATTGATTCGATCATCTCAAACCGTTGGGATATGTAGTAGAATAATCCGACCTCAAAATGTTTATACTTCCACCATATCGGTCTTCCCTGATTTGGGCATCTTAAATACATAATCAAGACTACAGTCAAGGATCATATAATATTTGCTCGCCTTTCATGGGCTCTCCGACTAAAACTTGTTCGCGATGAGCCATGCCCGGTGTGGGCATGAAGTGTACTGCTTTGCTTAATTTATTGACTGGTTCGGAGATAAGAGCAAGTAAAGTTCAGGACATCATGGCTTAGGCCACTTGATTGTGGACCCAGTAAGTGTTCTTCTTTGGCTTAGATGGGAGCCATCTTCAATGGGAAAATGACTAATTATTTAGGTATATAAATGTGAGCGAACAACAGAAGGATGTGCACAGAGTGGAATGGATGGTGCTTTAATTCGTGGCCAAACTACAGAGGGGATGGGCATTATTGGCCATGTAAAAAGAAGATTAAAACCACAACAAAAAGTAGAAAGATATGTAGAGTGAGATCCCACTCTTACCAAGTGCTCTTACCCCCAGCACCTTGAGAACCCTTTTTTTTTATTATTTTTTTTTATTCACTTTTTTATGGATTTTTTCCCTTTATTATTTGGGTGTAAAACATCTATGGAGACTTTTTCAGAAATTGGGACTCGGAAAATTTTCATTGTGAGAGCTACAATTTCAAAGTGCAAAAATGGGAAAATTTTGATTTGCCTGAAAATTGAGAAAATTTAAATAAGAAATCTTTCGGTAGTTTTGCTAAAGAAAGTCCAAGGTCAATAAGACCAGTGAGATGAAGCAATCTTGTACATTACTTGGTGGAGGAAAAGTGGGATATTTAAATACACGAGTGATTGGTTACTTTGTTTCAGAAATTAGAACACAAAATGAATACGGATATGGACTTACACTTGCTGGTGCAAAAGTCATGAAATGAAGAAATCTCCTCATCTAAGTGAATAATTATATACTTCGATGATAGGTTTAATTATTCTATGAGCATGGATTCGCTTTTGCAGTCCACACGCATACCCAAGTCGGGATAGATTACAACATACGTTATTTCACAAGTTCTTTGTAAATAGCCTAGGAAAAATTCAGAAAAAAAACCCACAAAGTATTATCACCGATAGACATACAGAAGTATCAAATACATTATACAGATAAGTTCTACTATCACAAATGCAATGATTTTTGTCAAAGTAACGCCGAATCTCAAAGGTCGTACAACGTGCTTGCCAAGACCTTAAGAGTGCCACTAAATAGCTCTTGATCCTTGACTGTAGTCTTGATTATGACTGTGGTGGCAGTAGTGGTGATGATTGTGGCGGCTGTGACGGAAGTGGTGGTGCCAATGGTCGTAGTAATGTGGTGTGGCGATAGTGACGGTGAAGACGGTTATGGTTGGTTAATTGTTGGAGAGATCCAGAAAATAGTAAGATAAGTAAATAATTACTTTTAATTCAAGTAAATTCAAATTCCACGAAATCCGTCCATTTTTCATTGGATTTCACTCTACAAAAACAAATCCAGTCAAATTCTATAAAATTCAATTCTAATTCATTTTTTAATGTTCTAAACAATAAAATTTAAGCATTTAAAATGAAATCTCATCAATTCTATAAGTCCAAAGTCCAAACACACTCTAGGAGTGCCCCTAGATAGCTCTTTAGCTAGCGTATCCATTCTCAAATCACACTCAAGTTAGTGTCTTAGGACCACTTCGTGGCAGGTGGGATGTCTCACAAAATTTTATTATGGAGGCACGAGCAGGGGCTCAATGAGAGAGAGAGAAAAAAAGTCAAAAAACTTGTCCGCAACATAATGTAACAGATGAGAAAAAGGGGAGAGAGAGAGAGAGAGAGAGAGAAAGAGAGAGAAAAAAAAAGTCAGAGCATTAATGAGAGAAAGAGAAAAAAATGACAGAAAAGTCCATCCACTACATAATGTAGCGGACGGGCTGTTTTTAAGTTTGAGGGTATTTTTTTCAAAAAAATCATCCGCTACATAATGTAGCGGACATACTTAAAAAAATGTAAAAAAAAAAAGATCTGGACCGTCCATAGATCGCGCGTGGACGGCCAGATCGCGCTAGAAACTTATCCTATTTTGCTAGCCCTATCAACGGATCAGCTCCCATATATATACAAGTCTGCAACTACTTGTGCAAGAAAAGGGAATCCGGTTCGAGTGCCAAAAGGTTCGATTTGAAGGGTGATTTGGTAAAATTCCTAGGTTGAGAGAGAAACGAGAGAACGATGGAAAAGTGTTTAATCGATTTTAAAAAGAGCTTTGATCCGAGTCACGGCATGAAAAAGAAGATATAAATCAGTTTTGAGCGTGATTCTAATATCATGTCAACGTTTAGCATTTACTGAAAACATGTTTTTAAGAAGGATAAGCACACTAGATTTAAGAAACCAATTCGCGTTTTATTTCTAACCGATATGAAAAAGTAAGTACGTTTGAAATTACTTATTTTACCACGACACGTGTTATCCTTAGATATATGTATACACTGAATGAAATTGTACCTGTTACCGTAGCTTTAGAGTCTAATTTGTTCTGAGTGATGCTGACAAGAAAATGTTTTCATAACCAAAAAGATTAAATAAGAAACCAAAGAGTATCACTGTAGAAATAAACAACGTGAAAATTGCATTGTAGAATAAGGTACCAATATGTAACTAGGAAAAGTCAAATTCAAGACTTGGGCAAGAAGAGCTATAATATCATGTTACATTATTATCTATTTTAGAAGTTTAAACTGTTAAATGACGAGTGTAACAATATATATCATGTTTAACAATCATGGAAGTGACGATTCTACCACAAAGTGTACTCCCTCCGTCTAAAAATAAATAATCATATTTTTTTTTTGGGATGTCCCAAAAAAAATTACTTACTTTTCAAACTAAAAAAGATTCTCTACTTATTTTTCATGTTTACCATTTTTATGCTTTTTTCTCTCCACATTTCACCTACCCCCCTCCCTCTCTCCCTCTTTATAGAGATAAAAAATTAAAAAAAATACGTAATATATAACTTATATCCTTAATATACGTGTCAAGTTAAAAATAGAGTAAATATTTTAAAAACAAATGGAATACTATTTATGCAAGACATGACGGTTTTTGTTAGCTTAACTTTTGAGTGGAATTAAAGATTGCCTAACAATTACAACAATATCACCACTGTAATAAATAGATGTTGTCTTCCCATGTTTATAATTATGAACATATAACACGAGTGCCAACAATTCAGGAATTTGAGCAACTTTTCATCGAAAATGACACTAAGTTACACCAAATCAAGGCTAAATTCACACTCTTTGAGATCAAACTAGTTTTCGCTAAAAAAAGGTACTAATAACACTTACTAACGTCTTAGAGACAAAAATGCACGAATTTACTTTACATTAACAATATGCTAGGCCTTCTATTAAGCATAATAATAGTGTTGGACACATTCTTTCACAGCTTAAACTTTTAGAACAGATGATAACTTAACATGGTAGCTGAGATCTGGGTTAGTAAGTTCTGGAGTTTGATTCTTTCCGCTTGCATATCTAGCTCCCTTTCGTTCTTCTTGGAACTTCTGCTTTACACTTTCCTCTCCATATTTGGAGGCTCTTTTATGACCCCCCAGAACACATGTGATAGCATGCTTGGGATGTTGCGCCATACCTCGATCCCCAATGGCTTTTGACAGCAGACACTTCACCACAATCCAAAACATTTCTTCTCGTGTTTCTACGGAATAGAGGCCTTGGCTTAGCTCAAGTTGGTTGCCTTCTCTGAGGCAAGACAATGCCAATTGCCGCTCATAGTGGTATTTGCATTTAGTTTCTATTTATTTCTGTCGTGATTTGTCTTGCCACGTGCAATCGAGAGGGGGAGTATAAAGTATAATAACATTGTCGGGTTCATTTTCTAACAGTTTAGGCTTTTAGAGTTAATGATAGCTTAACGCATTCTGAGCAACTATGCATCATCAAAGGAAGAAATGCAACTTTAGTGACACTTCCTACATTACTTCACATGATTGTACCCTGTCCGTGTTACGCTTATAAAATAACTGTACTAGAAATGAAAGCAACCATTTTAAAAAGTGCGACGAAGCTATCCATATTGAAATGGTGCGTCAGTTCTCGTGTAACTCCATTTCTACATGTCATTTGGCACACGAATGTCAATGTCTATACTGATTCAGCAAAGAGTGTCATTTCTTTAATATCCTTTAGGTAGTGAATTAGATGGGAATATTAATTTAAGAGTATAATGTAGTGGATTGTAGTGTGTTTGGATATAGATGAGGTTACATCATCGTATCATTAATTAGTTTGTGCACACGCAAGTGCTCAAACACCTGCAACTTTTGGCATATGTGTTACTAATTTGTGACCAAGATATAAATACATGGTACAACTGATTGAAAACGAGAGATTATAACTGATTTTAATTTTTATATCAGTTGATCATTTAATTTGCAGCTTATTTATGGCAAAATAATATGAGAACTTTACTACTACATTTATCTTTCCGTGGCATGAGTATCTACAATGGTGTATGGAACGAAGTGTCGATGATCGATTCTTGTTTGCACTAAGCTTACTTTTCACTGCGTAACCTACGGATAAAGTGACCTCCAATAGGTTCAAACTGATATTGTTAAACTAACGAATAGTTTAAATTCAAGCCACATTCATCCCCCCCCCCCCCCCCCCTTTTGGGTGTAGAAACAACTGTGTACAAAACATTTTTGAAGGATAATGATGTATAGAACTAAGGGAGCATAGCCGCCGAACCTACATCTTTCTTTTTTTTTTTGGTAATAAGAGAATTTCATTGATAGAGATAAAAGTACAAGAGACAAAGACTCCATCATATATGAAGGATCTCAGCTGCGCAGGATGTCACTTACCCAATCTTGGTAGACGGGTATGCGAGCCTGACAAGCAAAACGAGCTAAGGATCATGCTTCCGTCAGGGTGCGTGGTCTAACCCTTTGGATACTATACAGATAGAATTGAGTCAAAGATGGCAAAAGTCATAGAAAATAGGTGCCACCGTATGCAGTACGTCGTCAGATTCCGACATCTGATGTAAGAGGAAGTGAGATGCAGTTAGTACATGAATATGTAAGAATTTTTGTTTCAACGCCCACTGTGATGTAAGAAGCAGGCAATGTGACAAAGCAGTATAGTGATCAAACGAACTAAAAGAGAAAGCTGCCGTTCCACAACGCTTATTATTTGTGTAGCAAACTAAACCAAAGCCGGCCCGAAGTTTCCGTTGGTCAAAACAGGCATGGATGATCACGATAATTGGTGCAGATTCTAAGCAAAGGCATGGTATCTGACTAGAATGCAAAGATATTGGCCCAGAGGGCGTATGAGAACGACTAATCATAGTCTCTGGAGAGCAGTTCGGTTGCCGCAATTGTCTAGGTGAGGAGGGTAATTTGTGAGAGTATTGTGAAATGTTATATGTTAGCTGACAAATTTGGCGTAACACAACGATGGGTTGGAATGGAATTTGCTGAAACACAAAATTATTACGATGATTCCAGATAGTGTTAAAAAAATATATAATAGTGCACCAAGTATAGGGGGATGAAGCGGGTGGGTTGAGCCAAGCAATGAGCCATTCTTTATATGATCCTTCCACATCAGTGGCCTTGATACCAAGAGGTAGACCAAACCAAATAGGTCGGACCATGGGGCATTTAAGGAAGGCATGATTTGAATCCTCGGGAAGAGTGTGACAAAGGGGGAAAAGGTTGGAAGGAATGATTTCGCGTTGAAAGAGATTGGTGTTTAGGGGTAAGCGGTCCCATAGATTTTGCCTGATCAAGTAAATAAACTTTTGCGGTAGGTTGAGGCGCCAAATATTCCGCCACACATGGTTAGGATAAGTCGGAGATTTGGAGGGTGGTTTGGGTTGTTGCGAGAGGGTGTAATCCATTTGGTGATACAACATACGGTAGGCTGAAGCGACAGTAAAGTTCCCATCCCTGGTGAGCCCCCAAACTTGTTGGTCTTCAAAGTCGTTGTTTGCCACATGAATAGTCATGATTTTGTGTCCATCAGTCTCGGAGAAGAAATGAGCAATCTTTCAGGAATCCTAGGTGCCATTGCAAATAAGATCGCTTACCATTTGGGGCTGTGGTTCTGTTAGAGTGGCCTGAGGGTAGGGGATCCTAGTACCATCGGGCACCCACCAATCATTCCAGATATTAATGTTCCTACCATTGCCCAATTGCCAACATATGCCTTTTTGGAGGGTTTGGCGGCCAAGAATGATGCCCCGCCATGCCCTTGAGAAGTTACCCGTATTCGGAGAGCGGAGAAAATCCTGGTTTACACAATACTTACCTTGGAATACTTGTGCCAGGAGTGACTTAGGTGAGACCCAAATACGCCAAGCATTCTTTGCTAGTAATGCAGAATTTAGAAGTCTCGTAGATTTGAAAACGGTCCACCCTGTTCTCGGGGGCCACATAAGGCGTGCCAATTAATCCAATGGACACCTCGGGAGGACTCATTGCCTGCCCACCAGAAATTGCTTAGTAGCATATCAATCTGGTGACAGACCTGTAAAGGGAAGATACATACCTGCATATGGTAGATAAGAAGGGAATTTAAGGGTAGCTCGTCCAGCTTTATTTAGGAGTACGCCCTTCCAGGTAGCACACCGATCACGGATGCGGACAACCAGTTCCCGGAAGAAAGCTTTCTTGTGAGTAATGACATCTAGAGTTCCTCCTAAATATTTGCCAAAATCACAGCTGATTGTGAAGCCCAAAGTTCGGCGAAGATTTATGTGGGTACAGAGGGGGGTATTGGGGCTCAGAGTTATAACTGATTTTTTGTAATTGGCGAGTTGGCCGGATTCCTGGCAGTAGAGCGTTAAAATACTCTGAATTGCTGATATCGCTTGCGCATTGGTTTGAGTAAATATCATAGCATCATCTGCAAAAAAAAAAGGTGGTTGATTGGCGGGCTGAGTTTCCCTGCTTTAATGCCAGGTACCAGCTTTTGTTCCTGAGCATGAATAAAGGCAGCAGAAATTGCTTCAGCACAGAGGATAAACAGGTAGGGAGAAATAGGGTCCCCCTGTCAGAGACCACACCGAGGTTAAAATCGTGGTGACGGCGAGCCGTTGATAAGAACTTCATAAGAAACGGTAGATACACAGCTCATGATTAACTTTAAAAGATGTTCTGGGAAGTTCATCTTACGGAGGACAGCTTCAAGAAAAGGCCAGTAAATTCTGTCATAGGCCTTACCCATATCCATTTTGATAACCCCGATTCCTCCCTTGGCCTTTCGTATATCCCCTGATTTTGCTTGTCAGTTGTTGGGCAATAAGGATGTTATCCACAATATGCCGATTAGCAACAAAGGCATTTTGGTATGGGGAAATAAGATCATTGAGCACTCATTTTAATCGGTTGGACAGAGTCTTTGAGATAACCTTATATATGGTGTTACAGCGGCTGATGGGCCGAAAGTCACTCGGGGTGCAAGGGTCGTGGCACTTGGGAATAACTACAAGGAACATTTTATTTATAATGCTGAGCATTTGCCCTGATCGGAGGAATAATAAGACGGTAGCAGTAATCGGTCGTTCCATGAAGTCCTAACATTGTTGATAAACTAAAGCCGGGATGCCATCGGGCCCCGGGGCTTTAAGGGGTTAAATCTGGAAAAGGGCCTCTTTAATTTCTCGGGATGTAAAGAGACAGTCAAGCAAATTCCGTTAGGTATCGGATAACCGTCTTGTAAGCCCATGGACCAGGGATCTGGGTTCGGTCAAATCTGGTGGACCTAGAGGCAGTTTAAAAATTGATTTAAAATAGTTAACAAGACAGTGGGTAATGGCAGGCTCAAAGGTATGGGTACAATTATTCTTATCCGTAATGGCGGAGATGCGGTTTCTGTTTCGGCATATAAGCGTGGAGGTGTGAAAGAACTTGTTATTGCGGTCCCCTAATTGGAGCCATTTGATTTTTGCTTTTTGTGCCTAAAATACTTCCTCACACTCCATTAGCCAATCAAGCCGACGTCGAGCTTGTTGTTCCATGTGTTGGGCTTCCAGATTCGGGAGACGAGATTGATAGTGCTAGACCATGGCCATGGTATCTTTAATCTGGGTTTCCAACTGCCCAAAGCACCTTTTATTCCATGACACCAGCCCTTTCATCATCAGAGAACCCCGTGTAGCAATTTTAAACAAAGGAGATCCGTTTACAGGAGTTAGCCAAGATCTGTAAATAAGGGGTTTGCACATTGGATGTTTCAACCACATGGCTTTAAAGCGGGTGGGCCAGAAACCAAATGCGGGAGCTGTGTTTGAGTCAAGAAGTATGGGGGCATGATCCAATTTTTGAATTCCCAAGTTAGTGAGTGTGGCTGAGGGGAACAACTTCAAGTTTTGTCTTTCTTCTTCCCATGAAGAAGAAAAGAGTCCCAATTTCTATTCTTTTCGCTTTTATTTGTTTAAGATTGCAACCATGTAAACCATTCCGAATGAAGCATCTCAACCAGCGCTTGTGTCCCACAATGTCTCGATTTACTTAGGCTCTGTTTGACAAAACTTCTTTTTTAGTTTAGTTTCCAAAAAAAATAAAAATAAATAGCAGTTTATTATTATTATTATTATTATTTTACAAAAACAAATGGGTGTTTGATAACTCAGTTTTTTTTTAATTTTTCTTTGGGTGTTTGATAACCCAGTTTTTTTTGTGGTGGTTTGCGGTGGTGGTGGTGGAGCGTGGCGGTGGCCACCAATAATGGTGGCCGGCGGTGGTTGCCGTAGGCGGCAGGCGGGCAGCAGTGGCTACCGGCGGTGGGAGGGTGGTGGTCTAAAAAAATACCAACACTGAAAAAAAAAACTAGTTTTTGGAGTTTTTAAAAACAGCCTTGATTTAAAAACTGAGATTTTAAATTGAAGGAAAAAAAAAAAGGAAAATGGTTACCAAACGCAACTTTTTTTTCAGTTTCCAAAACTGAAAAAAAAAAAGGAAAAAAAAAAAGTTGTGTCAAATATGGCCTTAGCTTTTTGCTTTGTTTGAGATTACCCTACTTAACACATTGCAAATCTCTCTCTCTCTCTATATATATATATATATATATATATATATATATATATATATATATATATATATATAAGCTGATCTTTGATAGCGCTAGCAAACTGGGTTAAGTTGCTAGCGCGATCTGACCGTTCACGCTCAATCTGTGGATGGCCCAGATCTTTTTTATTATTTTTTAAAGTCCGTCCACCACATTATGTAGCAGACGATATTTTGACAAAAATATCATTTTAAGTTTGTTCGCTACATAATGTAGCGAACGAGTAAACATGCCCTTTTCTCTTTCTCTCTCATTTCCCTCATTATGACATGTTTCTCTTTCTTATTCTCTCTCTTCTGTCGTTAATTTCTTACTTTTTCAGTCTTCCTCTGTCCTTTCTCTCTCTTTTCTCATCAGCCTCCTCTCCCTTCCCTTCCTCTCTCTCTCTCTAGCAACAAGCATACTGTAGGGACAGTGAGGGTATGTGTGGAGGCTGGTGCAATCAAGTCTTCGAGGCATGGAGATGAGGTTGCTGGGTATCTGCGAGCTTGCTGGAGTTCAATCTCACTTTGTCTCTCTTTGCCGCTTCGTTTCAATCTCCATGTCAATCTCATCTCTCTAACATTCAATATGTACTATTAGATAAAAGGACCTAATTTACTTTTTTAATCCTAAACTCCATAATCATACCAAACTTACAAATCATTTCAGAACTTTACCACTGATGTTGTTCTCATTTCTCAAGACTTCACCGTCTCACTATCACAAGTAGGATTGACCAAGTGAAATACATGACCCTCCCCTTTACTCTCCACCACCTCCACCTTACCAACCTGTACTAGACAAAAACAGCTACGGTATTCCCTTTGGCGACGACTGAATTTAGATAAATGTGGTACAGAGGTGAGAAGGTGCTTTCAGCGGTGAAGCCATCGCCGTGGAAGTAGATTATCAGAGGCCATCTGGGTTTGTGATTCTGGACAGGTAAAGAGGTGAGAAGGTGCTTTCGGCGATGAAACCACATAGGTATGGAATTGCACCCTTAGATCTATAGTCCCTGCCGAGCGCCATGTGGTCGTCGTTCTTCTGCGACTCATCCTTCTACTCGATTGAGGAGATGATTCGCCATGCGGCGCAGAGCGAGTCGATGAGGTTCTTGAAGGTGACAGAGATGAGGTTGCGCTCCTCGACAGTGAGCTCATCGGCGGGGGTGGAGCTGGCGACGAGGCCAGAAAGCCCGAGTTAGCGGCAAGACTGAAGAGGGCAAAAAGCCTTGAAAAGTACAAGGATTAGAGATAAAGAGAGAGCGAAAAGAACAAATTTGATTTTCTCTACATTATGTCGTCCGCTACATTATGCAGCGGACGTTTTGATATTTCCTTCAAGCTCAAAGTTATTTTTGTCAAAATATCGTCTGTTACATAATATAGCAGACAGACTTAAAAAAAAGTAAAAAAAAAAAAGATCTGGGCCGTCAACAGATAGCGCGTGGACGGCCAGATCGCGTTAGCAACTTAACCCAATTTGCTAGCGCTATCAACGGATCAGTTCCATATATATATATATATATATATATATATATATATATATATATATATATATATATATATATATATATATATATATATATATATATATATATATATATATATATATATATATATATATATAAATATGAAAAGTTGAGAGAATGTTCTCCACTCGTCGCTTATTTGGACATTCTCTTAATTTGTCATGTGGACTTTCCTATTTTAAAATATTTTCAATGTACTTACCTTTGTAATAATGATTCAGCATCTCTCTCTCTCACAGAATTTGATTTGAATTTCTTCTTTCTATTTGAAATTCAATCAATTATAGAGATTTTACATTTCTCTCTCTTCTATGTCAACATGTCTCACTCAAAAAATTTATTTATATCTTTACAATTCTATTAATTTCTAGATTTTAACAAAAATAATTCTCTATAGATTCCTTTTTTATCTTAAATCTTTTTTATTGTTAGGAAACATAATATTCTCCATCAGTTTTTCTCTTAAACTACCATAATCTCCTTCTTTTTATTTCATTACAAGTTTTATATATAGTTCATGCTCCCATTTTCAATCATCTGTTATGTATTGTTACTCTTTTATTGGTGGTCTTGAGCAGTAATACTACCCCAAGACAAGAATTATTATTATTAGTATTATCATTGCAATTATTATTAGTTAGGAGAGACTATTTCTATTATTTTGCACACTATTTTTCATCTTCATTTGTCACTAAATACTCAGGTTTATTTTTAACAATAAAAATTGGTAGGAGAACTCCTTTTAAAAAGTAAAAATAAATTTTTAATTATCTTATTATCCGTACCAATTTTTTAGTTACTATTAGGCATACAAAAACGAGATCTCCTGATAAGTATTTTGATAGTTGTTGCTCCCGTGCGCAATGCACGGGATAAAAACTAGTGTGCTAGGAAAGTGCGAGTCTCCACTATAAAACGTCTAAAAATTTAGGTGTTTATAAACTTTTCAAAGTCAACAAGTTAATTGGAAATATAATTAAAGTTTATTCCTCATATCAATACCGCGTTAAGGATTAGATGCATTGATTTGATAATCAAACTCGTAACCCTAGCTATTGGAAACCGACCGGACATTAAACTGGCAGAGACACCGGTTCGCATGTCATTGGTTAGACCGGTGGTTCAACCAGTTCAATCGGAGTAACAATTAAACACTCTAAAAAAGAGAAAAAAAAAGAGCTAAATCAAAGTTTAGAGAACTTAAATAACTATGATGGTCTTTTCGCAACAAAACCACGTAGTTGTCCGAGTAGGTTAGTACATGTCTCCTAAGCTAGAAGTAGGAGTGAGCACGGTTCGGTTTGGAGGTTAAATCACAAACTGAACCGTTACCATTCGGTTTGAAAAAATGTGAACCGAACCAAACCAAACATTATCAGTTTAAACGGTTCGGCTTAGTCGGTTTGGATCGGTTTGCCCACTTAATGTCGTTGTTCCTTTGCACACTACTAAATGAAGTTATATTTTTTCTAAATTGCATATAATCTTATTTCATTCAATATATAAGTTCTCATTGATGAATGAGAAAGAATAAGTTAATATAAACTAGATATTGGTCACAAAATTTTTATATTGTAAGTGTTGTTAATATTTTCGTTTCTTTTAACTTTCAAGATTTGTTTATTTTGGAGTTGCTTAGTACCTTATATATGTAATTATTGATGGAATGTTTCTAAAAATACATTAACATATCATAGGTCGGTTTGGTTCGGTTTGAAATCAGTTTAAAAAATGTGAACCGTGAACCAAACCGAACCAAAGTCGATTTAAAAAATGTGAAACCAAACCGTTAAGATCTTTGAACGGTTCGGATTGGATTGGTTCGGTTTAAGCAGTTCAGATCGATTTGAACAGTTTGATGCTCACCCCTAGCTAGAAGTTCTATATATGTTAGAGTCTGGGCGGCCAAATCCATATTTTAACAACCTTATTCACTAAAACTGCACACATGCGCGGCTAAATCAGTGGGTCAACTGGTTGGTCTGGTTAGGGTCATGGAGACCTTGTTTGTTTTGTAGTGATTTTGTCTGGCCCAACTGCAATCTTAGCCTCAAAACCTATGTTACATGGACTCGATGTCGGTGTCTGGATCGGATACGTGTCCGAGTGTCGGACTCACCTATTTTTAAAATTCTAAGATACGTGGACATCGTCCAAAAGTTGGACACGGGTACGGGGACACGACTAAAAATTTTAAGGGACATAAAATACTTTAAATGAAATTAAGTGTTAAATATTTGTTTTACGAGTATATATAAATTTCACATAAATTATATATAATTACTGCTCAGAATAAATAGATTCTTTCATTTTTGGTTGGATAATATACATTTTATTTCGATTTAAATATTTTTTGTTCCTTTTTATAAGTCAATGCCAAAAGGTTGGAAAAAAAAAACAAAAACAAAAGGAAAAAAAAAACAAAAGAAAGGCTGTCAAAAAGCAGACAGAAGTGAGAAGACCCAAAAAGCAGACAGAAGACCTACGTGACCCAGCAGAAGGTACTCTCTATCTCTCTCGCTGTTTCTTCTTCTTCTTCTCTTCTTTCTTGAAGGTCGATGGCCACCTTCACAGCTTCTTCTTTCTTCGATCCTTACCGTCGCTATCTGGCCGGAATGTCGATGTGGCGTATCCGTCCGACAGATGACGGATTCGACACGGATTCCATACCCGTGTCGGCGTCAAGTCGTGTCGACACCGCCCCTTCACCCCAAAGTGAAGGGTCCATGTAACATAGCTCAAAACCAACAGAAGTTTATATTCTGTTATAGCTTCATAATTTTTGGTTTGAGTTACACTACACACATTAAGATGAAAAGTAGTGTTTGAGCTACCATCTTTAGTGACATTATATGACCTTTTGAACTATATTTTAAACTTTAAATAGCAAAAGTGGAAGTTTCAAACAAAGAATTTAGATACAAATTCCAAACAAAAAGTTGACCACCAAATAAATAGGCCAAACTCATTCTGGAGCCCTGATATTGCTTGCCATCCACCAATTTCAACCATCAAGGCTTTGATCAAACCAATCAACTGCTAGTGAAGGTGGGCCATCCCAAAGAGAACCAAACATGCCACTTGCACAAACACCACAAAGATGCCAATTATTCCTACTCCGACAAATACTTTTTTTTTTTTTATAAAAAAAGGTCAATTTAACCAAAAGAAAAACTCAAACAGATTGCCCACCAGTGGTGATCAACGCCCACTGGAAATCAAATCAACGGTTAGAAATCAATCACACTAATATAACCCCTCCACCAAGAAAGCAACACATTATACCCGAGGGCGGCTGACCTAATTTATTGATTCCACGAACGAAGACACCTAGCTTTCCATCACCCAATCGCAGCCCGACACGCATGAGGTACGACAGTGCCACCACTTTTAACCTCTTCCTCAGGCCGGCACCACCGGGCCCAAAGCTAACATTACCGTCCGAAAAACTTTCCAAAAATAGCGTGCAAGACTAAAACTTGAAACAGCCCACTTGCTACAAATGTCATTCCATATATAGTGACCAAAAGAGGTACATTGTCACAGTTTCCCATCTAACCCCTATCACAAAACAGTATTTACATTTATACCCACAAAAACTTCAAACTATATATTGCTTATTTTCCCCCTTTTTTTTGTTTTTTTTGTTTTGTCTTTTAGCTACTCCACAATATAAACTTCACAATTCACATTGGTCTTATTTGTTTCCACTCCTGCATTTCCTATTTCAACATATTCTACTGGCTGCTTCTATACAAAGTAGTATGAGAGAGCTTCAGAAAGTTTCCCAAAACACAGGCCCTTCTGGAAGGAAAGAAAGAGCACTAGTGGGGGGCATTTTGAAAGCTACTTGGTATATGCGGGGTGAGGAGATAATTTTAGTGAAAGCAGTGGCGTGCCTAATATTCTATGATCAGCCCTCCTCCCATTGGGGCTCTGTGGGGGATACCCTTTCTTCGCTTGGCTGTTCTGTAGTTGACGGAAGTTGGGGGTGGCGTTGACGGAGTGAAGCTGTGGACTTTGTAGCTGTTGGTCTTGACTCTCTGCCGGCCAAGGCTGCTGCTGCTGTAGGAGTCTTCTGAGTCCGAAGCCATCATCGGAAGGTGGTGGTGCTTTCTGTCCGGCGAGCGCTTTTTGGTGAAGTTCTTTGATGTCCCAACAATCTGTCGATGGTAATTACCAGAAGTTATGACCAAATCATAGGCATTATTATCAGAATCACGTCATTTATTCATGAGATTACAGTGATTGGAAATCTATAATCACCACAATCACAAAGGACGATTTCTCAGATTACATCGAATCTCAAATACGTAGCTACTAAATGCTGACATAAATCAAGTAATCATCCAACTCCCAGAGTACCAACTTCATTTTCATGTGAAAAATGAATTACCCAATCTCAAAAGCGCAATCCATGGTTTTACATCATAGGATTAGTCTCCATGAGGGAAATCATTAATCTCATGATGATCTTTGATCAATCCAAAAAGGGGAAAAATAACAAATTCAAATTCTTTCCCTACAAACTCTTTGAAAGTCAAAGTTCAATTTCACATTTGTGCCAAAGGTGTGATTTGAAAGTTCTAGCACAATTAATATTCCAATTTAGGTCCAAATTCAGCCTCAAACTTCCAAATAAGAAATTCAAGTCAATGGCATTCAAACGTTTTGAAATCGAAAATTTTCAATCAAAACCAATTTTCCAAACCAAACCAAGAAACTCTGAGATACAGATAGAGACATTGTAGTACCTTGCAACCAAGAGAGCAGAAACGGAAGGAGTCAAGAAGGCTACGCTCGCACACTTCACAGGTATTGGTAACGCCCTTACCGGGCCTGGGCTGCGGCCGCTCATTCAAGAAGACAACCTTGGCACTGTTGATAACATAGGTCTGAACTGAAGCTATGTCCAGATACTTTTGAATCTCAGAGACCCTTATCACATCATGGTACGATGACCTCCTTATCTGCCATACCAAACACAGCACACCAATCAATA
The DNA here is from genome assembly GCA_033070095.1 of Escallonia herrerae. Classification (NCBI taxonomy): domain Eukaryota; kingdom Viridiplantae; phylum Streptophyta; class Magnoliopsida; order Escalloniales; family Escalloniaceae; genus Escallonia; species Escallonia herrerae. The sequence continues at coordinate 351,130 of JAVXUP010000360.1, forward strand.
AGCAATCCCATTACCCCAATACCAATGACATTTTACAAGTCAGCAATGTAAAATAGAAAACTGCAATTACCCCAATCCGCACACGCACAAATCAAAAAACATGGGAAACCCGTTTTGCAAAAGCCGATTTTATTAGTCAAAAAGCGAAAATTGGGCATTAAAGCTTCTGGATTTTTCAATTCAAATGAAGCAACGGGTAATCCGTGAAGGAAGAAGAATCAGAAAAGTAAGCGAAAAGGCCCGATTGCTAAAAGCAGGCGGAAAAACAGAGCGGTCATGTGATTCCTTAACAGGAAAAATCATCTGACAAAAATGGCCGAAACCCAGGTCCTAAAACGGGAAAAAACAGAGGAATCAACACATTTCAGTGACAGATTAATAACAACCTGAATGGCACGGTGGTCCTTGTGAGAGGCCAAACAGAGAGAACAGAGAGGGCCGTTCACGCAATCCAAGCAGTACATATTGCACTCGCTCTTGTGCGAATCCGCGTGCAACTTGCACTGCCCAAAGAAGCTCTCCCGCAGCAAGGGCTTCAGCCACGGCGGCCACCTGTTGTCTTCCTCATCAGGCCCTCCAGCTCCCTATCACAAAAATGTTCACAAATCAGTTGAAAAAAAAAATGAAAACCCCAGTTCAGCAATACAAATGCAAAATGAGAGAAAATGGATAGACACCCACTTAAATTGGACCATTTTCTTACCATGATACGCCGGTTCTTGGGCTTGATTTCACGCACAGCGGTTTCTTGATTATCGATCGCCAGTTTGAATGAGCAGAGAGTTCAAGTAGACTCACTAGTCCTTTTTCCTCCTTTTTTCTTTCTCAGACCAGACCAGTGTGTGTGTGTGTTGAGAGAGAGAGAGAGAGAGATGGGGTTTAAGGGGAAATGGAGGCGGCTAAGGAAGGGGGGAGGGTACTTGTAGGGATGGAGAGCTGGGTCGTTCTTATCTGCTCAAAGTCTAGATCCGAACCAAACTCCGAGCCCGAGCCTAAGAGAACGTTGGGTGCAAGGAACCGACCTCCTTCTTTCCTTTATAATTTCCCTTTCATTTGCATTTTGTCTCCTTTCTCCTCCCTTTCTTAATTCTTTAATTGATTGATGTCCTCTCCCTGTGCACACCCCGATGAACAATAAAAGATTGGGTACAAAAGTAAAAGTGAAAGTGGGAGTGGGGTGTGTGTGTGTGTGTGTGTGTGTGTGTGTGGGGGGGGGGGGGGGGGGGCGGCGGGGGGGGGGGTTAATTCCCATTATTACTATTATTATTATTATTTGGGTGGTAGTCTTTTACAGAGTAATACTTTTTTAGTCTCTTGTAGGGATGTAAATAAATTGAGCTGTTCACGAATAGCTCGTGATTCGTTCTCTTAATAGCTCGTTCATGTTCGTTTATTTAATAGGTAAACCGAACACGAATATAATTTTAGGGCTCGTTTATTAAACGAGCCGAGTTTGAACACAATGATGTTTGTTTATTTATGTTCGTGAACAAGAGGGCTCGTTTATTTAACGAGCCGAGTTTTATAAACGAACATCAGTTCGTTTATAATCATTAAAAAATATAGCCTACACAAACTATCTCTGTATTGGGATTTGGGGACATGTGTTGGGACGTGGAGACATTTGGATCACTTATCCTCTGGCTATCTCAATCACCAAATTCATTTCCCTTCTCAATTCTCAGACCTCTCATCAGTATATCGCCGGCCAGACTACACCCCACGCCGTCGGCCTGACCACACCCCACGCCACAGCCAGACCACCGCCCATTTCGCCTTCTTCTCTCAGATAGTCGGAACAGTCAAACACCCTCTACCCCCGTCTCTTATCGCAGGCCAGACCACTGCCCACTGCCCCCGTCTTTTATCGCTGACCAGACCATCGCCCACACCTCCGGCCAAACCACCGCCCACACCGCCGGTCAGACCACCGCCAAGTCAGGCCACTGTCACCCATCACCCCAGATCAGATCTGGGTTCTTCTACAGCTCCGATCTTCGATCTTGTGAAGATCCAAGAAATTGCCGACTTCAGAAGCAAATCTGAGCTCCTTTTCTTGTAAAGTTTTTAGTGGTTGATGATGAAGGCGACGAGTGGTTGATGAAGCTGGTGGTGTTAGTAAATGCAGTAGAGGTGGCGGCGACGGTGGTGGAAAAAGATGATACGTGGTGGAAGTAGACGATGGCGGCGATTGTGGTGGAAGAAGACGACAACGACGGTGGTGGTGGTAGTGGAAGAAGATGACGGCAGCGGTTGTTATGGAAGAAGACGACATGGTGTTCTGATGAATTCAGATTCTTCTTCTTCTTCTCCGGTGTTCTCTTGATTTGCTTTTTTAGACAAACGAGCCGAGCCGAGCCCGACTTTTGCGTTGACGAACTCAAGCCGAGTTCGAACATTCATGTCTGGCTCAGAAATGAACACGAGCCGAGCTCAAACATCCCAGAAAATAGACGAACCGAGTTCGAACACACCCATGTTCGGCTCGAACTCGGTTCGTATACACCCCTAGTCTCCCATTAGCATTATTCTTGTAAAGATATTTTGTATTTAAGAAACTTGTGCATAAAGGCACTCCTATTTTGAGTGCATTAATTGTAAAATGTAATTGAAAAATGATTCAGGTGATGGATTTGTGGCAGGAATTAAGGGTGTAGTCAAATTTGGTCAAAAGACCAAATTTAAGATTGGGGTATTAACGAGAGTAAATTGCATTATATATTTCCCTATGGGCGGTACAAACTGATCGCCACTTAAATTGCGATCTTTATCGGTGCTGTTACAGGTCAACTAACGCGCATCGTATACACTAGACATGCTGTAAATGTTTTGGCGACAGGTTTCTGTGGCTGATGCTAATGTTTGTAGCTGCAATTTTTGTACGGTTGTGTTATGGCGTGTACGAGAATCACCTATTTACCAAACATTCTCGAGATAATATCCATCATTCGTTAGTTTAAGAAAGAAAGTCATCGGTCGGTCAAATATGGTAAACACAAGCTCATAGAACGCTATGGTTGAAGAATGATATGACCTTTTTTAAAAACAAAATGAAGGATGTTCACTATTTTTGAACTTTTAATATGAATTTGACGAAACCAACTTTATTGTTAAACCATGCAGAAAAAAAGTGTCACTCGAATATGATGTCTCTCAAACTGCAAATGACAGGTTTTTTCCGGTTGTGGTCATGTCAGGTCTAGTTAAACTGTATTTAGTGGGAAATTAGGAGGGATAGGCTTACTATTGACGGTACCTTTTTGCTAAGGATACTTTTGAGTCTATCTTTATATAATTGTACTTATGGAATTTGTACTTTATGCAATGAGTATTGTACATAATGGTGCATCAATAAGATTTCCCAGTATTAAAAACCCCACCTGCTCCATTTTGGTTTCATCCAAAGTTTCCTGTGGACAAAAGGAATGCACTAATAAATATTGTATGTTGGTGTGTAACGTTTGAAGGCAATATCACATGTTAATCGTGTATGACACTGGTTTCAACAAAACAATCGACAGGCACAATTGCACACATTTTCCAATCCATCATTATTGCCCTCGATAAAGAAAAAGAAAAGAAAAGAGAAAAAGTCTAGTTGATCAACCACTCGGTGTCAAGCTGGGCACCTCGGAGACCATGGCAGACTATTGCATTTTTATGGGAAACAACGCATATTTCATATATTAAGCGGTTAGTCTAGCGTAGCGCGCGCGGGAGGTGACACTTCCACATATGTCCTCGTACGAGCAGTCCAACAAACAAGACCGGTATGGTGTCCATAAGATAAATTGATCATGCCGGTGCACTGCCTACTTCTGCTTGGTCAGGACATCTATACAAAAGTTGGTTCTCTGTATAGATGATTTGCCGCCACGGTCCACTCATGAAAAAGGAACACCCTGTTAGCAACGTAGTTAGGTCAGGAGGGGAATTAGAAACGGTGGTTAATAGGTTAACAAGTGAAAACACCTTCACATTTATTAAGTCTCGGATAACTTCAGTTCCACGCAAGAGTTAATCCATCTCGAATAGTCCAAAGCTCGGCAACCTGACCGGTCGCAGTCCCAACATGGCGTGAACAACCACCTGCTCATGAGCCCCCATGGTCTCATAAGATTGGGAAAGCACCAGCCTGCCCTCGGTGCCAAAACAGTAAGCTCCGTTGTTGGGTAGCTACTAGGTAATGAATTGCCACATTCCTAATCCCATCTAAATTATTGGCACATCTCAATCCAGTTTGGGGCTAATATGGTAAATTCGAAAAACGTATTGCCGTGGAATAATGTCACAGCATCCACTGAGAACCATTGGACGTATTCAACCATGGGTTTAATGCTATAGAGAAAATTGGAAAAGTTTTTTTGACTTCAACCTCCCCTCCATTGACCCTGATACAAGCTTGCAGGTTAAAATACCAATATTTGGCGTTGGCGTGACTAAAGTATCCTTTATTTTGCGTCATGTTCCATTTAATAATGATTATGTGAAAAGTTTTAGATATGGATACCCCTATTACCATCGACTTGCTCGGAAATCATCGCCTTCTTCAATATTTGAGGTCTACTTCCTGATAATGAGAGCGTTGTATAGGTTACTTAGGAACGGGACTAAATCCATAACAAGTTCTATTTTGCTTACTAAATTTGCACTCTTTATTTCGATACAACGTACCTGTCACGTTACTATCGTATTAATTGAAATCAATGGATGAGTTTGGGTTTAGTTTGGTTGATCCTTATAGCCATATAGGATGGCATTTCAGGACTGCTTCGTGTTTATTCTATTTATTTTGATATTTATCGCAACTGGTATAGGTAAAAGAAAAGAGCGCCATAACGGAAAAAAGGCTAAAAGGATAGAGCATTTCAAGAACTAAAAGTTGAATGAGGATATAATTTCTCGTTTACTAAGGATATTATTTCCTACATTGGCCACCAGCCAAAAAGAATATTAGAGCTGTATTATCGATGAGGCTAACTCAAGAGTCCCAACATAATAGAGTGGAAGGAGTACATTACCAAAGTGTTGCAGCATCTACTTTAATTATATCCTTGGGTTTCCTCCTTTTTTATTTATACATATCTAAGATTCGAGCACATCTACACTGGGTGCAAATACACATAAAGAATGGGCACCATTATTACACGTCGTTAGATATATGTTAGATGTACCTTTAAAGGAACTTTATATTAGCAATTTTGCTACAGCTACACAAAAGTTAGCAAATAGCATGTTATACCAACTTAATGGTCTCTCCTCACCATTTAGGTGTTCGACACAGTCGATCCAGTTTATGCCCGCTCTATATCGTTGCTAGCTCTAATTTGCTTAGATCAAGACTGACGAGTTTACACGCTATTGTTTTCTTTTTCTTTTTGGTTTTTGTGCTAATTTCTTTATTTGTCTCAGGGCATCTGTGGACGTTTGTATTTGTGAGTTCTTAAAGTTAGAGACCTGAGAATAAACTGAAAATGGTCATTCTTTGAAGAAAGCTTATTTTGTTTAGAGAGAATCAACTCACATTATACTATAAATAAACTCAGTACTTTGTTTCAAGAAGGGTTCTTTACAGAGGACCTACCAAATGGAAATAATTTTGTCAAAAAAACCGAACTGGGTCGTCGTATGTATCGAAATACCTAACTGAATTGATCCATTTTGACATTTAATATTTGATTCCATAATGTCATAATTTTCAAACATATCAGTATTTAGGACCGCAACTGGTTTCGCAAGATTGGTACGAAATCCCAAATGCCAAAGTTTTTTAATTCATACATACGTATATAGTAGCGTGTCATGTAACCAAATTTTAACTCTTTTTTAGGATAATAATATTAAATTATATTCCTTGAAGTTAAAGGGTAATTTCAAATATATCTACCGAACATCGGAAATATCAAGTGTGTTACGGTGTAGTATTTAACTGGACGGTATGCAAAAGAAGGTAATGAATTTCTATAAACGACTCATCTAGCCCATAATTTGTCTTGAATTTTCCTTCGCTCCCTATCACTGGTCTACTCCATTGTTTTATTTCTTTCATTCATTCTCTCTCTCTCTCTCTCTCTCTCTCTCTCTCTCTCTCTCTCATTCACGGCCTTGCTCATTTTCTCTCCCACATTCATATCCTTTCTTAGTAAAGCCTCTGCGATACATGTAGGCTGATTTATTGAAAGGAGTAAAAATAGAGGCGAAAGATATGAGATGGTACAGTGGTAATTAATCACCTTTTCCAGATTAAAACTTCACAAAATCGAATTCTTTCATAGCTACTTGTCTAAATATGAGGAAATTTAATCTTGTCAAACTTGAATGTGTGTGATATAAAAGAAAGTGTGAGACAGATTTGGGGGAATTAGGTGGGGTGATGATTAAATTGGTTTATGGGTATTAATGAATTGATAGAGACTCCCATACATACAAGAATCACTCAAATCATGAAATCTATAAAGAATTTGGAACTCCATTGACTTTCCTTCGTACGTCTAAACCTTTAACTCTGATATGATACATGCCAATAGAGAAAGAGACATGGCAGGCACAAGCACTGGTGAATTTTTTCGGTGGAACTTCTTGTGAAAATGTAGAATTCTGAACAGAAGAAAAAATCTTCACTTATCGAGCTTGCCCAGACAATTGCCAATACGCCACAAACATAAGTGTAAGCATACCTCTACTCAGAACTCCGTGTATTATGTGTTGTAAAGAGGTAGAAACTCTCATACACGTCCTTTGGAACTGTACGTATGCAAGGCTAATATCGGAATTGTGCAATCTGCAACATAAGGACAACTTTGCACGAGCTACCTTTTGGATGTGGTGGATGATAGATATGCACGAAGCACTGCCTAGAGATGAATTCGAATTTTTCATCATCATTTGCTGGTGGATTTGAAAAAATTGAAATGATAAAATGTACAAATGCCTTGAGAAGGATGCCCTAGAACTCTATTTATTAGCCTACCACTATAAGGAGAAGTATCAAGTTGCTCAAGCGGTGATGAAGTCTCGCAAGGAAATGGATGTTCCCATACGTTGTCGGCCCCCACCATGGATGGCTTAAATTGAATTTTGATGGTGCAGTATTCAAGGAAGTTTATGCAATAGGACTGGGAGCAGCAATTCAAGACTCGAGAGGTTCTTTGATTGCAGGTCTATCAAAGAGAGTGGGTAACCTGACTTGTCCATTAACGGCTGAAGTTTTAGCTGCTTTGGATGGCATTAAGCTTGCTCAACAAATGGACTGTCAGAGACTTTGCATAGATGGTGACGCTGTAAACATAATTTCTGCAATGAAGAGTACGAAGGATAATTCTCAAAGATCGGTCACATTGTGGACAAAGCCGGAAACTACTAAATACCTTTCAAGCATTTCAAATTGTACAGGTTCGGAAATCGAGAAATCATGTGGCACATTCTTTTGTGAGAGAAGCGCTATTTGCTTATGAAACTAGCTACTGGAAGGATGTGACACCATCTTTTGTAATGGCCAGCCTTTTAAAAGATGTACTAGATTAATTTTCTATCTCAAAAAATCGATTCTTCATCCAAAATAAAAAAAGATGTGATATATGCATAGAGACATCATGGTTTGCTTGAGACATATGAAACTCCATTGTGGTGATTTGGGATTGTTTGAAATATGTCCAATTTGTGAGCTTTGGTCATCGTGAGCGAACTCAATAAAAAGGGGATGAAATGTAGTGAATTAGCCCAGTCTTATATAGAAACTTGTAACATACGGCCAACTGATGTATGTAAAAAACTTACAAAATATTAGGGATGTTATAACGAAAGACGTTTATATTATCAATTTTTTAGATTCTGAACGAAGAGGTAACATTTTGGAAGACAATAAATTTGATTGTATTTATCCCATAACCTTAAAGGTTTTAGCAGTGTCAGCCCTTTTTTTACTGTAAGTTACACCTTTCAACACACGCTGAAGATTAAACAAACCCACTGACATATGCAATTAGTCATTGATATCGATTTTGATCGCTATTGTAGTATATATTGGATGAAGTTCAAACTTCTTGTACTCAATTGTTAGAATAATTATATAATGAAGGAGGATAAAAAAAATTTGGTGTAAAGAGCTACGTATCAAATATACCGATACAATCTAGTTTCGATATATTCGGGATTTACCGACTTTGGTACTGCGATCGGTGTTCATTATTGATTATTCCTTCTTTAAATTTTGGGATCTCATGTGAGAACATTGGGCTTGTACAATATCCTAATTTCACCGGTAGATATCGAATTGTTCTAGGTCATTGGTTTCAACAATTTAAGACCGTTGAATTAAGAGGAGTTGATGTCATATTGAACACTCTTAGATGGTCTGTGTTGGCAGATCGGAGGTTGGCCGTGTTCGTCTATGTTTTCTAGTGTATTCGACCGCGTACGCTAGTTGCTATGCCAGAAGTATGAAGAAATAAAATTACGCCCTTATTAATAACAATTACTTTTGGGCCAATACTTGATCCTAACAGTCTAACAATTACTCTCGGACCATCAATATTTTCTATAATTCATAGAAAAAAAAAACCATCTCCTTTACACAATCTATAAAATCGACAAGTTTTTTTTAACAAACATCTTCCTTAGTCTCCCTTTTTCCCTCTTTGTCGAAAAGAAAAACCCATCTCCGCCACATAGTTTTTACGTCTTTGCAGCCGCCGTTGGCTTACTCCGGCATGGTGGCATGGTAGAGTAGTTTTACTCAGGTTGTGTGGTTTTCTTTCGTGTGTTTATCTTGATTTATCTTTGGGATTGTGTTGACTGTCGTTGTCGGTCGTTATTTGATCTCCGACGCCATTCGATCTCTTCGTTGGTCTATGGATGGAGGTGTCTTCTATGACTAGTCATGTTTGGGTAAGGATTTAGGTTGGGATGATAAGGTTGGTTGGGTTGAAATCTGTTGGTCGATCGTGGTTAGGTTGCCTCGGTGGGTTTTGGGCATGGTGGCCAGAGAAGGGATTGTTAGGCTTGCTAGTTTGGCGATGATTGAGTGAGTCTGTGTATGGGATTTTTTTTTCTTCTAGGGTTGTATTCCCCCTCCCCTTAGTTGGTTCCCCCTCCCCCAATTCACAAAAAGGTTGGTGGGCTTGTTTGCCCATGGTAGTTATAGATGTGTCGGTACGTTCGAGATGGGTGTTAGTGGTGGTAATTACTCTGGACGTGATTAGGCAGGGTGGTCTAGTGGTTGGGTCCTAAGGGTATGGCGATGATTGAGATGACAGTTTGTGGGATGATAGAGAGGTGCGGCCGTTTTCCCATCGGCGGCTCAATGGTGAATGGTGGGAGGAGCCGACACAACAATAGGTGGGTGATGGTGTGTGGTGGTCCGGGGGCGGCAGCGATGACGACAATGAGGGCTTACCGATCTACAGTTGGTGGCGCTGCTCCGTGCGGTGGTGCGTGTGGTGGTGCGCCCTAGGGACACGTGTCCTGGTGTTATCCTCTGGTGTTGGACATGTGTCCATGTGGTGGCAGAGGGTTGTGGACAACTATCAGCAGAGAGTAATGGGCAGATTTTTAAGTTAGTTTTATGCTTATCCTATTCCCAAGAAAGAAAAAAAAACGTTGTTTTATTCGATTTAATTTTAGTGCTTATTTTAGTATTTTAGTACTTGTTTAATTATCCCTATAACCTTACTTTGGGACTTGTATAAAATAACTTTAACTCTGTACATACAGTTTATCATGATATATATTTCTTAATTCTCTAACAAGAAAAAAAAAAAGCTAAGGGCTAATTACACTTATGTCCCTGAGGTTAGGAGGTAATTACAGTCAAGGACACTAAGTTTCAAAATGTAACATACGGTGACCAAACACTTTTAAAATGTATCACCCGTGTCCATCTGTTAGGATTCAGTCCAAAAAGTACACTTTTTATGATGTCATCAATATGTATTTTTAAAATGACGATACAACCCATTGTACTGTATATACTGAATATATTTAAAATTTTTAATTAAGATTTCAAGTCTTAATTTAAATATTAGGGGTTAAAAACCCTAAAATTATTGATTTGTTCCCTAGCAGTCTATTTCATCAAAATTTCTCAAATTTGCATCAAGTCCCTTCATCAAAATCCTAATTTGCACATCAGGGTTTCAAAACCCTAATTTGCAATCTGCAATCACAATCTATAAATTTCTCACTGAAAAACCCTAATTTGCTAATTATGATTTCAAAATCCTAATTCGCAATCTGCAAATCTCATTGAAAAACCCTAATTCGTAAGCTGTAAATTTCTCACTGAAATCCTCCCCCAACGCTGACAGCCATCTCCCCTCGCCCCACACCAGCAGCCCCTCCCCCTTGCCTCACACCGGTGAAAAGTCAACCATCACAGTTGTGATTGCAAAATTTCAGGAACGCCGTGTTAATTATTGGATCACCTTGACGGGGTGCGTCTTTACCTCCATCACTATCGACTAACTTTGCGGTGACGGGGTGCGATGACGGGGAAGGGGAAGGGGGGTCACGGCGACGAGGAATGGTAAGGGGAAGAGGAAGAGAGAAGGTGGTTGCGGTGACCGGGAATGAGGAGGGTGGTCGCGGTGACGGGGAAGGGAGAGGCAGGCAGGGAGACGAAGGGGTACGGTGGTCGGGGGAGTTTGAAGACAAAATTGGGTTGGGTGGGGTTGGGGCAGTGCCATTAATCTTTCTTTTTCTTTTTTTTAAAAGATAAAGTAATGGCATTAAAGAAAAAGGTTTCAATTTATGGGCAATACAGTCTTTTCATCAAAACCGTTAGGAGTTTTTAGATTCTATTTGGTTAACAGACATAAGTGTAATTTGTCCAAACTATTGTCCTTACCTATAATTACTTCATAACCTCAGGGGTATAGAGGTAATTAGTCTAAAAGTTAAAGTACATAATTGTATTACACCCCTGTTCCATAGCATAACTTGAGTAGTTGACTTTTATGCTCTTGAAAAAGTAATGCATGAATGACGAAAGAGGTGTCATCAGTCTTGCAATTTAAGTCCCCTTTCTAGACCTTTTCTGGTGGCCTCTCTTTCTCTCTCCAGAAGACCCTAACCGTAGAGTTGTCAAATGGGACGGGCGGCCCACGGGCTGGCCCGGCCCCTTTGATGAACAGTGCTGGCCCGGCCTTTTAGGGCCTGGGCCAGGCCTACATTTCTCAGAAAAAAGCCCGGGCCAGGCCCGGCCCGGTCAGGCCCCCCTCTTTACTTTTGAAATTTCACTTTCCCCCCCTTTCCCCCTAATGGATTTATTCCCCTTTTCCTCCCTAAACAGTACTGAAGATTTAAGTAATGCGAATAATAATAACACATCTTAAAGTCTTTGATTTTTTTTCTTTATAAATATAGTGGTCATGGGATCGAGTAAAATTCCAACATCTTTATGTATTGAAATTGCTGACCCCAATGCATCGTGTACCCCACATTTGCTGTCTTTTGTCAATTTATGTTACGATTTGAGTGGGCTGGAACTTGGAATCTGCTCTATTTCAGCACAGATATTGTTCTGTGCCCAACCATGGACTTTAGATAATCGAACCTAATTCCAGTTCTAGTGTTCAGATTGCCCAAAATTTGGTTTAAAAGAGAGATTACATAAAAAAGATTCAAAAGGTATTTCCTTTTAAGTGTAAGTTTTACCAAGCAGAGTAGCTTTGTCCTCGACTTTTAAGCTCCATCAACGGATGTGCATTGCACAGCCTCACACAATGAACCTGAAGCCAGTGGCGAAGGGGATGGGTAGCACTGTCGCGTGCCCACCCCCATCTTTTGGGATGAAATTTTTCTTAACAATTTGGCTTTTATCTTTATGATGATGATATGTGTTACTTCATGTCCCTTTGAGAATTTATCATTATTGAGAACCTTTTTGAAGTCAAACTTGTTGATTTAGTATATTGAATTAGTCTTACCATATATCGTAAAACATATTCTTACACATCAATCTTTTTAACTCTTGTCGCTATAGATTTGTAGTAAAGCATTGATTGTTGTTAGGGACTCTTTAATAAAGCGTCCCTAACAGCAAATTACCATAATTAAAAAAAATTCTTACCTTGAATAACAAGAAAATGCCAAAAAAAATAAAAGAAAATTGGGCCCTGGCCCGGCCCAAGCCCGGCCCTAAATGTTGGGCCTAGGGCCTGGGCTTGGACCGGGCCCAGATATCCCCAGAACCAGGCCCGGCCCGGTTGGCAGCCCCTTGGCCCAGCCCCGAACCCGATTTGCTGGAGGCCCAATGGGCTTCGGCTGGGCCTGCCCAAGCCCGGCCCATTTGACATCTCTACCTAACTGTCGTTCTTCTGGAGGCGACAGGCCCTGCCCCAAAAGCCATCTCTTTCTTCCATTCTTCTTTCCCTTCCTCATAGTAGCTTTCGACTTATATTCCCTCTGTTCAGCTCCAATTTGAGTTTTGATGGTTATAGTTGATGTTTCAGAGAAGTGTTTGTCATATTCTTGGAGCCGCTGCCTTTACTTGGCTTGAGATTGAACTCTGTTCGAAGTTGTGTAAGGAATGTCATGAAATTTTTAGCATGTGTTACTTAACTGGATTAACCGTGTGTTACGTACGTAAGATCAGAACCAAAATTGGGTTAACCGTGCGTTACGTACATAAGACCGGAACCAAAATCGGGTTAAGATACAAAATAAGCCATAACATCTTGCCTTATCTACTTTGATACAAATTATTGGTTAAGTGCACTTAATCTTCATAGCATCCCCATTTTGCTTTTGCTACTAGAAACTGGTGTTCAAAACCTTTTTACGCACTTTGTTGACACACCTTCGATCTTAAACCAGCCTCTGGAGAATAGATTTATCGTTACAACTTATGTATTAAGTCTAGACATTTGTAGATGGAAGCTTATGAAATGACAACGTCAGCAACTTAGCTAAGTTGAGTTGCTAACGGTAATCGGACCATCTACGTTATCGATGTGGACGACCCAAATTTTCTTTTGTATAAGTTAGCTTCATCGTCTACTCATTTTTTAGCAGACCTTTGTCCCATAATGAGGCGGATGATCATTTATTATTCATTCGGATGTCCGTTCCATAATGGCACGAAACTGGCTAGATCAAAGTTAAAACCTTAATTTAAATTATGAATGCAAGCAAGGAATCAACTACCTTTATAAATATCACAAATAATTCATCTTTGATTAATAAAACATACATCACACGTGCACACGCATGCCAAGGGACAACATCATCAAACAGGGCGATTTGTTAAGCTACCTCAGATTACGTGAGCTTCGTATAAATTATACAGTACTATGAAATATCTCGAACATATTTAGTTGACTTTGATCCATATCCTTCATAGTCTTCAATGCCATGTATCTTCTGAGCTAAGGAAAATGCATTTTTCTTGTAATGGCCATCAATTTGAAGCAAAGAACATGGAAACACGAAAGCAATTAACATATATGAGAAGGTGAGATGGAGCATAGACCACCTGAGCCTCATACTGCACATATAATATAATTCACTTTATAATAAACAAGTCAGCGTAGCACTTGCAATATGTGTGCAAAAATAAAGTTGATAATATCATTTTTGTTAAAAAATCAAGTATCATGTATAAGTGTTTATTGTCACATTTTGTAAATGAATCTTAAATTATAAAAAAATAAGTTAGTCATGCGTGTGACAAAATAAGTTAGCATAATATTATCATCATATGAAACTTAGATTTAATTGTAACTGTACTTTTTTTAATGAAATTGTTAAAATCAAATATAATTTAAAGATAAAGTTAGCAATATGATATTTTTGTAATATCAAGTTTGAGCTTTATAATTTATTTTAACTATATTTTTTTAATGAAGATTAAATTATGCAAATTAAAATATAGTCTTATAGGTAGTTATTTAACATTTAAAATGTTTTATTTTGTTTTAAATATCAAAATTTTATTATCAGTCACCATAATACTTATATAATACAAAAAAACCACCAAGCATGTCATGTTTGTCCCTATATATAGTATAGATGAAACAAAGCATACTAATATATGATTTTTTTTTATAACTAAACACATTTTAACCTAATGCGCGGTGTGAGGGGTTACTGTGTAATACACAAAAAGTGCACTCATATTGGTACCGAAGAATTCAAAGTTAGGCCCTCTTACTAGAAAGGGAAAATTGTGTAATTTGTGAATTTTGAGCAATATGTAAAAGTTTTTTGGTTCTAAAAACTGGTCTTAATTATCAAAAATTGTGAAATTAGTAGGATCAAATGTGATAAGATATAAAATAAAATAAAATATTATATGATACATTCGACGGTTCCCGACATCAGATCTCTTCTCGAATCATACGAGCATGATTTCCTAAAAGAATTTTGGACATGAAAATGAGACGAAGGGGAAAAGGGTAGGAGAGAGGGGAAAGTAGGCGTGTTGATTGGGTTTGACTAAGGAAAGGAAGCCACTGTGTGTGTCAGCTCTCGACAAAGCGGGTCAAAAAGTCGGGTTTTATCCCCACGGTCACGGCACACCAACCATGACTCTCAATATTAAATTAAATAAATAAATAAATGGAACAAATGAGAACCGGAAAAAAAAATAATAAAGAAATTAAGGAATAATAAAACTCGTATGAAGCATGGATGTCCTATGTTTAGAAGGTGCGGTTCACACGTGCTGGTTGACTCGTTTTCTCCTGTCCCAAAAGCTGCGGCCCTCTCTCTCAGGTTACTCTTACCGGCGGTGGGTCCCTTTCCTATGCTTGCGGGCCAAGGTCTGCCTTTGGTTTTTGTCGCTAAATGCTTTTCGCCGCAAGAAAGAGTTTTCGTTCGTTCAACCAGAGAAAACTTAAATGAGGAATTATGGAGAAGGGGGCCAAGCTTTTTCTTCTGCTTGGCTGTTGCTTTGAGTTCGTTAGAATTTCTAGACCGATTGTCTTTTATATATATATATATATATATATATATATATATATATATATATATCTGGTCACCACGAGCGCGTTAGCAATTAGGCACGCTCTTTTTATGCTTCATTGGTAGTGTTTGATGAGATTATTTTTAAAGTAATTACATACAACGTCTAAAATCTAATCTGCTACACTCAACATTCAAAACCGTTATGCCGAGCACTGATTAACTATCAAACACCCTTATTATTAAGTGTTTGTCAATTTTGGGAACAAGACTGTCCCTAGTAAATATAATAGGGCAGATGACGGACTTGCCCCTTAACAGATATTTAGTCAAAATGAGAGTTTGACAGTCTATTGATTCTCCAAGTAACAGTTTTGAAAGTTGAAGTCCAGTGCCAAATTCAAAACCTTAAGGGCCCGTACGCTTACGAGATTTTTTTTTCTTTATTCTATATTCTGTTTTTGATTTCCAGAATTTAGTATTCAGTTCTAAAATCGTATTGTATACTTTTTCTTTTTTCCGTATCTAGTTTTTCAATTTTTTCTGTACGTTTATCATTTTTATTTTCGTTTTTACCAACTTTTTTTCAATCAATTCATTAATGGACCCTACTATTTCCATTTCTAGGAAGACCCAGTAAAATGGGTGGTCTAGTTTGGTGAGTGTTTGTTGAAATAGGGCGGTAGATATGAGGGAGAAGATGTGGTATTCTGATTAAGAGAATACAGTTCAAGGAAAAAGGTGAAATCACCATTTGAGTGTTTTCAGCTTTTTGATACTATTTGAAAATTTTATCCAAAACGAAACCAAAAAACGTAAATATACAAGAAAAAAATTATATTTTTCATCATCATTACAAAAATAAAAACTGAAAAACGTAAACGTACAGCTCCAGGATGCTGGATACAATTAATCAATTTCTCCAAAACTTTCAACAATTTATAAGTATCTTGTTAATTTATTCTATCGACTATTGGCCTCGTAAACGTTGGTGGTACATATTCTTTTACAAGTGTTCGAGTTGCTTACCTTTGATTAATTGTAATCTTACCTACCCTACCATTCATATGCTAGATTCTATGGTAAAATACCTAAAAGACAAAGGAACTCGAAACTTGAAAGGATGCCCACCTTGATTGTTTCTGTTTTTATCCGTATACATCTGTAACTACGTCTACTCGAACTTTTGGATACCTTGTTCAAAATACAAATAACAAAATACAGTGACATGCAACATAAGTATATATTTTCTAAAAACTCATCTGTGTGGTTTGAATACCATTTTCAGCACATTTATAAGTCACGATGATAAGCTGAATCCACCAAATACAAATGCATAATATTGGTGAATAGTAGCATTTGAATTCGACGCGACTGTGATGGTCTTTAGTACACTATTATCGACCACAATTGAATCCCACCCGCACACTGGATTGGCCAGAGACCATAAGTCAGTAGGGCATTTGCAGTGATGTATTTGACCTGACCCTTTCACTTAATAATAATTGTGATATATTGGTCAAATTTTTTCTATGCACGTTGGAGGCACTTGCCCCTCACAGGCTGTTAGGGATATAACATGGAGCGGTTAAGCAAATAGGAATCGGTCCATTCAAGTATATGCGCCTAACTTATTTTTGCACTTATTCGATGCGGGAAAAACAATCTCACGAGTGTACATCAACAATATCCCCTGCTCGTTTGTGACCCATGTCGCCACCATTGGCTCTGACACTATGTTAAGGAGATAACAAAGAGTCAAGCATAACTCGATTTAATAGCTTAAGCCAATAAGACTTGGTTCGTCCACATTTATATGCCCAATGCAGCTTTTCGATGTGGGAGTAATTAATTCTAGTCGTGCACCCCTATATAAGTATCATGCAACATGTTGCCTACCAAAAAAGATACAGTTTTGCCTTATAGAGAACAATTTGTTGCCACGTATAAAAATTGTTTTCAGTATTGCAACTACAAATATCTTGATCACTATGAACATATGATTTTTGACAAATATTAAGCCGTCAAGTTTAGGTGCCAGAGAAAATAATATACTCAAGTACATCACTGGTGAATGTTATTAGTTCTTTTAAAAGTAATTCAAAAAATTGTTTTTCCTCTTAAAAGCGAAACGAGTAAATTGAGACCTAAGCCAAGAAGGGCAACAAGAAGTGCCTTGGAGGACCCAACCAAGTGAACCAAGTTGACCCAAAATTTTGTCCTTTAGCCTTGCTTTCTTTGTCACGAATTCAGTGCTCGGTAGTCCGTGATTGTTACAGGTACACTGCAAGAGAAGCCAATTTGGGACGAATCTAGACGGTTTTAATTGTGACAATCTGAGTTGGTAGACAGCATTGGTCGCCAAAAGGGTGTAATTTGGTAGTTTGTGCAATGCATGAAATAGCGGCACTTATACGTGTCGTCAAAACCTTTTTAGAGTGGACAACCTGCCTTGCGGACCTTGGTTTTGCTTAGCGACCTGGCATTGCTTTAACTGAAAAAGGCCAAAAGGCCTTTACTTTTTGCAAGAACTTCACTACTTTTTAGCACACTTAGTGCACCACCACCTTGTGACACATTGTTAGGTCTAGTTCCAATGCTGACTGACTCGAAAAGCCTTAGACAACTCTTGAAGTAGTGAGCGACACTAAGTTGCACGCAATTGTTAACAATTGCATGATGTTGCTAATCTTGGTTGCGAGACCATGATTCATCAATATGGTGGATAAAGCTTGTCTTGATGAAATAAGGTTAAGGTGGGCAACGCGCTATAAAATTAGACACTATCGTAATTCAATTTCTTTATAAAAATAATAACGAGTGTTAGACAAAGAGCAAGTGGAATGAACTTTGTGAAATCTCAATTGTTATTCGCATGCATTGAAAAGTCTATAGGTAGCTGTAATTACTCGGTTCACGATCCTGTAATACAATAATGTATCTATCAAAAGAGCTAGTTTAATAGTAATTACTTATGGGTTTTATTATCAATGTTTTAAAGGGCTAATTGTGAATCCTCATTTGCAAGTCTTAGTGTCCTTGCTAAGGTCCAGTTGCACATATTTCTAAAACTTTTAATCTAGTCAATATAGACTCACTGACCCACACCAGCTACCCGACTGGGCAACTCAGCTCGATCTTTTTACAATCGGCTCCCATCTATAACAATCTTGTTCACGACCCCTAACACAAGCTAATGGCTCCCTCGAAAGGACTAGTAAAGCGAAGGTGACATGGGAATCATAATATATTGTTATCTAAAGCTCGAAGGAATATTGTCAAGATGAGTACAACGACTGTATTCAATTGTTAGTAGTTGTTCATTATATGAACACGTCCTATTTGTTCTTCGTAACGAATTCCTTTTTTGTAAGTAATAAAACTGCAAATCGAAGAGGAAAAGTGAAATTGCTACTATGTTGTTCGACAAAAAGCACCATCCATGATGGATGGAGAATTCATAATCAATATACGCATTATAATTTATAAAGTTTGGGGTAATGACTGCAAGTAATATGCTTCGTTCCTTTTTTGGCTGCTTTGCTTTCCATCTCTAGGCATAATGGCTTATCTTTTTTGTTCGTGGGCATCTTATGATGTTACTCACTAGAATACATTTCTCCTAATGTAAAGCCAATACATGCTGCAATGATTTGGACAGGCTTTAAATCTTAAACACGCACCCCCCCCCCCCCCCCCCCCCCAAAACACCCACGCCCACAGGAAAACAAAGAAAAAAATATCCTTACTTTATTATTTTCTTGTGGGGAGCAGATAACAGCGCCGGAGCACGTACACCTCATTGGCAGTGATGTAAAGCCAGCATATATTATAATGACTGATTTTTTAAGTGAAATTCGACGTCCGTTACATAATGGGGCGGGCAGACATAAAGCTAATACATATCGCAGTCATTTTTCTTAAGTGAACTTCGTTATCCGCCATACAATGGGTCGAACGACGAAAAATGTTTGAGCAAAAAAAAAGTGATATAGTCCGTCCATCCGCAATAGATAGATGACAAGATTCTGTTGACAATTTAAGCTTGCTAGCGAAGATAAGAAATCAAGTTTCTTTGTAGTTTGCGGTTTGCTACAAAGTTGTTGTTTGGACCTAATTAATTCGACGTGTTGTGAAGATCATTAATTATTTGTTGTACCGACAATATTTAAATCCATAAAATTATTTTGACCAATTTGTGAAATTTTAAAGCAGACAATAAAAGAACTGTTTCTTTTTGAATATGTCCAAACTTGAAAAGCGTTACAGAGTTTAGTAATTTTCCTGTGTAAGCAAATGTTACTTGCCGAAAAAAGAACAAACAAAAGCAAGCATTGCTACTGTGTGAGTTGAGTAGTATTTTCACTCGAGAATGATTGAATATGGGCTTCTGGCCTTTTTGACCGGAAATATCCCAACCAAAAACAGAACGAGCACGAGCTCCGGCCCGTTATAATTATGGAGAAAGGCCCAATCCAAACCAGCTAACGTGGTAAGACACTTGGAATATCACGCAGATGACCGGCAAGCTGATCTGAGAATGCCTCTTACCGTTTATAAAAAATAAAAATAAAAAAGATTTAAGACCGCTAGACCTAAGCTTTTGCGGTTGCGGTCTTTGTTTTTCCGTACCACTTTGAAAAACTAAGAGAACGTATGAGATAAATTCCATGTTATTTGAGCAAGTTTATATAGGACCGGAAAAACACGACGTGATGTTTTGCATGGTTACTATATGTTGTATTGTAGCCTGTTTCAATAAAGTTCTTGTTTTCGATATATTTGTCCAAGATATTTACAATTACAAGGATCTTATTTTGATATTTGTGACCAAAATGCTAGAGCAAAGTGATATTTATGCTTTTGTAATGGTTATACTTCTTCTCTGTACTTTTTAAGGCAAACAAATGAGGGGAGGTTATTTTCATGCCCTAATAAGCTAATTCATTTCCTTTTCTTCCTATAAAAGGTTAGCAATTGCCACATTTAATGTTCTTTAGCGACAAAAGTGTGTGAAAAAACATGTAAAGATTTGAAAATACCAGCATTTTTCAACGAACCATATAGATATCCACGAGCAAAATGGATATGAGAGCGCCTATTAGTGGGAGCCCAGATTCGGTGACAGCCCAACTTTTTGGAAGTAGGAATGCACATTTCACCCACAAAATATTGCCATAAATTAGCCTCCATGGCCATTAGCTTTTGGGCTAAGCATCCAGGCCCACCAGCCCCTACTCAACTAATTACTTTTCGTAAAGGCTATTTCGCAATATGCTAATACATCCCTTTATTTATCAGTTAAAGGTCAACAATTCTTACTAAAGTATATTTTTTATTACAAGAATGGGTGGAAGGATCGCATTTTTCCACAAAAAAATAAAATAAAATGAAACATAATAAGTTGTGTTACGTGAATTGAGTTCAGTTGCTTTTTTCCTTTATCAATACAGGTAATTCTATTTCGTGTTACAGCATTGTATAAAGCCTGAAATGCATTATCACGTTAAGTCCTAAAAATAATCAGAATGCATGTGATATGATTACATAAAAATAGGTAACTGATTATTCCAAAATATACTAGTTCTGATCCCGGGTGTTGCACACGAGACATACTTCTAAGTTGGTTAGATCATATTGATTAAAGTAGCAATATTAATTGTAGGAACATTTCTAGGTTAGGCTATACCTTTGCACTTACTAAAAGGTCAATAAATTTAGGATGGAAAAATAGATGTTACTTGACGAATAATAAAACTCGTGCTTTTGCAAATGGTAGCACTAAAATATAATGAAAATGGTCACAAAATTGAAACAACAAAACTTTTTTTTCAAATAGAAAAATTGTAACTAAACTACCCAATGGTTGCTATAAATCGATGTAGTCTTCACATGGTAAAAGTTATAAGATTATTTGACAAGGAGATAAAGGATGTTAGACTTTTCCCCTGCAATATCAAGACAAATTAAAAAAAAAAAAACTAGCAATCA
The DNA here is from genome assembly GCA_033070095.1 of Escallonia herrerae. NCBI lineage: Eukaryota > Viridiplantae > Streptophyta > Magnoliopsida > Escalloniales > Escalloniaceae > Escallonia > Escallonia herrerae. The sequence continues at coordinate 372,022 of JAVXUP010000360.1, forward strand.
GTTATGGAGTAAGGTTTAAAAGGAAACATGATAAAAATCTACAAAATTATCAAGGAAACAAATGACAATAGTCGACAAAAAGACTAATTGAAATGAAATTAAACAACAACGCAATCATTAATATGTATAATTTCACGTGATTAGCAGGAGAAGATCAACTTCCTTATGAAACTAACATTCTGAAACCTCAGCAATATCAAAATGCAAGCAAAGAGAAAATATGGCTGCATCACTTCCCTATTCGAAAAATGGTAATATATTAGCATTAAACAAAGGTTTTGATACATGTTGAGTTGCTACCTATTTTTGGGTAGCTTTTCTGGGAATTTCAAAATTTTCATGAGCCAGTAAAGACATACCTAAGTCTAAATTATGGAAATGCAATATACACAACCATGAAATACAAAAACCAAAAAAAAATAAAAATAGAAAAAATTACAGATCACATAGAATGAACATCATTAAAATTAAGCGAAAGCATGATCGAGTGAATCATTTAGCCGTAAGTCAATTATTATTGAGGAGAAAGGGAAAAAAAATCTGTTTCACGAAAAAAAAAAAGCAGAGGTCTCAACTTTTAGGCGTGAAAGAGAAAAAAAAAAAAACTAGGATTTAGCTGTAAGAAGAGAGGAGTGTCATACGTCTAGAAGATAGATATAAGGAATAGCTAGGGTTTAGCGGTGAGACTTCTAAAAGATTTCTAGAAGATATATATGAGGAAAACATGATGAAACGAATTTTAAAATAGAGATGGGTGAGCAAATTGAGAGTCAAAGGAAGACTTAAATTAAATGAATGGGGAGCTAGTTGGGGGAAATTTTTTGGTTAATTAAGAAAGCCATTTAAAGGATGAGGGAGAAACTTTACAGAAACTTAATGAGGAGTACTATTATAAACCATATTGATGAAATGCAAAGTATCTGATCTTAAAAATGACAAATCTTAACCATAAACAATTTAACAGATTACAAAAATAAAGAATAGATTCGTTCTTTTAATTTCTCCATTTGCTTTTATTTTCAGCAGTACCATCAAACATTTCTTCAATCCAGAAGCTTACAAAAAATATTTTCAAACATTTAACTGATTACAATTACGAACATCAAATATATATTTCTTGTACAACAAGTCACAAAAGAAATGAGAACATAATTGAATTACATTTTTTTATTTCAAAAAAGATAATAACATCACCTCAAACATTATTCTTAACTATATCAACATGCAACGCACATATATATATATATATATATATATATATATATATATATATATATATATATATATATATGTTTTGATTCTGTGAAGTACTTATTAAGAGATTTTATACTTGTATGTTTAATAATAATAACAAAATTCGTAGTAAGAAAAAAATAAAAATTTAATTCCACCTTTTTAATGAAAAAAATGAACTTGAGTAATAATAATTAACTTTTAGCAACAAATGAAGACGAAAAATAACATACAAAATTAACAAAATATTCTCTCCTAATTAATACCGATTATAGTGGTAATACCGACGATGACAATTTGTGTCTGAGATTTGTATTACTCAAGGCCATCAAGAAAATAGTAAAGGTATAGAATAAATGATTGAAAATAAAATGGGAGGATGAACTACATATATAAACTTGTAATAAAATAAAAGGAAGAAGATTCTAGTAGTTAGAGAGAAAAATTGATGGAGAATATTGGGTTTCTTAAAGTAATAAAAAAGATTTAAGATTAAAAGGAATATAATAGAGAATTACTTTTGACAAAATTTAGGAATTAATAAAATTGTAAAAATGTAAACAAATTTTTTGAAAGGGAGATGTTGACAATAGAAGAGAGAAATGTATAATCTACGTATCTGGTTGACTTTAAAATAATAAAAGGGAATTCAAATCAAATTGAATAAGAGAGAGGGAAAGAAAAAAAAGAATGCAAATCATTATTATAAAGGTAAGTAAATTCAAAATACTTCAAAAAGTCAAAATATAAAAATTCACATGACGAGTTAAGAGAATATCCAAGTAAGCGATGATTGGATAACATTCTCTCAGTTTTGACATTTATATATAAATCTATATATAATTAATTAATTAGATTACAAAGGAATCGTTGCAATCAATCATAAACAGATTCTTAGTCCAAAATGAACTACGTAGGAGACCTTGGTGTGCTTTTTTTTCTAAATCATTTTTAATTATGAATGAAAGCATAATTTGTGTGACTGGTTGGTATAAAAATTTATAATCAATAATCACTCCAAATACACTTTCACTTTCAAAAGCCAACAAATAGATCTAAGAAGTACTATATATCACTCGCTTTCCCCCAAAAAGATTACTTCATTTTGACTTAACATGGTGTTGGAGAGAAGTTGCAGAAAAGGAAGAAGAAAACGGAAATTCAATGGCTTGAGGCGCGTCTAAAGACACTGTCTTTAAGGCGATATTTGCCCCCACTCGACTAGAGTTTGCTACCGGGTTAATGGCAAATCACCTCTAGGATTACTCAAACCAACAATCTGCAGATAGCAATTCTGAAGATTCGTTTCAGAATTGCTCCTCGAAATTGTGTATATGACTGAAATTTTGAGATACGAAATTTGGAAAAAGCCAAGTGGTTGTGTATTCTGAATTTCAGAATCTTATATATGAGCTCAACAGCCACCTCTTCAGGAAGAGACATAACCATTCAAAAAATAACAGAAATAACTGTTATGTCTGGTGCCTTTTCGGAATTACTTTCAAAGTCATTAAAATTAATAATTGAAAGAAATAATTCCGAAAAATAGTAAAATTATGGGCCGTTAGATCATATATAAATCAACGCACTATACGCGCTCGCGGCAAGCGTGCTAAGTGCTAAGTGCTAAGTGCTAAGTGCTAAGTGCTAAGTGCTAAGTGCTAAGTGCTAAGTGCTAAGTGCTAAGTGCGCCCACTAAAGCGCACACAATGCGCCACATGCACGCGCGCGCGCGTGCGGTGCACCGCACAATAGCATTCCCAATCTTCCCTCCAAAAACATCTCAAAATAATTCAAATGATATGTACCATGTGTTTGGTTATAAGGAGAGAGAAAATTCATTTTCTCTCCAATGTGGGACAAAGAACAAAACCTTTTGGGTCTTGAACTTCTCAATCAATACAAACACATTACATAACAATCTACCACCAACACTAACACATGGGTATTAAGAATACAACTTATATATTGTGTGTTTTTCATTCTATCTAGAGAGAGAGAGAGAGAGAGAGAGAGAGGGAGGGGTGGGGGGGGGGGGGGAGAAGTAAGTTAGTAGAGAAAATAGATTGCAGAGGGTTGAATGTGAAAGAGAAAAAATAGAATAAAAAGGAATAATTATAAACATGATAAAACACGTGATCTTTCTTCATCTAGAGAGGCCAATTTTTTGGAACAACTTAAAAAAATATATATACAATCATTACACGTCTTAATTTAATTTTGGCCAAGGATTATGGCTGCTGTCCAACACAACGTTTTGCAGTGCGAGGAGTGAGGAATTGGTCAAGTCTGTGCACTGTTCATGAGGTTGTGACCATTGACTGGCAGTTTAGACACATTTGGGCAACTCTTGCAAGCAGCTACTTGTGAACCCGTTTAATTAAAGTAGCCATCCCATGTAAAATATGTGATGCAAAGTGTTTGATTTCTTGGCATGAAAATTTTGACGTTGGGGGGCAGTCACACAGAAGACAAACGAGACCCGAGTGCCATTTTCAACATTGACTTGGTGAAGCTAAACTTTATTGTGTACGCGAGTGAAGTCTATGTTTGATTTGGCGTTGGGAGTCAAGATGCGAAGACGTAATCACTTGGCCGCATACCCTTTCATACTGATTCTGCATGGACTTTGCTGGCTCATATAGATGGAAACTTCCTCTTATAGTATTTGCTCCACGCTTTCAACTCCGTTCTAGAAAGTAAAATTTGGTCACTTTACGTATTTAGCTCGAGAAAGCACCGTCAAAAGTGCCTTGAAAGATACAGTGCAACGACGTCTATACTTTAACTCTAACGTGCATGATGTTGAAGAGAAAAAGTTTTCATTGATCCATGCTTCATACGATTAATGTTGCTTTAACGCAATCATGCCTTACTTTAAGCAGCACTTTACTAAATAGCATAGCCTGGTATAAGGTGCCGCTATGAGATTTGAATCGGTTAAAGTCTAGTGCAAACATGATCTCCGTAACTAATCGAGGTGATTGGTCTATAGTTCAAAGGCAGAGTACAAGAATTTTAACTTCTTTTGTAGCAGCAATTGATATAACTTTTTGACACTCTCAAATGCATGCGGATAAATTTCTTAACAAGTGATTCAGACAAAAGATCTAGTTAAATGAAGCGCACTTCATCCTTGTTTCTAAGCACATGGAATTTCTTAATATAGGTAATTTCAGAACTGCGCTCTTAATATTGATGATCTAACATGAAAGATCATCTATTGCATTTGAGCTATTCCCTACCACAATTCCTCGGTCTACCCAAACGAATAGGGAAAATTAGGAAATGAGGCGATTTAGGAATAAATATTTGTGGAAGGTGAGTTTTTTTCTTATAAACTTAAGAAAACGTGGGTTTAGTTTTCTAACTATATGAACAAGGGAGGTCCTTAAAAGAATGATTTTTTTCAAAACTTCAATTTTTGTTTACCCAAATTACCCTTCCCCCATCTTCCCTCCAAACTACCCAAACTTCAATATGTACAAGCTCCCTCAGCCCATTCTTCTCCCCTTCCCACCCCACTCCCCTCTCCTACCCACCCACCCACCCACCAACCGGCCCAAGTCCTGCATCAGATTTCCCCCAGCCCTAGGGAAGTTATTTATACTAGGTGTATTGTTCTATTTTCCTTCCAACCATGTTCTTGTTTCCCTTTATAAAATGTAAATATTTTTTCAACCATGATAGGATTGAGATATTTGGTTGCTCTTTACTGTTAAAAGGCTAGTATAGAGGACTTGGAGGTTTGGCAAAGCTCCTCTTTGCATATTTTAAAATCATATGAAAAATGATACGATGTGATTTTTTATATTAATATTAAGTGAGCTTTGACATATATCTTTGAAAAATCTCAGGCATTATACCTTAGATATCATGATGCAGTAAAGGACTACGAAAAAGATTACCACTAAATTAGAAAATTAGGTAGACTTTTCTCGGTAAGTGATGGAAATAACCTACAAAATGATGGAGTGCTTTACTGCCGACAAAAATGAACTTTACACAGTAAAAGTAGAGAAAATAAGGAATTGACAGAGAGTTCGGGATTAAACGATGAACCCTTCTTGTCCTATAAATAACTTCCCTAGTTACAACAAAATTTTTGTTTCTATACAATGTGAATCTCTAAATTGTACAAGATACATAAAAAAATGAACAATTTTGAAGTTTCATGTGGCTAACAAAAAAAATTACAACTTTCACAAATTCCCTCACTTAATCCTTAATTTCATTCAACAAATCAATCTTCAATGTCAAGATCTAGGGGAAATCTGAAAATTCTTGCTTTTTTGCAGAGTAGTTGGATATCGATACAAACGGACGAACACAGTTGTATCTAATTACTTGTATTTTTACAGAGTGAAACTTGTGTCACGGCCAATATAACTTGCTAATCTTAAACTCACACACAACTCACTCATCAAAGTCGTCTCAGCGACATTTCATCAAACAGTTAGGGCGCCTCTTCAGCCTTCACAAACTTCCTCACCTAATCCTCAATTTCATCCAACAAAATCAGTCCTCAATGTCGAGATGTAGGGAAAATCTGATGCGGGACTTGGGTTGGTTGGTGTGTGGGTGGGTAGGAAGGGGAGCGGGGTGGGAAGGGGAGAGGAAGGCAGGGGCGGAACTACGTTAGCACTAGGGGGGTGCTAATGTACCCCCTGAGCTTCCAAAAATAAAAAATAAAAAATTCTTTGCACCATCGCCTCTCTGCGACTCTGCCTTACTCTCTCCACCGATTCCCCCCGACTTTCTCAAATTTGTCTCTCACCCAGATGGCCAGACACCTTACTGACGGCCACGGGCGACTGCCGAATGGTGACCGGCAGGGGGTCTCTCGACTCTGCCCTACTCTCTCAATCCTAGAGACAAGTCTTTGATAACCCACGGAAAGACAATCCCAAACGGCAGACGGCCAGACAACTCACCAATGGCCATCAGGCCATGGGCGACGACTAGACAGCTACCGGCAGAGCCTTTCTCTTCTGTCAGATTCATATCTGGAACAACCGAACAAGAAGCAGTGACCAGCGACGGCAAGGACTCTGCCGGCGAACAAATAACAACTCTCTGCCCATCTGCGGTCTGCTGGCGGCGACAACGAGGACCGGTGTGTCACTTTGAAAGATTGCCTCTAATTCATTTCCTTATTTAAGTTGCATTTGATGATTGTGAAGCTTTTATTAAGGGGGTTTTGAACATTATCTTGGACTTGTATATCAAACTACAATCAGTCTCTGCGTTTGGTTGTCAAGATTTGTGAATTGTGATAGCACTTTTTCAAAGCTTGCATACCATGCGTAGATCATTCTCATTAAGGATGATGGGGATGCAACTCCGTAGAACTTGTGACCTTCTGATAATCTGGAATCTTTTATTTTTTTAATGCTATTGTTCTCAACATTTATTGAGAAGGACTCAGGTCCATTAGAAGTTTCAATTTTTTATGAGACTGACTTGTGCTTCTAGTATCCTTGAGCTTACATGTTAATATGTCATGTTAGAGTCTTGTACTAAATCAAGCATTGAGCCTGGTCTTCGTAGCACGTGCAGTTTAAGCTCAGTTGCTAAATGATATTGTAATATTATTTAGACTCGACTAAAATTGAAGGGGTATCTATGAATGGTCCCGTTTGATTGTCATGTGATATACCTGTAAAACTGTAAATAATTATGCGGCATTTGCATCAAGTGTTCATTAATTACTAGCCCACTCCAAAACTATATGTAACCAAACTGATGGCAATAGTATTCCAAGAAAATGTTTTGATGTTAACAAATGAAGTCAGCATGGGGCCTACACGAAATTGACATTAGTGCCTAAATAAGGATTAATGTGTTAGAAAAAACTCTAAGTGCCGGGTTTTGAAGTTGAGAAAGGATATTTTGTTTGTTAGCTTTAAATCTGTGAAGAAACGTCAAAGAGCATTCATTTAGTGCATGCGTCTTTAATCCTAAAACATGTGTCTTATTAAATTGCCAAAATTGGTTCACTTGCAGGTTCTTTGCCTGGACGAACAAGTAACAACCCTCTGCTGGCGACGACGACGAGGACCGGCGACTGCGAGGACTCTACCGGCGAACAAGTGAACTTTCGAGTCTGCCTTCATCCTTTTGAATTTGAGGTAGGCATTTTCTGCCGCCTCAGTAATTGATTTGCTCATTTGCTTTCCTAATTGCTTGGAATGCTGGGCTAATTTGCTTACCAAATTCCAAAAGGCATCAAAAGGATGCTTTTTAGTTTTTTTGTTTTTGTATATTGTTGAAAAGTGTACTTAGTTTTTGTGTATTATTTTACTTTCAATATATTTTTTGCACCTCCTGTAGTGAAATTCTGGTTTCGCCACTGGAGGAAGGGGCTGGGGGAGCTTGTACGTATTGAAGTTTGGGTAGTTTGGAGGGAAGATGGGGGAAGGGTAATTTGGATAAACAAAAATTGAAGTTTTGAAAAAACTCATTTTTTTAAGCCCGTCCATTGTTCAGAAATTTAGAAAAATAAACTCACTTTTTCTTAAGTTTATATATAAAAAAAAAAAAAAAACCCACCTTCACACAAATATTTATTCTTAAATCCCCTCATTTCCTAATTTTCCCAAACGAATATCGAGTGTTACTGAAAACTTAAAAAATGATGGAATATCAGAGGTTAACACAAACTTTATATCTTCCGGAACACAAATATATGTCCCAGAATAAGTCTTTCAATGGCAATGTTTTAGCTCAAAAAGTCCCCCAAACATTAGTAGAGAGAGATCCACGGTAATAACGTCATGCTAAGTCCGGTCAAGCTCGATAACTGGAGTGGTATAGCCTTGACAATGAGATATTGTACCATTATTGTGGGGACTTGACCTATCTTTTGGTTCCCTTGACATCACTTGCGTGAGTGACATGGGGGCGTGAATACTTTCTCTCCTCTCCCTGATATGTTGTCGATCTCTGTTACTCCCACTCCCTGATATGCTCTCAACTCTCTACATTGGATTGAGTTAAAAGGGTCTGTGGCATGGTCATTAAGGATTTGGATCTTCGAGAGTTTCAAGGCTAACTCCAATGCCTTTTTTTGGTTGGGTTTCAATTTCAAAATTCTAACCGTAGGGATGGAATGAAAATGGAAAAACAAAGGGCCCCTACAAAATCTCATGTTGTTTCAAAATGTGAAAGCTCCCCGTTTATAAGCACGTAAAAATCTGTGAACTCGAGCTATACAAAGATGTTTCCTGCTTAGAAAGACGAAATCTTATCCTACCAAAAGACATGAATTTTTCCCCCCACTTACCTTTTTATATTCTTTTGATCTTCAAGCTTACATAGTTTATAGTTGGGCTAATTACAGCAGTGTTCATAAGGTTAGAGTAAAATTACAGTCAAAGATAATAAGTTTCAAAATATAACACTCGTGTCCATCCGTTAAGGTTCCATCCAAAAAGTATACGTTTTTTTTATCATGTCATCATTACGTATTTTTAAAATGACAACACTGCTGCTCTTATACTGTATTTTTTTTAACTAAGATTTCAAACCCTAATTTGAAAATTAGGATTTTTAAATAAGGCTTTACAAATACTAATTCTTAGATTATGGTTTCACACACAATCTCACACACGCCCCGCCACCGCTGCCTCTTCCCTCCCTCACCCCGCCGTGCACCACCTTCACATCATCCCAACACGACGGCACCATCTCAACCGACAACCAAACCCACCACCACAGTCACTAAGTAAAATTTGAATCAATTAATTGCAAATGTACACACCTGCTTGATCTACACGGTTGTGAGGAGTTTTATGATGCAAAGGTAAGGGGAGGCGGGGAATTACTCTGATAATTACAGAGGCGGTCGGTGGTGGTTGCAATAGAGGTTGGCAGTCGTGGGTGTGGTAGGGGGGACAATTTTGGTGTTTTGGAAATGGTATCACATATGGTGCAGCAAGGGACGGGCTACGGCGCTGCTACGGGGTTGGGCGAGGGAGGGGGTTGCGACGGGATTGAGAGAGGAAGGGGGCAGATGACGGCATGGTCTGACGGAGGTGACTACCGAGGGGTTGGGCGAAGGGAACTCTTGGTGGCAAGTGGGCGGGGTGGGGGGAGTAGCAGCGGGCGGGGTAGAGAGGAGGGTGGCGACGAAGTGGGCGGGGAAGGGTGGGGGAAGAGAGAGAGAGTAAAGTACATATTAAAAAATTAGGGTTTTCTTTTCCGATTTTATTTTTTAAAAAGAGGTAATGGCATTGGAAAAAATAACTTTCCAACATAAGGGCAATAAAGTTTTTTTTTGTTAAAACTGCTAGGTTTTTTTTAAAAAAAAATTCTATTTAGTCAATGGATATAAGTGTAATTTGTACAAACTATCATGGAGATTTTGAGTTCAGGCATAAACCCCCTAGTTGGGTTAGGGATGGTAATGGGGGGTCGGATGCGGATCTTATAAAATTTATACACGCCCTGGTAGTCCTAAAAGACTGCCCTGCCCCACCACCGGGTTATGTAATTGCAATATCATAACTAACCCTATAAAATTTAGAAAACCCGTCCCGTCCCATCCCCGCCCACCCTTCTAGCAAGACTCAATTTCATTTCAGTGGAGTTCCAGATTCTAATCCTTTTGCAGTAATTCTAATCCTTAGGTTTAAATCAACACTTAGCATGGTGGGAAGCTGGTTTAGACAGAAGAAGGGTTTTAGGGATTATAGATTAACAGTAAAAAATAGAAAACCTTGGGGTTTGGGATTTGAATCAGTGACAAGAAAAAAGTCTCGCTAAAAAGTGACGAACTATGATGAAGAGTGGGCGGTAAGGACGTGGTCGGTCATGAGATCGTCAAGTCAGTAGAGGTGATAACAACGGAGCTGCAGTGGATGATGAAAATGGGCAGTGGCGCCCCAATGTGGATAGTAGCCCTGCCTGTTAGGGACGGCAGATCTGTGAGCGTGATCTGTGGTCGCGAGGATTGTGACTTGACTTTTGAGGAGGGAAATGGACGGCAATGGGGGAAGAACTCTGGTTCTGGGGGACGGTAAAAATGGATGGCGGCGGGGAATATGGACAGTGGTGACTCCATGATTGTGAGTGATGGCAAATCTGAGAGACAAAAGTCTAGGGTTTGAAAAAAAAACATATTATATATTTAAGGATGGATGGCTAGGATTGGCTAATGCATAGATAAGTATACCGAGGCGGATACAGATCATAGGACGGATCGAATACCGGCACGGGATGGATAGAAAACCATACCTGACCCTAACCCGTTGCGTTTTTGTTTAAATACCATACCCGCTTCATGACCTGGTCAAAACTAAAATAACCCGCTCATATCAGATCAATACGGGTCAAAGATCCGCCGGGTGCAGATCTTATTGCCATTCCTAGTTAGGTTTAGACTAAAGAACGTATTAGTTCGTGATATCAAAAGGGTCGGGCTATCCGCAACCTTAAAGTGGCCCTGGCTAGCCGGCCCTATAGAAGAACAGTACCAACCCCGGACCATAAGGTATAGGGCCAAGCCAATTTTTCTTACAAAAGATCTAGCCAAGCCCTGAAAAGGTTCGAGTCAGACCCTAAAATATGGCCCGGCCCAAATTTGACCCCATTTTTAGGGATTGGCACTATTTTTTGGACCGGTCTGGCCTAACAAAATTTTGAAATTCTGACCCCCCCCCCCCCCCCTAATGGCTATATTTCCTCCTTTTTGCAAAATTTCACTTTTAACTCCCCAACAATTATATAACGGCTCGTTTAGGCGGTACTTTCATCCAACACGTTTTTAACAATTCTTTTACACTTTTATCCTTCCTAACAACTATAAACGGCTAGTTTTAAAAGGCATTTTGATCTTTGTGAATTTTAAAAAATATATAAATTCATCCAATTTCTTTTATATTTTTCACACCAATTTTCTCACTCTCTCTTATATAAATTTTACAAGCTTTGCTACTATTATTATTTGTTACTAAGTACTAACCCTCTCAAATTTTCAATTACAAATAATTAATTGTTTATGACTATTATTTCTTTGTATTTAGCTACTCTTACTAAATTCTATAAACTTTGCTACTATTGTTATTTGTTACTAAGAACTAACTCTCAATAATTTAAAATTGCAAGTATTATTAATTATTTAATATTCTTATTCCTTTGTATTTAGTTACTTTTACTAGTTTTATTTTTTATTCTTGTCAAAAAAATTTAGCGTCAAATATATCTCGATTTTTTAAATCGCGTAGCAAATGTGGAGCACCACCACAACCATGCAATTTTCAAGATCCGTCACGAATGAGTATAGATACCGAAGCCAATTGGGAGTTTAACCAAAATATTCTAGATTTTGAATATACGCCTTTACAAGATACCCCACATTATAGTCAAGGACGCAGGTCGATTGACAAAGTTACTATTCTGGGACAGAATTTTACCCCGATGAGCGGTCATCATAGTGAAGGACTGATTGCAATCCTTCCAGTAGTCTGCCAGAAAGTCCAAAAAGGAGAAGGACAAAAAAAAAGCCGTGTGTTAAAATTATTTTGATGATGCTATGGTTGAAGGCGTTCGAAGAGCTTAATGTAAGTATTGTGGTAAATTATTTTCATGTGGTATTGGTAATGGACATCTTAATCTAAACAAAGCCATGTCGAACCTAGGCAAATGTAGTTATCTTTTGACGGTAAGTTATTTATTTATAAGCAGTGAGACCAAAGAGACGGTCTTGCTAAATATATTATTCACGATGAACGTGCTTTTAGTTTTGCCGATAATGTTAAACACTCTAGATATATGAACATTTACGTACAATCTTTGCACAAATAAGTTCATAGAAATACAACTAGATTTAATGTATTTAGACAGTATAATGTTGTTAAAGCACACTTGATTAATTATTTTAATAATTTTGATGGTAGAGTTAGTCTTACTTCTGATGTTTGGCAAACTCCTTTTGTTTTTGTTAGTTATGCTTGTATAATGGCTCATTACATTGATTCTAATTGGACTATAAACAAGAGAATCATCACTTTTAAACTCTTTTCTTATCTGCATGATGCAGCTAACGTTACTACTATTATAATTAATGCATGTACCACGTTTAAAATAAAGAACAAGATTATGAGTATTAGTTTTGATAATGCTTCTAATAATAAAGCTGTTATTTCAGCCTTAAAGAAAAGCCTTCAACATGTACTTACTGGTAAATTATTTCATGTTTTATGTGTTTGTCATATAATTAATTTAATTGTTCAAGATGATTTAGCTGCTACAGGAGATATTCTTATCAAAATGAGGGGTATGGCAGTGTTTATTAATTGTTCGGATTCGAGAATACAACAGTTTAAAGCTTTGTGTGTTCAAAATAATTTGCTTTGGTTTGTATGCAGATACTAATCATTATTCTGCTTTGTCAATGGAAGAAACATATGAATTTTGATTTGTTAATTTTTTGGTAATAAAATGTAAAAATTCATAAAACTTTATCCGAAATTGTCCGAGATGTACTACCGCTGTAAGCCTCCACGGTTGCTTCAGAGTTGGCATTTTCACTGAGTGCGAGGGTGTTGGATGATAGGAGGAATGGTCTTAATCTCGAGTCACTCGAGTTATGTGTTGGTCGAAAGGATTTTCTTGATGCAAAATAACACGAACAAAATAAATCGATTGAAGGAAGAGTAACGATTCGAACGTCGAAACACTTCCGGATGATTAGGTATTTTTTTTTTCTTTTCCTTTTCTCAAATTTTTAGTATAAATTATTTTCAAAAAGATTAAGTGTGCCTAAAGTAAACAATGCACTTGAGAAAAATAATTTTGAAAAGGTTCGATGCATCGAAGCAGATTTAGGCAACGCCATCCCTATTGTGGTTAGGGGTGATGGCACTTGCAACCGCTAGCCGCCGTCCACCATTGTCCATCATCCATTTGCATGTGGGAGGGTGTTGGATGATAGGAAGAATTGTCTTAACCCTGAGTCACACGAGTTATGTGTATGTCGAAAGGATTTTCTTGATACAAAATACCGCGAGTAAGATAAATCGGAGAAAAGTAACGATTCGAACGTCGAAACACTTTCGAATCATTAGGTATTTTTCTTTTCTTTTCTTTTTCTCAAGTTTTCAGTATAAATTATTTTATAAAAAAAATTAAGTGTGCCTAAGGTAAACAATGCACTTGAGAAAAATAGATTCGATGCATCGAAGCAGATTTAGGCAGCTCCATCCCCATTATGGTTAGGGGTGATGGCACCTGCAACCACTCGCTGTCGTCCACCGCTGTCCATCCTCAATTTGTCGCCGGCCAGTATAGATGGCGATCCTCTGAGAACCTAACCACAACAACAAGAAATGGAAATAATATAATAAAATAGGCCGAATTCCGGCCTCCACCCCATGCGTGCCAATGCACGGTGGGATAGCCGCAGTGGCTTTCTGTGAGAGGCTTCTTTAGAGAGAAGTTAGAGAGTTTTTTTTAGAGAAAGAGAGCTCACAACGAAGAAAGAAGAAATGAATGTTATTTTTTTGAAAAGGATAAAGCCAACTAAAAAGATCATAGGAACAATTTTCATAATCGATGGTACTAATCCACAGAAATCAATTGCACATATTAGAGAACAGTTGAACTATTATAGGAAATAATTTAACCATTTCATCACTAATCAAAATAGTAGAATTGATAGTAAATCAGTTGATAGTTCATCATATAGATCAAAACAGTTGAAATAATGAACTGGATAGAGCTGGTTTGAAGGAAATATCCAAGTCTGACTGACAAAGTAATCATGTTGAACTGATTACTGAATCGGTTCGAAGTTTTGCTCTCATAAAACACTTCATAGTCTGAAGACATAGTTAAACTACGGTTGATTGAAACTGAAGCAATTAGTTAGAGTAAATTAGTTGACTTACTTGTAAACGATAGTACTGTGTTTGTGAGTATTTCAAGAATGTGGCACTGATGAAAATGGCTGGATCGTCGAACTGTTTCCTAATCACTGTACTCAATTCCACTACCATTCTTTCTTTCATTGAGAAGTTTTTGACTGAAACAGCTGAACAATTTTTTTTTATAGCAGTCTAATTGTTATGCATTCAACATATAATTTCTTGTGCAATCAAAGGCAATTGAATCTTGGTTTTATTCACTTTCAATTTTTTGGTGATCTGTAAGTAGACTTAACGCACATAAGGTTGCAATCGAATGGATTGAGCATCTAGACTATTGCAACCACACTCTTGAAATTATGAGAGAGGTTTTGACTCAAGAAAATGTACAAAATCTTTGGGGAATTATGTGAAATATTTCTTAATACACAATTTAGACTTTAGAAGAGTGAATGGATGGTAGTAAACAAAATGATAAATGTGAACCTAAGAGTAAACTATTCTACCTAGCAATTTGCGATAGAATGAGTATTGCTTACGTATGGAAGGAAGGCCATAATCCAGGTCGTGGAGATAAAGCTAAGGAGCTACAACTAGAGGTGGATTATAATTGTCATACCAAAGTCTAGTGGTGGTTGTGTCATTACTTCATCGATGGGTAGAACATAGGCAACCATAACAACATCAGGTAAAGGCCTTTCTAGCGACACTACTTTGCTAACGGGTATGAACCAATTACTGGAATGAGGTCGTGATCAAGGATTCCTACCGATGGCTACGAAATTAGCTGATAGGAGTGGAAAATAAACAAATAGTCACCGCACCTTATGTTTATGCTGATTTGCTCATCGGAACATCAAGCACAACTTACTTGGAGTATTCATTCTCGTTGATGCCTAATCTTAAGTTATTGGAGGTTTCAATGGTAGGATGTTTGTTGGTTCCTTTGGGAGTGTTGGGATCGGGAAACGGGCTGGGTGGCATCTCAACAGGGTCTGGCTGTTTTCTATTTTAGTGTAGGTTCCCTAAGTCGTACAGGCTAACCGGACACTAGTGAAGGTTTATACCCTTGCGTAGTTTTCATAAAGTTGATTGGAAAGAAGAAAGAAAAACGCAAGCTAATGTGAATCAATCTGGACCAAAGCATTTCAAAAACATATCGGAGACAACCATTGAAAACTTTAAGCTATAAATATTAATGTACTAGACTGGAACCGGTATGCTCGATGTGACACATCATCTAGGATTTAACGTTTAGCATAAATAAGGTTAAGTAGAGAGCATTTATTTATGCTCTATCAAGTATTTATATGCTTCACATAACTGTTCGAGCAGGATTTTAGTGTAACTAAGAGTTAAGCTGAAAGACTTATAATAATTTATTTTTATTTTGTTGTAATAGTTCTTCCTTTATGTTTATTATTATTTTTTATTTCAAAAGTAATTTAATTAAGAAGACGGACTACCATGTAGCGTTCTTGTCTACTTTTATAACTAAAAAAAAAAAGAAAGAAATAGAATGTCAAATAGACTTTTCCATTTAAGAATGTTGGAGAGTCTATGGACAAATGGTCTAGTTTTGACTTTATCACTAACACACGCACACTGGTTTTTATACCTCAAGTCAAATTTGCCACACACCACCAAATTCCACACATACCACGAAGTCAAAAAACACATCCAGAAACCCCCCTCTCACACTTTTTAAGTTTTATTAAAAATAATAATAATAATAATAAAATAACCACAGCCCTTCCTTAAATTCCTAGCAGGTCCCACACTGCTTAGAATCAGTCACCCCCCAGCCTTAAAAGCTCGAAACGCGTCGTTTCGCACACCCTTGTCACAACTAACCATAGTTAAGACCACCAATCCAATCCAACTACAGTTAAAACTCCCCCATCCCCACTCTTTTAAAGAGCCAAAAACTTCGACCAGCAGAAGCCTTAAAAATTAAACTCCATAATAATATCAGAAAGATAGACAGAGCGAAGGTAATACTTGCACAGAGAGAGAGAGAGAGAGAGAGAGGCGGAGAGATAGTACGATGGCGTTTTATGTCGACGACGAAGAGGTGTGGAAATGTGAGAAACACCCCTCGAAGCGCCGCAAGACCGGAATCTGTCCCACCTGCCTCCGTGAACGCCTCGCCCTCCTCTGCCGCGAGTGCCACAACCCGCGCCCCTGCGCTTGCTCCTCCTCGGCCGCCGCCGCCGCCGCCACCTCTTCTTCATCCTCTTCCTCCTCCTTCTCCCTCTTCGGCAGCCGCCGCGTCGACAGAGGCGGAGACGGGGAAATCGGCCCCGTGTCCAACCTCATCGACAACGAGCCGTCCCTCCGCAAGTCCCGGTCCGTCGCTGTCCCGTTCTTCAGATCGCGGTTCGGAAGCGTCAGGGAGTCCGTCGACAAGCAGAAGCCTCCTGTGCCGGCGAACCGTGCCAAAAAGTCGTCCTTCTGGTCCGTTTTTAAGAGCAAGAAAGGCGGAGAGAAAGGCGGGGAGGGGGAAGGCGAGGGGCTGAAGAAGAACGACGCCGCTGCGGACTTCGATTATGAGAAGATCATGATGATGAGATCCAGATCGGTCAGCGTGCCGGTGGCGTCGAACTATAACGGCAGCGGCAGCGGCAGCGGCGGAGAGTTCCGGTCGCCGTCCCGACGGCGGTGGCACTTTCCGAGCCCGTTCCGGTCGTCGTCCAAAGTCGTTCAAGATCGGTCCCCAGTGTATAGAGGTTGAAGTTTTTCCCTTTTTACTTAAAAAAAAAAAACTATTGAGAAGAAAGAGAAATATCAATAAGATTTTTACCTTTTTAACACGAGGTTATTATGACATCATAGCTGGATTGGATATTTTCAAGTTACAGAAAGCAGAGTTTGTGTAATTATTGTTTATGCTTTTAGAATCATTGGAATTGTAATTTTTTGAAGCAGCATCTCATTATTTGATGGGATTGGTCCCATTTAACCAAGGGATATGAGTGTACTATGGGATTTTTATTCTGTGATGATGATTCAAGAAGTGACAATTCAATAATTTGGGTGGTTAGTCTTGATTTGGTTGGTTGAAATGATTGAATTGTTCATGGGGTCACCTCATCGGAATGTTGGGTGTACAATTTATTTGGGATGATCTTGCCGTATACATTTATCCAAGGATTGTATTTTATTTAGTCTTTAAAATTTAATGTCAATTTAGTTAAAAAGAATAAAGTAACAAGAGAGGTGGTGCACGACATCAAGAATTCACGGGACATGTATTCTCTTGATTTTAATGAAGCAGTGTCTTACGGATGTGGTTAAAGCGGGGCACCCTTCCATCGGAATTTTCATTTACGGGTCGAGGTTTTCCAAAGGGCATGGCACGTGGATGCATTGACATTATTATAGTTTTGTAACGTTTTGCTGCTCCGTGCTATTTTTTTATTTTTTATTTTTTATTTTAGGATGTAAAAGTTGATATTGATAATAATAATAATTAAAAATATATATACGATGAAGGGGGATCTTTCCTCAACTTCGGTGCCCACTCCTTAAACCATCATTGACTTTTGTGGCTTTTCCAGGAAATATGGGAAAGCCATCCATTGCTGACTGGTGGGGTGGTGAGGTTGGTGCATGAGGGAGGCTTAACTTACCACCACTAGATTCGTGACCAGTCTCGGGACCAAATTTATTACTTGGAAATTGTATCCCTTCTGACTAAATTTTAGCCACTCCGATCATTGAATATTGATGCGATAAGAGGTATAAAGTTATGTCCTATCTAACATGAAGATGTGAAGACGTTCGAGACCATTAATCTCGAATCACTTGATAATTTTAACAACAGTAATGAAAGAAGAATTTTGTTTACAAGACTTTGAAATTTAGAGAATTTTTGTCCTTTGTTACCTTTTTTGTGATACTAATTAATAAGCTTGCTAAGGCCATGTAAGGACTTGTTGATACAAGCTCATCAGTTGGTAGCACACAAAATAAAACAGCTACAATTTCTTGTTTTTTAGATTTCTGACTTTAAAACATTGGTGCATTTCAAATGACATTTTCTAGGTAAGCACGGGCATTTTTGTGTCACCCATTGTCACAATCATTTTAGTTGAAATTCAATCAACCTTTAGCTCGGTAAATTTGGTGGTGCATTCTGATTGGTTTGGTTAACCCTTTGATTACAAATATTACTGCTAAATGAACAAAATTTACTAACAAATTATCAGCAGTGTGTTACTTTAAAACTGCACATGGATTTGCAAAATATTTGTGGTTTTTAACATTACAATGTCTGGTCATTTTGTACTTTAATCATTTGAAAATAATTTTTGCTTGTTTAACAGTAAATGTTTGTGAATTCCAATGACCTAACACCTTTGGCTGACCGGTATCAATAACAAGAGTCTGTCTTCTTCGTTACATGAGTAACCAAACTAGTTTTCGAAGAACACCAAGTTCCAAAATAGTAATTATTAGGATATATCAAAAATTAAATTTATACAAGTCTTTGAGTCTCACCCTTAATTACACTGAAACCGTACTTTTTCAGTTTAACTGAAGTAGATTCAACATCTAATTGGAACTTTTTTGTTCTCTAACAAGAAAAAGAGCCTTTTTTTTTTGGGGACCTATTTTGTACTTGAAACAAATAAAAAATTTACAAAATAAAATTCCATTTAAATTGTATTACAAGTAACGTCAAGTAAAACTCAACATATAAATAACATAAATTCACTTTGACTATTGTTTGAACTCAAACTTCATTTCCTTAGTTGGAGGCATTATTAGTCACACGAGATAATTTCGGCTGGGGGACCAGGTATGGACCTGAATATATATATATATATATATATATATATATATATATATATATATATATATATATATATATATATATATATGTTGAGTATTCACATTAGTCCTTTTATGTCAGCTTGTTCTATGGCGTTAGCATGACAGTGTTAGCTAGTTATAGACGTCTAGGTTTTCGGGCACTTGTAGGCTCATAGCACAACGAGTAGTTATTAATGCTTAGCATTAGTATAGTGTCTAGATGGCTAAGGAAACATTAATAGGCCAGGTCAACCGGCGACGGGGGGGGGGGGTTGTCGTTGAGCAACTTTTTCATAACGTCATTTTTTTTTTTTCAAACGAAGAGTAGAAATATATAACGTAGTGTTTATATATAATCTGAATTTGTTATTAGGGTATGTTTGTGCCTTAGACGTGATATGTTACAAAATTGACAAAGTTTATGGTGCATTTGAGTCGCTTTCTTTGAAATGGATCATACATTTTTTTTATTGTACTACTGTATTAAGTCAGCAAAATTTGTTATATAATTGTCACCTAAATGAATTGATAGAGGAGTCATCATACGTTTAGGATAAATTTCATGCATAAAACTTATTAGTTATTCTGTATAAACGAAAAAGAAGAACTAATAGAGGAGTCGTCATACTTATAGGAACAAATTTCGTGCGAAAAACTTGTTAGTTATTTAAGTAGTTATTTTTGTTCATTTGATAGTAAAAATTGCCCACGTTGCCTTGTATATTCCAAACCATGAGAATGCACCGTAGCAAGACCATCCAAAAATCAATTTCCATGCGACATTCGAGCCGAATCCATTTACACGAAATTTTCCAAAGCCGGTTCGAGAACATGTAACCTAAACCGGTGATATGAACAAACATACATTCTATTATGCATTCTTAGTAGTTTGGAATATAGTATACATTCTAGTTTTACCGCTAAACGAGCAAACATTATTGAATGAGCAAAACTTATTAGTAAAATGACGAACCATGTGTTAAAATAGTGGGTCTAGTAAAATCACTTGTGAATTGCAACACATTGCTGGTTTTCAAAAAAAAAAAAATTACTATGTTTGATCATTTGATAATATTTTTTCGTTGTTTGATGATAACTTTTAATATACTCGTTCGACTAGATAGTACTATCGACTAGGCACAGTATAGCCTGACCCCAAAAGATATCGATACCATTTTTGTTCTAACGCCACCTCTTAGCAACTTTTATCAAGATTCTACCATCACAATCTATAGTGGACTTATTCACGTGCTTATGCTTATTGTTGGATTTAGAGATCTTCAAGAATATTTGAACCACCCGATCAAGAACAAAAACATCAACTTTCGATGCAAATTCCATATCAAAAATCCAGCACATGAATCAGAGTCCAAGATACCACCGAGAACCTGATCAACTCGTGATTAATTTTCTCATAACCCAGGTGTTATACACGTTCCAATGGCAAGGATGCGTTGACAAAGTACCCCGCAAGAGAACTGAAGTAAACCCATCTCCACTTTCTTTAATCTCCATTGCTTATAAATAAAAGAAACAAAGATTCGTGAAGGGCTCACCATGTGTTTTCAAACTAATATATTTGCTTTCTAAAGTATTCTTTTGACTGTAGTTGCTTACAGGAAGAATCTTCAACCAGTGTAGTACAATATTCTGTGTGCATAAACATAAATCAGTGTATGATAACTGTTGTAACCATAAACTGCTATTTAAGAAATTTAACCTCCTCATCATTCTCAATGATCTGCTAACATGGGCATCAACCCTCTGTGTGTGTGTGTGTGTGTGTGTGTGTGTGTGTATAGCCATGTATATGCATGTGGTGTGGCCATATAATTGAAAGATCTTAGAGGTAAAGAACAAGATTTTCTGATTATTACTAGTACTATCTTCTACGAAATTAAACAAGGTTTCGAAGTGTAATCATGATGGTTTCTTATGTATATTATTATGAATAATGCCAAGAACGGTAAGGCAAGAATCAACAGCCCAACCCCCATCAGTCTTGGCTGTGTTCATCAAGCTTCAATAATCCTATGATGCCATAATTGGAAATAATAATTCTCCACTCTGTCCTTAGCTAGAAGTTAATTTAGTTCAGTCAATATAGAATGCAGTTTTATGAATCTGGAATAGTTGTTGAAGATTTGAGCACTGTTAATGCAAGTGGCGAATATTTGGAAATTATTTGTTGCAATGAAAGACGAAAATCTCAATAAAGGGCACCCCTACCTCCCACCAAATAAGAAACAATAACAAGAAAGTTGCAAGTGTTTTTTGCAGTTTATTGCTTTTTTTTTGTCAAAAGATATTTTAGATAAATGCACTAAATAGAGATATACTACGCTTCTAGAGGCGAGAATATATTAGGAAAATTTAAAAATGCTAATTTCATGAAAATGACGTCCACACTTGTGCAACTCGCTTGCCTGCTATGTAACTATTATTGACAAGTAACTAACTGCACACAAAAATTCAAATCATTGACGATATCACTTAAGATCGATCACAAACTAAAGATATATATTTCTAGCGTCAACTAACGGGAGAATATATCAAAAAATAAAAAACTTCAAATACTAATTTTACTGAATATGTCACTCACACTCATGCAATTTGATTCCTTACTTTGTAAGCTTTATTGATAAGTAAATTAACTGTTTATCGAAATTCAAATGAATAACAAAATATATATAAATATATATATATATATATATATATATATATTATAACTTACTACGGCGCGAATCAAATCGTAAGTTACATAGATTAAAAACTATGTCCTTAAATGTCACACAAATGACTCATTTATGTTACATCTAGTCCCAGACATATGTGAGATGGATTAGATTGCAAATTATTGAGGTTAGGAGAAAGCTTTTGAGATTTTTTTTTTTTTTGGATTAAAGCTCTAGGATAGTGCTTAGCGACAGGCTAGATTTGCCACAGAAACATAAAGGCAGAAAAGGATCTGACACAGTTAAGCTTTTGAGGACACGGCCAAAGCAAAGCAGGACAAGCTAGCAAGTAATACATGCAGACCAAGGACCCAGAATCTGCCGAAGCTCTTGCTTGTAGACTTAGCAATTACAAACAACTGCTCTCATGTCCTATTTGAAGGAGACGCACAAGATAACGTTAACTGGCTTAACAATCATGAGATGCCTCCCAACCGGAAAAGCTCCTTCACCATTGCAAAAGCCAAAAACTCAATTTTTTAACAGGTCTTTTTGAAAGTAAGCAGGTTTGTAAATAGTTTAGCTCACGACCTGACTAATAGGACTGATGTCTATAACTCTTTTAGTTTGGTTCCCTCTCATCCTTTTGCTCGCTCTTGTCTTTGGATGAAAATATAATCCAAAAGCCTCATTTTGTATTCTCTGATTATTAATGCCAAGACTTGATTGGTGGTGGTGGTGGGGGGGGGGGGAGGATACATGCAGAACAAAAGGATCGAACTACTAGTTCTAGGTTAATTCAAACTTCAAAGGAAAGCAACCCATCACATTTGAGGTGGCAACATCATCCACTTCAATAATGTTGTTTAATACCAAATAAGATAGCGATTGGTAAAACTTTCATTTTTAGTTTTTTATTTTCAAAGAAACAAACAAAAATCAAAGCCAGTTAAATTTTTTTTTTTATAAATATAAATGGGTGTTTGATTATCCAATTTTATTTTGAGTTTTTTCTTTGGTAGTGGTTTGCGGTGGCCGTACTGGCCGCCGGTGGACAGTGGTTGCCGGTCGCAGGCGGTGGGAGGGTGGTGGTGGTCTCAAAATAAAAAACAAAACTAAAAACCAAAAATTCTTTTTTGGAATTTTCAAAAACAGTCCTGTTTTAAACACTGATTTTTAAAATTGAAGGAAAAAAAGAAGAAGAAAAACTGTGTGCAAAACGCGTTTATTTTTTCTAATTTACAAAATTAAAGAAAAAACTAGAAAAATAAGTGTTACCAAACGGAGCCTATTAAAGACATACCAATTAATTGTCTACCCTCGACAATTTTGAAGATGAACAGTAAACCATTTAGGGCACAAACATCATAAATGCTGGGCACCATTTAGGGCAATTAAAGACAAATTGCAATATATTAATACCAAAGTCAATACATCATAAGAAAAGACTTAAATATAAGTCATGATTTGTTTGAGATGTTACACTGTGCCCTTCTTTCTTCCGATTCTTCCTTTGTACAATTGTATCCTCTCCTTAGCTTGATGATAACTGAATTGTAACCGCTGAAAATCGCCTGTTGACATCACACTTAACCGCTGTTGATTGTTTTCTAATAAAGACAGTTGTATGAAAATCATCTCTATACTTCCTACAAACAGGCCCAAGGTTCTACATGCTTTAACTGCTATTAATCGCCGCTTACTATTAATAGCCATGTGTCACAAATCTTCATTATATACCACTTAAATCATTTAAGTCAATTTAAAATACAATGGCTTGTGACTTAAATTTTGGGTCTCGTAATCCACCCAACACGTGTCCAAACCTCATCAATCACGCTAAAAATTGTAATCTACATGCTAACAGTAATCTAGCTTCCAAAGCATAACTTGAAAACTTTCAGATACATATACATGTACGCAAGGATTACTCTTTCATTTTCTATCATAATTGTGTGGGCTAAAAAAAAGAATATATCTATTAGCCCAATCTTAGTTGATCGGCATGGCTTTATCATGCGTCTGATTTCGGACTATGTGTGCGCATGAGTAAGCTGAGACAAGCATAAGGTTTTCCGAGTCTAAATCATAAAACTTATCGAGCAAATTGTAATTAACTTTGCTTGTTTCTCTCCGGTCGATTCATATATATGTGGGATTAAGTATTGAACTCAAGAAATATTGATATTTTGTATTGTCTTTTATCCACTCATGCTCAATACTATGCAAAAGAATTTTCAAAATATTCAAAATTGTTTTTTTATTTTTATTTTTAATTTATACTTAAGCAATATATGATCAATCGCAATGGTACAAGCAATTGGCCCATCAACGTGCAAACCTCTTCTGCCTTAATCTTTCAAAGTTACTATAATATAGATGCCAACGGAGTGGGTTCGCAGCATGCGCGGGCATGCCACAAAGAATATAATCCGAGTTAGAAGTCAAGTGTATTAATGTGGAATAGAGGAATAACTAAACAAGGGTAGAGAACAAGGCTTCCCGGACAAAGTAGCATTGGAGCGCGAAGGCACGGGGTGAATACACAGCAACAGTCATAGTCCAATGCTTAGGTCTAGAATCGGGGTCTTAAGTTCGAAGTCCAAGGCAGGGTCCTTGTGTTCTCTCTCTAAAATCCTTTAGCTCTGCAATTCTAGTGTGAAATGTGACATGATTTCCAAAATCCTTTTAAAAAGAATTCTCAAGTCTCCTATTTATAGGGATAGAGAAGGTGATGTAATCAAGCTACAATGGCACTCCCTGGGAGTGACACCTTAACGTAGGGGTCACAATGTCGATGCTCCAAGGACTATCAGATTGCATATTCACATTACCTGCCTCAAACAGCATCGCTCTGTTTGTCAAAGAAGAATGGGTCACACAGTGCAGCTGTCGCCAAAGAACCCCTTGATCTAGCTACCAGTCCAAAGCCCATGCTGAGTCCTATAAGGGGCGTAAAGAGACACAATGAACCTGGCAGTGGTAGATAAAGGTCCTTACACCCAACTATTAGGCAGACTAGGCATCATGCCCTCCATAAATCTCTCCCGACTCGGAGTGACCTAGGGATCATAGTTCTTAGGGTGCGATAAAGAGCCCCCAATGCCAGAGCACGTAGACTAATGACACAGACACCCTAGCAGAGGCAGTTTCCAAGAGGAGTCACATATCGAGTGGGTGAGTCCTTGTGCCGAACCACTCAGAGCACCCCGAGGCAGTGTCCTAGAGGAGTCACCTACCAGACGGGCGAAGGTAATGTACAGTGGAAGTCGCCTACCCGACACACCACTGTAGTTTTCAGTGGAAGTCGCCTACCCTATTGGATGTGGTCCCGAAGAAGTTTCCTACTAAGCGAGAATGGATTTTTTTCATGCCGGAGCACTCGAAGCTCCTTGGCGACGATAATGTCCTGGAGGAGTTGGCTCTCCCACAGAGAGTTCTTGTATCGGAGCATGCTAAGGTGGTATCTTGAGGAGTCGCCTATCCAACAGGCCGAAAACAGTGTCCTGAATGAGTTGTGTACTAGACGGGAGGGGAGTCCTCATGCTGCTGGAGCACTTGGAGCTCCTTTATGGAGATTATGTCTCGGCATGCCAACATAGTGTCCCGAAGGAGTCACCTAACTGAAGGATGTTGCACGCTACAAAGAGTGGGTCGAAGCATGTTACATGACCAAGGCAAGGTGTGCATCGTGTGTTAAAGGGACAGACTAACGTCGAGGTTGAGGTAGTGTGACAGAATGTTGAGGAGCGTGACTATATAAATAGAGTAACATATGAGTATGGTGGGATATGTGTAGTGTCGGGACCATGCTCAATGGAGATGGTGTGGGGGCACAGTGACTAAGTGATGTGTGGGTGCACAAGACATGGTGACAACGCATAGGCACAACCAGTGTTGTTAAAGGCGCAGGCGCACCTAAGGCGCAAAAGGTCTTTGGAGCCTAGGCGCAGGCGCACGCCTTTTCGAAGCGAGGCACAATATTAAAATAAATAACTAATAATAATAAGACACAAAATAATAAATTATGTAAAAAAAAAAAACATGACAATTAACAAACTTTCAAACACTAGAAAAAGTTTCAAATTTCATCACATCATAATCTAACAAGTTTCCAACATAAGATAAGTCTTAAATCCACTAAAAATAACAAGTTTCCAACATAAGATAAGTCTGCATCAAAGGGTGCAAGAGAGAAATAAATGAAATGTAGCCGGTCACTCTGGAGAGGTGATAATTAATTAGGATTTATTATATAAATATTTAATCTATAATCTTGGTTATTTAAATATGACAAAGAAGGTGATTCATGGAGAAAGTGTGGCATTTTAAAATGATTGAGAGAAATTGAAAGAGAGAGAGAGAGAGAGATTAGAGGAAATTGACAAATATACATATATGTATATATATATATATATATATATATATATATATATATATATATATATATATATATGGAATAAGATAAAAGGAGTAAAAAAAGAGAAGAGGAAGAGAAGTCAGGAGAGAGAAAGAGATAGGACAGCCGGCCCTAATTGGGCAGCGCCGCTCCTGTCTCTGATTGCTCCACGGCCGGCCACTCTCCATCGCCGACCAACTCACAGCAGCCCCATCCCCGGCGAGCAACTCCAGCTGCCCCTTCACCGAGCCTCCGCGACCGCCGCGCCACTTTCACCCCCGCACGAGATTTATCACCGGTGCCATCTCCGGTCAGCCCCTTATTTCCGGCTACACCTACGGTTGCCGGCGCCCAAATCCCCGTAGTGTGGCCTTCATCGCCGCTGCTTTATTCTGTCAACTCCATTGCCGGCGCTTTCGTGCTTCCACTGAAGGCACCATCAACCGCCACGTCAAGCAAACACTGCTGCCGACCACCCATTTGGTCCCTAATGGTCTGTTCAGCCAACGCGCCTGGATTTGCGCCTCCACCACCGCTGCGCGCCTGGCGCCCAGGCGCCTAGCCTCACTAGGCGCGCGCCTTCTTGAACGCGCTGCGCCTAGGCCTAGGCGAGGCGCTGAGTGCAAGCCTAGCCGCGCCTTGTGCCTAGGTGCGCTTTTCATAACACTGGGCACAACCGAGGGAAATAATGCTGGGGGCATGTATGAGACAAAGGGGCGCTCTGGCATGCCCAAACATTATGGTGCTCAGGCATAAAGACAAGTGTTATAGAGACAGACGTCTTGTCAGGGGCACATGACACGGAGAGATGCTTTTGCATAGTCGGGCATCGTGGGGCTCGGGCGCAGGGACAGGGTGTTGTGTCTTGAGCCCGTAATGCAAAGTCTGTGCTCTGGCATGGATGAGCATTGTGGCGCTCGAGCGCGGTGACCGAGATCATAGAGCATGGAATTTTGAAAGGAAGAAGATATTAAGAGGTGAGGCAAAGGGATCCCCAAAGGGTAAAGCAGGGGATTTCTTAAGGGGTGAAGCAAGGGAGCCTTCAAGGGATGAGAAGAAGAGTCTAGGAGGAGAGGAGGCCAAGGATGGGGAACTCCTAAGGGACAAGTAAAGGGAGACCTCAATAATGAGGGAGGCTCTGATGGGCAAGGAGCACCCCACGGGGCAAGAAGCACCCCAAGGAGCAAAGGCTAACGACCTTGAAAGACGGAGGAGGCCGACCCTCAAAATGGGGAGGAGGCCGACTCTTAATCGAGTGGCCCGCAGTCGACTCCAACACCTAAAGGGTATTTTTGTGCTAGAAGCGTGGCAGTGACTTAATCATACACATAGGATTAACCGGCTTTGCAGCATCGAACTTTAATTGTTGAACAATTGTTTGCGTCCTGCGAGAGCAGGACCAAGAGTGATGGTGTACAAGCAGGATGGACTAGTAAATATTATTAGAACTAATCTTCTTTACCAGTTGAACTACCTAGGGCCTATGTAGTCCACATCGTTGGTGACGATGGATTACCACTCCATAAAAGAGTGAAAGTTATCCAACTATACTGTCCTCTGTAGAATAAAATATTACATTTTCAGAGGTCCCAGTTTATTTAAAGCATGAAAAAGAAGTTTGATAAATATATCAGGTTGATGCGGGAGCGCACTACTAAAGCTGACCTAAGAATTCTCTTTCCATCCAACAATTTTTTTTTCATCTATATAAATAAACACCAACCATAGAAGACCTAAAATAGCAGGAACTTGCACAGTTTACCTTATTTTCTACTCCAAAACAGTCTAATCTTTTTGGTGGTCCTGGTGGATAGTCTACTTAATCTTTGGTGTTTCAGGGGTTTGACATGACAAAGACGCACGCACCCAGAATTTCGTCAATCCCCATGCAAAAGCAAGCAAGGATCTTCGTGGGCCGAGAAACAGCTCACATGGTGGGGATACAGAAATGCCAACGACCCCGCAACCCTACACGTGAAGCTGTCTCTATCTCCTTGGTTGCACGTTAAACTCCTTTCAAAACTTTATCCTGAAACCCTTTTCCTTCACCCGATTTCAATCTCTTCCCCCCCCCCCCCCCCCCCCCCCCTGCCGTCACAGCTTTTGAAAGGTAGCCATGTCGAGACAGGCGCTGCATGTACCCACAAGCAGCCCTATAAAGAAAAGGTTCAGAGAATGTGTGTGTTTACATGTGCATGGCGACAGACATCCGCACACACTCACACAATCCAGTGGCTTCGAGGAAGACAGTACGTGGGAGGCCAGGCCAGGTTAACCTTACGTGCCCATGAGCATGGATTTCACGGAACACAAGATGCTATTTTGAGCTACGTATTTTTTTCTGGTTGGTGTCCAATGGTTTGCCACGCATGGAACATTGTTCCCCTTTCTTTGTAGTTCTTTTCTCTGTACGTGCCGATCTAAGTCATCGCGAGCCTTTCAGACTATTTGGTGGCCAAGTACTTATTGAAATATATGGCATCAAAGAAGCTGTAAAAACAGTCAGTTGTTGTCAAGAGAGAAATTTTGGCCATTAACCAAATACCTACATCAGCATAAAAGAACATTTATTAGTTGCCGAATAAATTAGGTGGTGTTATTTTTTTCTTAACACTTTAATGATCATTGTGATATTAACAAAATTTTAATATCACTAAAAATATTTAACAATCATGAATTGTGACTATATAACAATTAGTGATATTAAAATATTAGACGCCTACTAAGTACTTTTATTACTCTCAGCCTTCTGTAGTTTGTCATTGTGTTACATAAAACTCACTTCCGTTTGGAAACCATTAAAAAATTAGGAAATTTTAAATTTAGGGCTAATTATACTTATGTCCTTGAGGTTATGGGGTAATTACAGTCAAGGACACAAAGTTTCAAAATGTAACATTCCGTAGTTTGGACAAATTACACTTGTGTCCATTGACCAAACGGAACCCTAAAAATCCTAACGGTTTTAACAAAATGACTTTATTACCCTTATGTTAGAAAATTGTTTTTTTTAAATGCCATTGTCTCTTTTTTGAAAAGAAAATCAATAAAGAAAAACCCTATTTTTTTTACTCTCTCTCTTCCCCCACCCTTTCCCCACCCACTTCGCAGCCACCCACACCCCCGCCCTTCGCGGCCCCCCCGTCGCCGCAACACCCTCCCCTTCCCCGGCCACCGCACCCACCCTCCCCCTCCCCCTTCGCCGCACAGCTTTTTTTCCTTTCATCGAGTCGCACAGCTTTCTCTCCTCGACGACCCAAGAAATGACGACGACCACTCCTCCCCCTTCCCCATCGCCTCTGAATTAGAAGGCTATAGATTGATTCGTTGAGAAAAATATTGAATTGAATTGAAATGGGGTTTAGAGAAAGAAAGGGCTGCCGGCGGTGTCTCAAAGGCGTGGGTTTGCCAAGGGGTTGCCGGCGGCGTATCGGCGGTGTGGGTTTGCCAAAGGGCTTGCCGGCGTGGTGGGGTGGGGTGGGTTTGCCAAGGGGCTTGCCGGCATGGTAGGGTGGGACGAGTCTGCCGGATGGTGGGCCGAGAGAGGCTGTCGGCTGCGTGGGGTGAGGGAGGAGGCTTGGGCTGCTGCCGGCGGCGAGATCAGTGGAGAAGAGAAACCCTAATGTTCAAATTAGGGTTTCAAAACCCTAATTTTCAAATTAGGGTTTCAAATCCTCCTAATCAAAAGCTTAATTTGCAAATTAGGGTTTTAAAACCCTAATTTTTAAATCAGGGTTTCAAATCCTCCTAATCAAAAGTTTAATTTGCAAATTAGGGTTTTGAAACCCTTATTTTAAGGTTTCAAAACGCAAAATTTTAAATCAGGGTTTCAAATCCTCCTAATCAAAAGCTTAATTTGCAAATTAGTTGTAAACCCTAATTTTAAAAAATTAAGGTTTAATTTGAAAATTATAAAAATTATTTAGGATATACTGTACAAAGGCAGTATTGCCATTTTTAAAAATGCATAATGATGAACAGTATACTTTTTGGATGGAACCCTAACGGATGGATACGGGTGATACATTTGAAACACTTTTGGTTATTACGATATACCAAAATGCTCTTAAGTCTTCATCCTCTTTCTTACCAGAAAAAGCCCAGTCATGGGTTGTCGATGCCTAGCCACTGCCCAGACACACACACACACACACACGTCGATGAAAAATACACACTACACACACGGGCGGGCACAAACACCCCCCTCCCCCCTGTTGCCCCACCGTCGCCGCCCAAAACAAACCCACCACCGACAATCTTTAACCACAACTACCACTACCCCACCTCTCATGATTGTCCTGCCACCAGCGTCCAAAACAAACCTACCGCCACTGATCTTCAACCATAACCACCACTGCCCCACCACCAAAAAAAACCCGCAATTCCTGAACTTCAACCACAACTACCACTATGTTATCCCTAACGATTGCCTTGCCACCATCGCCTAATTAAAACAAACCAAGCATTGCCTATCTTCATCCATGACCACCACTCTATTGCCCTACCACCACTGCCTGAAGCAAACCCACCATTGCCCCCAGGCCAAAGTTACACATCTTTTGATCTGTAACCACCTAACCCCCATCTCAAAAATTCACCTACCCGAAGCCAATCAAGGTAGATCTTGGAATAGTGGTTGGGTTGTAGATCCGACGTTGATGGTTTCACTTTTGGTGATGGTGGCAGGACAGGGGGGATAGAGGGATGACAACGATACCGTGGTGGTTCACTAGTGTGTGTGTGTGTGGTAAATGGTGTTTGGAGAGGAGGATGGCATATTGGGAAAATAAATTTGTTTATGAGGGGTGCTAATGTCTTTTTATTGATTATGTTAACTCCGTTAACTGAAAAATAAAAAAATATATAATTTAGTGTAATGAAAATATTTAGTAAGCGCCGTGTGAAGTTTTTGGTAAACATTAAGATTGTCGTATGTAATTTATCCTAAACAAAATCTTGGAGAAAAGCATATATGAAGTGAGGCCCAAATGCAAATGCTGTCTCATTTTGGTGAGAATTAGAATGGGCCAACCCACTTACGGTAAGAACTCAAGCCCAAGCCCACTGAGAAAAATCGTCCCCAGTCTCTCCAGTCCGTTGGTTGGTTGCAAATCTCTGAACAGAAGGCAGTAGAAAATGCCCGGCGGCACCGACGGATCGGACCGAACCCTGATCTTCACCTACGGCACCCTCAAGCGCGGCTTCGCCAACCACTCCCTCATGCAAGCCCTAATCTCCTCCAACGACGCCGTTTTCCTCGGCCAGCACCGCACCGACATCAAGCTCCCGCTGGTCTGCGGCCCCCACGGCGTGCCCTTCCTCCTCAACCTCCCCGGGTCGGGCCTGCACCTGATCCGCGGCGAGCTCTACTCCGTCTCGACCCGAGGCCTCCGACACCTCGACGATCTCGAGGGCATCACCCTGGGCCACTACGAGCGGCTCCCGATCCGCGTAATTCCTGCCGAAGATGACGGAACTCGTGGTGGCAACGCGACGGCGGCGGTGGAGGCGGAGGCGTACTACGCGCACCGGAGCTTTGCGGAGGAGATGTGGAGGAGGAGCGGCGGGGTGGGGTTTGGGGAGTACGCGGTGGATGCGGCCAAGAAGTATGTGAAGAGGGAGGCGAGGCCAAAGGACCGGAGCTTCTTGGACGAGATTCGGTTGTTTTGTTCGTCGAATTGAGCGGAGTCGGCATGAGTGATCAATCGCGGCTGTGATCAATGTACGTTGATCTTCGATTGCGATTTGATTAATTGATTAATTGCATGATTAGGGTGGCAGCGTAGTGATTTAGTTCTGTTAATATTATGTTTGATTGGTCGGACATCATTTGCAAGTGGAATAATGATAGTCTGCCTGATTGATTCCTACTCAGTTGAATACGCTGACATAGTATTATAAGAGTATGTTTAGAGGTATCTTAGTGATGGAATCTCTTAGTTGTGCCAGAATGTCAATACTGATTTAAGCATAGTGACTTTGTTTGAAGCGAGATTACGCGTATCTCTCTGAGAAGCTACTCCCTTCCTCTGTGCCTTGCTAAGCGAGTGCTTGGACTTTGCACAAATGTTCAGGAATTCGTAAAATTATTTGAGCTTTCCATTTGCACCCTTGTTTCTTTTTGCACTCGTGTCATTGAGACTGGCACTCTCTTTTCTCTTTCTCTATGTGCCTGTATACAGCTACTAATGCGTACAAAAAATGGTCAGCTCCATAACTGCTAACGCGATCAGATCCTTATCGTTAGCATTGTCTGATTCACCGTCTCAAACTCTGGTACACCCCCAACCTTTTTTCATCAATGCCATAAAGGACCATTCTCCAGTCTGTCATCTTAACAGGATCTAGACAAAATTATTATCAGTCTGAAGCCAATGGAAGGGTAATCTACTAAATTGTCCATTCATTGTGATTCATGAACAAAAAGAAAGTTGATACGCACCAATCACCACTCGGATTGCATTAGTCAAAATCAAATTAATTCCAATTCAAAATAGGAAAGGAAAGATAGTTCTTCAGACATCCAAAATTAGGGATGATGGTCCCCCTCAATACATAATCGCCTCTCAGAATGCCTAGGCAAAGACCCACCCATGCCTAGTCAAACGCCAAGCGACACCTTGATGCCTAGTCGAGCTCCTACCCTCGCCTTCCACTTAATCGTGTGAATCTCCATGCCAGCTATAATCGGAACATTTCTTCTTCCACGATCATTCAAGTGACTGAGACAATGGTAGTTGGTGTCACTTCGAGGTGGCCAAGATTTTAGCCTAAATTTGTTACATGGAGGTGTCATGGGGTTGTTGCAATATGGTGCAACAATTTATTATGATTGTTGCCTGGGTGTAAGGCTGCTCAGACTGGTGTAGGTGGAGGTGGTCGGAGGGAGGCAGTGGCGGCGGTGGTCCAAGAGAGAGAAAGAAAGAGAGAAGGGCTTAGATTGGTGGGAGATTAGTACCAGTGGAAGTAATGGTAAGGCAGGTGGCGGTGGACATCTGGGAAAGCGAGGAAGGGGCGATCGATGTGGAAGCTGGTGGTGATGGAAGGGATCTGCATGTGTGTCAAACAGAGAGATACAGAGGAGTGGAGAGATAGAAGAGAGGTTGTGAAGGCAAAGATAGAGTTTTCTGTAAGTTTTGTAGCTTGAAATGGAAACTCACCTTTGTTTCAGGACATCCTCAAATCGGAAGGAGCTCACTTATTTGGAGACGGAAGGAGTACATCCTTAAACTATGGTAGAGCTCTAATTTTCCCTTTTTGACTTGGCGATGTTGCTCTGATACTACTATCCATCTAGAGCACATGACAAAGCAGATTGATCAAACTTCATTCTCGAACTTGATGGTTAAGGGATCCTATGGTTAGTTGTTAACCACATTGCTCGATCACTCCTTGTGAGGAAAAGCGTGCAGGAATAGATCAAATAATCACGCCATGCAGGAATAACCCTACTGCATTCTTGAGCTTTAGTGCAGAAGCTCTGGCCACTGTAGGTCTAGATTGCATGCACACGCTAGTTCTTGCACACTCTAGTTTGTTATCAGAACGAAAGTTCCCCCGAAAGCAGCGTATTCATAAACCCGTAATCATGAGTAACTTCTTATTTGCAGCAATTTAAAAAGGTCCCTATACCTGTTTTATTGCATCTGAACCCACTTCCCGGTTGATGCACCACAGGAATCGAGGTTACGTGATTAC
This sequence comes from Escallonia herrerae, assembly GCA_033070095.1. Classification (NCBI taxonomy): domain Eukaryota; kingdom Viridiplantae; phylum Streptophyta; class Magnoliopsida; order Escalloniales; family Escalloniaceae; genus Escallonia; species Escallonia herrerae. The sequence goes on from JAVXUP010000360.1 coordinate 405,711, forward strand.
ATGCACATTTGGAGCTTATATCAGCTATTTATTTTATTCACATACTACGTTACAAGCATCATAGTACCTTATTTCATAACCCTCGATTAGCTATGTTTGATATGTTAGTATCAAACATATATGACCCTCACTATCTTTGTTTCATCAATCGCACAAATGCAACCTTCAACACATTCAAAGAAGTCCTTGCATAGTTGAGATTGTTCGACCATGTTGACAAGGCTTGTTAAACCTTGATGTAGTTGCAAATTACCTCACCTGCCGCAGAGTTCTCCATAGTCTGCTGCTGACTTGAGACCCGACTGATTGATACTTCTAAAGTAGTAGCATCAGTATTTAGTTGAGATGTATAGCTAGAAAAAAGAGCTTACTGGACAGAATTCAGAATGCCATATATTTGCTATGATAAGCAAGCATTGTACGTGCTTAGAAGCTAAGGTATAAACACTATGAAGGATTATGATGTGCAATACTACTAATGTTAGTTTTGCAGATCATAAATGTGATATCACACGCTGCGTTTTAAGGCGGATGAAGATCCCACTTTGGCTGTGTACTAGCGGAGGTCCGGGGCCATTTGTGATATAAGGCTAAGTTGAATCTTGTCCCACATCAGGAGTGGGAGAGAAAGAATTTGGTTATAAGATCTTGTCAATGAACTCTTAAACACCTATTGGCTAGCCCTTTTGATAGAGGTAATGTCCTGCCATGAGGCCATGGACCAAGTCGTTACAAATGGTATTAGACCAATGCCTGGCCCTAGGGATGTACCAAAGTGTTGCCCTAGGGGCACTAAAGGAGGGTGAATTGTGAAATCCCACAATCCTTATGTATTAGGGAGGATCGAGATCCCACATCAGCTCAAGGGGGGTGGATTGTGAAATCCCACACTTGTTGTCTACTAGGGCTGATGGGAGATCTCCATCGGCTATGGACTCGTGGAGGTCCTTGGCTATGTGTGATGTAAGGCCCTCGGAAGTGGGTGAGAGGATTTGACCGTATAAGACCTTTCAATGAACTCTTCACCGCCTATTGGTTGGCCTCTTGAGGGAGGCAATGCCCTGTGGTGGGTCGTGGGCTGATTTTCCAGTGAACAAAATTGTTATGTTCGTCTGCATCTTTTCATGATGAATATAGGTTAGTAGGTATAGGGAAAACTGAGTGTGGGAGGTCTCCTTAGGTGAATTGTCTATGATGCCTCGAAGCTACATTATCTTTCATTAGTTTTTGTTTCTGGTTTAACTTTGGCTTGAGCTAGTGACAATTGCACTTCTGCTGATACTCGAATTAGGATCCTACGAAGTACGTTACAGGTGCAGGTGGCCGATAAAGGCCTCTTTTGTCGTCATCTCGCCTTTTAGATACCTTTTAACTGACAAATGGAAGCCTTTCTTGACCACTTGCACCTTCATTGGTCCCCCAAATTCAGGAAATCTGGAATTATCCAAAGAATAATAATTCAGGAAAACTGCTCCTCTCAACCTGCATCACTAACAGCAGAGCCACCACCCACAACCAACAGCACAACCGACACTACCAGCACTGACATCAAAGACAAGAACTGGTTATAATTCGGTAATGCATAACTTCATAGATCCAACTTCTGAATATGCTTTATCTGCCGAATTGATGGCAATTGGTTTTTAGACTTCATCCTGATGTAAAAGTAAGATTAAAATTGATTTTTTTTTAAAAGAAGTACCTAGTCTGGGGCCTTTACTTGAAAGTTGCCCATTTAAGTTTCTTGGAAAAATTGACAGTATGACTGTGCAGTGATGGAATTGACTCGAGGTGTTAACTTGACACAAGTGCAACTAGCACCATTGCTGGAAAACGGGTTGCAGCCCTCAGGTTGAACGACGGTACATGTAACGAGTAAAAAGTTGTTACTTTCCTACTCCCTAGAGTTGCTGCATGCATAATGGGTTCATTATATTACTGTACTCGGAAGAGGTAGGCAATGAGTTTGTAGCAAAATGTAGCGTGTGTTACTCTAGTAACCTCGGACCTAGATGTGGAACCTCACAAGAGGGGCTTAGATGACTCATCGTCGATGGGTTGGAGAAATGTAAGCATGCGGCCTCTTTCCACATCTAGGATAATTGGGGCAAATGAAGGACAGGTCTCATAGGATGCCATATCGGCTAGATAGGGAGATCCTGAGATATGCTTGACAATGTTAAGACGTCTCAGTTCAACTTCCAAATGAAAGTCTTTCGGTTCTCGATGGTGAAGGGCCTAAGCAAGGACGCTAAGACATAAAGGAGAACGATTATGGCGCCTTGTCCTGATTGTTTGGTTTTGTCCTTCCCTTTTAAAAATACACCTACGCTGGAGACAACACCACTTACGCTAAACAGCTTCACCCCCATTCAAGCAGTCCTCTTTTCCTACGGTGTGAGATTCAATGCTATTTGTTTCGTTTTGTCCCATTAAATTGTGTATAGATCCAATTATGAGCCGAGCCTGAACAATTTAGTTCGTATAATCAAACTTGAGTGTTCAGTTTTGCTTGACGACTGGATCTTAACAAGTTTGCTATGCGCCGAGCTTGAACAACTTGGCTCGTCTTATCAAATTTGCGTGTTCAGTTTTGCTTGACGAGTGGAACTCAAAAAATTCGCGAGCTTTGAATTGGTTAATTAAGCTTGCGTGTCAATGTCGAGTGAGCCTTTAACCAAGTTAACCAGCTGAACTTATGAATTCTTTGAACTCATACTTCCACCCTTCTACTCGATCAACCGACCAAAGTAAGAATGCGAGGGAAGATGACTACCAAATAAAGTTACATCCTTTTTGGTGCCAAAAACAGTTGTATAACACTTTAACAAGATACAGTTGGAGCTTAAACAATATGTAGGAGTTTTATAGAAAAGATGTCGACCTTTTAACTTGCGCTTGGCTTAGTTCAATAGCTTTGAACACCCAAGTTTCAGTTTAATGAGCATGTTTATGTACAAAGTTGCTGGTTCTTGTATTACAAACTAACGAAAGAGTTAAATGGCCTACGGAATTTCCTTGGGTAAGTATCTAAGGTCCCTCCTCTTCTTCCCCTATGGCGACTTGAAAGATAATCAAGCGGGAACAAAAGTGGATAGGATATTGGCTTTGTTGAAAGGAGGCGACCTCCATATATTTGCAGACAGCAAGGTACTACATTCACGTCTCTTTAAATACCGGTTCAAACGCAACCAACTTCAACTGGGAATTACAATCCACAAATGACATGACTTGTTTCAACAAAAAATAATATTATGAACATGTAGCCATCATCGCGTTCTCGCAGAAACATGAACTGAGCTATGGAATATCAAATAAGGTGTTAACGCAACCCCCCCCCCCCCCCCCCCCCCCCCCGAGAGAGTGTTTCGCACTGAGCAGCCCCGATGAACGAAGTTCGATCAAATAGGAGTAACATGTTTTCTTGTCCGTTTTTCTCCTTGGGAGATGGACGATTTCTATGGGCGAGTAGGATTGCCCAAAGTGATGGGCTCTAAGCCTCGACCCAGCCTTATTCCTTGGATTTAGTTGGTTTTTGTCTTGCTGGACTTGTGGTAGAGAGGCCGGGCTGGATACTATTGTTCATGTTCTTATCGTTGTTACTATTATTTCTTGTTATTATTGTCATACTATTGTTAATATAGTCATTGCCATGGTCATCATGGTCCCATCATCGTGATTATAATCAATTTTCATAATTATCTTAAAGCACGTGAAGACATGACGAAATATTGTTCTTCCCTTTTTAGGTACAAATAAACATGGCAAAAAAATTCGGAAATTTTGGTGGTGTTGGCAACGAAAACTAAAGGCACATCTAATCCTCTAGCTTGATTATTGCATATAGCCTATGAAATCAATGTCCAATAAATGTTCCCAAGCGCATAACGCAAAAAAAAGGGTTCAAAATACATGATTATATTCTCGAAAGTATTGGTATAATAAGTTGAGTAATGCTGGTTGCTGATTAAATTAATGCGATTTCTGTGCCGAGTATTGGGGATTCCTAAACCCCTGTATTGCCTAAAGCGATTGGGTTCCAAGATTTTATGTTTGAAGGCAAGTGTTTTAAGAAAAATCTCAGTTTATAGGTTCTAGTTGCTACAAGAGGTATACAGTTTGCTTGTTTCTGCACTTTCGTTTTGGAAGTCGTCACTGGTGATGTAGTCTTGGAAGAGGCATGGGGGTGGTAAAAGGAATCCACTAGCCAAGCAAAGCAAGATGGAGAGGTCCCATCAAGGAGGTCTTGCATGTGATTTACCTAATGCAGCATTATGTTCATCCATTCTGTTTACTGAATGTAGGTAAGCTTGTACTGGGGTTTCAGAAGATTGGGTTAAGCCGCTATTTCTTTTGCCTTTTCACACTGGAGATAGTCATTGAAGGCCCATGCATTGCATCCCACTATAGTCCCTTTCTTAGATTAGAACTAACATGATCTCATGCACATGGAGTTTGTGCATCAGTAGACTATCTTTTTCTATAGACTTCATCACGCGCACAAGAACACGCTATCAGACATGCATTTCGAACGATTTGCCACAGAAAGAGAGACCAATATAACCAACAGAGATTACATCAGACTGCAAAAGAGCCTTAGGGTTTGGAATATCTGCTACAAGCAGAGAGACAAGATACACACTGATCATGTTTTACAGTTTCGGTTTTGGATTCCTACTAGTTAAAGTGAATTTAAGAATGGAGTATCGATGTATGGAATTCAGTCTATCTAATTAAGGTTATTAAGCTAAATGTCATTGTTACGGTGGGCTGAAAAAAGTGGTAAATGTAGAAAGAATAAACGACCAGCCAAGTCAGGGTGCCCCTAGACAAGGGATATCGATGTTGTTCTTCAGTGTGTCGTCTAGTACTTGGTTCTGAAACGATCGGTGATCAGAGTCAACATTTTGTTACGACCATCTAATGGTGTGTATTTAGGCTCTTGAAGTTGGGCACGAGTGTTGGTTCTCTAAGTCAACTTTTGATGGTCTTATCCTTGATATAAGAAGGGTCATTCCCTTGTATCGGGTCATAACCTCGCAGAGACGACGTATCAAATACTTTATATATATTTCTAGGGCAGTGTCACTAGTTTGTTCATCACTGTCAAATTTATGCAGTGGTGTCCGGTCAAGAGAGATACTTGAGTGATGAGTTTGCTTCTATAAAAAGATAAGCCTCTAACCGGAGGAGATGCAGAGCTACGACAAAGATCAACTAATAGAATGCAATTGCACGGATATTTCTTGCGACGGTATAATCTGTTAGGATGACAACATTTAGAAAGCCATCCCATACTCATGTCAAATCGTTTTGTGCAGTGATAACCAATTATTTGGCTTCAACTCTATATCATGCTTTCATATTCATCATACGTGCACACTTGAAGATTGTGCCTAACTTCACCTAAAAGCTTAAGTCAATAGGTTTTGAGACTCAACTGACATGTACGTTCAGCTCAACATATAATGAGTAGCACTTATTTTGCTTTTTATCAATAATTATTCTTAATCAACAACGTGATATTGCTATTGTTGTTGACACACTGGGATGCAATAAGCTCATCGTTTTAGAAATTTGCAGATCCGAGGTACAATCCCAATTAATTTTGTGACAACCCTCTGTGTCGAGTGGATTAGTTCTAATGAAGTGTTGCTCCTTATTAAGTAGAGCGCGGCGATATGTGGTTGTGCACATTTTGTAATAGCTTAGCTTTTAATGGAAACGGTGAACTTTTATACGTACTTTCCGGTTTACACTATTGTCTAAGCAAGATCTTTTTTTTTTTTCTACTTTTAGCTTTAAAAGCCTTGTATTCTACCTTTTTCTTGCACTGTTACCAAATTTAGAATGTCTATTAGAAATCACTTGTTCGTAGGTAGGTAAAATGGCCGGGATTTTATCGGTTGAACTAGTCTTATGAGTTATTTTATATTTTGAAGTAAACTCTTTCTTTTCTATTTGAACACTGAAGCAGTTAAGTCGCGTGTTCAAAACATGGCAATTTTGTCAAGCGTCGTAGCAGCTTTATTCAATTCGACATGAAATTGCAAGAAGGAAATGTAGATGATTTTTAACAGCCAATGCGAAAAGTTCAATCTTTTAATGTCGAGATAGAGCAAATTACGTAGTTTAGTCGCTGTTCAAAAGATAATTTGGATATAACGAAGAGAGCTTGTCATGAAATTAAGAACTGGACTACAGTCGACCAGCCAATGTTAGAAAGAAGAGAATCTTTACACTGGGGCTCCTTGTAGACTATTAGTAATTGTCACTAGAAGTGTGCACAGCGGTTAAACTTTGATTAAGCTTTAGTTTGACCACCAATAATCTTTAAAGGGGCATGTATATATAGGAAAAGAAGAGTCTATTTAATGCATATGATCAATCTGGAATTTTAAGTCAAGGCAGAATCCTGGTTGATGTATAGGACTGGGATGTTCGGACAACATATTTTCTGCGACACACTAAAGGTAACGATAACTGTAACTTCCCTAGTCTTGCTCATGGCCTGAAATGATGTCTAGAATGGCCGGCGTTACAACATAGCACATGTTATATTTTAGCCTGACATGCAGTAACATGCCCCTGTTGTAATATTTGGATGTAATTCAGTCCCTTGTTAATTTGAATTAGCAAACTGTTAGAGCAGTAACTTGGAATTTTACGTTCAGTAATTCCTCGTAAATGGTGGTTTCTTTTGGATCTCGTTTGCATATAGTGCTTTAGTTTGCCAAAACACGCAATGGTAAAGAACCTTTTAGAAAGAAACATATTAATATGGCGATCCTTCCAACAAACTTAGAAGCTGCATGTATACATGATGCTCAGAAGTTGTATTCGAAGTTGGTTTGCCATTCATCTCTCCCCTTCAATCCGTCTCTTCATTATACTGTAAAATACTTTACTATAAAAACCGTTATGATCAGCTTAACATTTATACGATTGGTGTGAAATGGATTAGGATTGCGTAGGACTTCCATCACAAGGTTTAAAAGATAGTTATATAAATACGCATGTTTAGCTGAAGTAGCTGTAATATCTGCACAAAATGTGGGCGACAGCAAAATCACACTAGTGGTTCTCTACAGTTCTAGTTATTGTGGTGTGTTTCTTTATCGGACCACTTTGTGGGGACAATAAGCCCTTCTCTTTAATTCCCTTTATACGCGCTGCTCAAACCCTAGCAAACCCTATATATACCCCCACCACTGCGTTTTCAATTCATAGTTCAAAAACACAATGGCCACCAAAAACGCTTTCACTATGGTTTTCCTTGTTTTATTGGGCTTGGGCATAAGCTCAGCTACTAGAGCCCTCTTCACATTTGAAGAGGGTGTTGGCTACACTCACGGGTCAGGCGGTGTCGTTGGATATGTTGCAGGCAACGTTGGTGGCGGTGGAGGCGGCGGTGGCGGTAGTGGTGGTGGCGGAGGAACTGGTTCCGGAGGAGCGGGTTATGGAAGCGGTGGTGGTGAAGGTGGCGGTGCAGGGTATGGTGCTGGAGGTGAACATGGTGGAGGAATAGGTGGCGGTGGCGGCAGCGGTGGCGGCGGTGGTGGCGGTGCAGGTGGGGCACACGGGGGTGGTTACGGTGGAGGTGAAGGGGGTGGTAGCGGTGGCGGTTATGGTGGTGCTGGGGGATTTGGTGGCGGAGGCGGGCATGGTGGTGGAGGTGGAGGAGGTTCTGGTGCAAGAGGAACCGGAGGAAGTGGTTATGGAAGCGGTGGAGGAGCTGGCAGTGGTGCCGGAGGAGAACATGGGGGTGGATATGGCGGCGGTGGTGGCGGTGGTGCTGGTGGCGGTGGTGCCGGAGGCGAACATGGGGCTGGATATGGGAGTGGGAGTGGTGAAGGTGGTGGACATGGTGGCTATGCCCCTTGAGCATTACATCTTTTCATTATCCTACCTGCTTCCCTAAGCATACAAGTATTCTTGCCAATAATAGTAAGAAATAATTGCGTGGTAAATTATGGTAAGAAGTTGGCTGTATTTATAGATGCCCTAAAAGGGTTTCATTACTTTGTATTCTCTCTTCCAACATTTACCAAAACTAGTTAAGATGTGGCTTCTATTACTCCTATGTCACTACGTGCGTGACAATTAATGATCATGCACCCTTTTGTAAGAAATCTACGTACTACTCAATAAGAAAATCATCTTGAATGGCCAAGTGCATGCTGACCATTTATATGATAACAGCCACTATAACATTCAAGCTAATAATGGATCGCCATTTTGCAACAAATAGTTCCTTACAACGGCTGTAACACGTGCGACGACGGACCCCAATTTACAGGGTTCTTCAACTCGTCAAATTCCTTCTTATTTGCCTCCCATTTATTAGGATCGTTCGATGTTGTCATATCCGTCTTCTCAATTCACTATTTGGATGTGGGAGCCTTTCAAGTAGAGGCACTTACTAACAAGAACAGTTCACATATAGTGGTCAGGAAATTTCTTTTGGACAAAAGTTTCTCTTTTTGTTAATTTGGGTAAGATCCTATCGATAAAACTTCAAGTAGGCAATTACTATGGCGTACTGGTGTACCTGAAAAAGGAAGTCTACCAAAATGTAAATTGATTGCTAGAAGTTGTTCAACTGCAAGTGAAGTTGCTGGATAGAAATTTCAACCACTATGGGCAGGGAAGGGCGGGCACTAGATTACTGAAGAGAAAGATGTGCAGGGCACAGCAAAAGGGAATATAAACTACGGCCACTATACATGGCGTTACTGATCAGTACAAAAAGCCTAGAGGGTTGGTTACGGTGACCTCCAATCCTACGGAAGCATCAGAGTGCTGTTTGTTAATTCCCCAGCACTTGCTTTTTTTACTTCTTTCTTTTTGGGTAAAAGGTGTCTCTAACTCTTCAGATGATGGACAAAATAGGGAGGGAAATTGATAGCCTTCCATATTTTTCCACCAGCGAAGTTTATGATATTTTGTTAAGGATGATTAATTGGCCACATGTGTGCTCCAGTTTTAGTCATTTGAGCTCTGCTTTTGTTAGTATATGTTACAGATGTGTCGATTGCCACTAAAACTACAGGTAGAGCGAATATACCCTTTTCCCACCATCACTACAAGAAAAGACGTCTTTTGCGACGGCATAGATTCCGTCGCTAAAATGAGTTTTACCGACGGAAACCTCCGTCAATAAAACTCCGTCGTAAAATATTATTTAAGCGACGCATTTATTCCGTCGCAAAAAACTCCGTCGGTGAAAAGGCGTTTTACCGACGGAAACCTCCGTCGGTAAAACTCCGCCGTGAAATATTATTTAAGCGACGGATTTATTCCGTCGCAAAAAACTCCGTCGGTACAAATAGGTCTTCACCGACGGACTTTTAGCGACGGAATAAATCCGTCGCTAAAAGTCTATTTAATTCACAGATCTGGTTTGAACTGTCACTGCTTCTCTCTTCGAAAATCCCAAAACCCAACCCCGGCGGCGACCTCCCTCGACACCGGCGGTGACTTCCCTAGACCCCGGCGGTGACCTCCCTCGACAACGGCGACCACCTGCAACTCCGACGACCACGGGCCCTCACCTCCGGCAGATCTGTGAAGAGGAGAGAGACTACCCCGGCGGCAACCTCCCTCGACACCGGCGGTGACTTCCCTCGACCCCGGCGGTGACCTCCCTCGACAACGGCGACCACCTGCAACTCCGGCGACCATGGGCCCTCACCTCCGGCAGATCTGTGAAGAGGAGAGAGACTACCCCGGCGGCGACCTCCCTCGACAACGGCGGTGACTTCCCTCGACCCCGGCGGTGACCTCCCTCGACAACGGCGACCACCTGCAACTCCGGCGACCACGGGCCCTCACCTCCGGCAGATCTGTGAAGAGGAGAGAGACTGAGAGAGAGAGAGAGAGCAGCGTCGACCACCGGAGACGACGGTTTCTCACCTCCGGCAGTATTTCTCGTGAGGTAAAGTTCTTGTCTTCCTCTCTATTTGCTCTACGCTATACCTTCTGTCTTCTTCTTATACATGTAAATTGCTGTGAAAAGTTAAAGATGATTTTAGATTGTTAATTGTGCATTGAGCATTTGAGATATTGAGATTATTGACGGAGGATGGGACCCAATTGGATTGAATGTGTGATTTTTGTTAATTTTTATTGCATTGAGCATTTGAGAATTAAGAATTGAGATTGTTGACGGAGGATAGGACCCAATTGGATTGAGATACCTGTTAGTTAGCGCAGACACGGACACCACGTCTGATCGACGGTGTCCGACATTTAGAAAACAAATTAACGTATGCCGATGTGTCTGGAGGTGCGTGTCGGTGGGCGTCGGACACGTGTCCGGAGGCGTCGGACACGTGTCCAAAGGCGTCGGACACGTGTCGGTATGTGTAGGACACGTGTCCGGAGGTGTCAGACACGTATCGGACACCATATCAACACCCTATATGAGGTGTCGGAATTGAGGTTGTTGACGGAGGATGAGACCCAATTGGATTGAGATACATGTTAGTTAGCTCAGACACGGACATCACGTTTGATCGACGGTGTCCAGCATTTAAAAAACAAATTAATGTATGCCGATGTGTCTGGAGGTGCGTGTCGGTGGGCGTCAAACACGTGTCCGACGCTGTCGAACACGTGTCCAGAGGCGTCAGACACGCGTCGGTATGTGTTGGACACGTGTCTGGAGGTGTCAGACACGTATCAGACACCATATCGACACCCTATATGAGGTGTCGGAATTGAGGTTGTTGAATGTGCATTAAATTTAGGTTAGTTAGGTTAATGCGACATTTTTAGCATGCACCCCCTGGAATCTAATCGTGGCTCCAGCGCTGGTTATAATTAGCCCTAATTAGTCCTGATTAACAATATTTTAGTAAATCAATTAACCCTAATTAGCTCTAACGAGCCTAATTAGTTTTAATTAACCCTAAGAACCTGATGAAATTCAAATTAGCTGTAATTACCCCAAATTAGCCCAAATGAACCCAATTATGCGCATATTGATTGTAGTTAGCCTAATTAGTCATAATTTGCACTAACATAACCCAATTACGCCTAATTAGCGCTAGTTAGGACTAATCAACACTACTCGTCACCATCAAAACCCTAATTAGGACTAAATAACCCTAATTAGTCCTAATCAACCCTAATTAACTATAATTATCCGAAACTAGCCCTCATTAACATTAATAAGCCCTAACATAACCCAATTAAGCCTAATTAGCCCTAATTCGGACTAATCAGCACTACTCGGCAAAATTAAACCCTAATTAGGACTACATAACTCTAATTAGTCCTAATCAACCCTAGTCAGCTATAATTATCCGAAACTATCCCTCATTAACATTAATTAGCCCTAACATAACCCAATTAAGCCCAATTAGCCCTAATTAGGACTAATCATCACTACTCGGCACAATTAAACCCTAATTAGAACTAAATAACCCTAATTAGTCCTAATCAACCCTAATCAGCTATAATTAATAATCGTAATTAACCCTAAGAACCCAGTTAGCCCTAATTAGCCCTTGTACATCCCATAATTACTCCATGTTGCCCAGAGATGGTTCAATTACTCGTTATTTACAAACCCTGCCTTCTTTATATTAATTGTTGTTTTGAGAAGTCCATTGGCAACGAGATGATTCAACTCGTTGGCAACGAGTTCTATTTAATGTGGAATTGGTAACATATGCAACTATCATTCTGTAGTTTTGATATTTCGGAAAGATTCTTGCATATCTTATCAATTTCTGAACACATGCATGCATAGAAACCCTTAGTTCCCGTTCAAAGGTACTCATTACAAAGTAATGCCTTGTAATGAGCCTTTGGATGTCCAGTTTGGAAAAGCTAATTGTTTATAAAACAGTATTTTGACTCATGCTTTATGTTCTATGTCGTGGATATATGGTACACGTTCTCGTGTGTTTCTCCGGGTGCATACAGATCTGGTGTTCTAACATCCGTCAAACCTTCCTGAGCAAGGTTAGATGAATGTTAGAACACCTAATCGATGTGGTGTACTTGGAGAAATGCGGGGAGGTGCTGCCGAATTTTCCACAGACATTGGACTAAGCATGAGTTATTCACTGTTTTATAAACATGTGCTTTTCTGAATAGGATAGGACCACTACCTGTTCAAGAGTGGAGGGGAAATATGTAGATATGTTGACATGTGCTTTTCTGAATAGGATAGGACCACTACCTGTTCAAGAGTGGAGGGGAAATATGTAGATATGTTGTAACATTCATGCATTGATATTTACATCGGCAATGCCTAATCACTGGTCATTATTGAAGGTGGTATACAGTACGATAATTCAGTCGTCATGTCAGTCGATCGAAGTTGGATGAAAAGGAAGAATGCTGAAGATTTTGAGTGTCGCGTTGACGAATTTCTTGACTTCGCTTATGCGCATCCTGCACATGTTGACCTTGATAAGATAAGGTGTCCGTGCGGTAGATGTGAGTTGTTGCACTGGAGAAAAAGAATTGAAGTAAAATGGCATTTTCGTCGGTACGGTTTTATGGGTGGATACACAAGGTGGACGCAGCACGGGGAAACGATACATGATTTCCCCGCATGTGGACTATACATGATTTCCCCGCATTGGGAATGACGTGTGGCTGGAGCACACATGGGAAGCTAGCATGCCCTACTTGTATGGGCGTGAAACCCGGTCATACGTTAAAGCACGGCGAAAAGGCCTCGTGGTTCGGATGTCACCGTAAGCTTTTGCCACCGGGCCATCAGTTTCGTAGGCAGAAGGATAAATTTGACGGGACAATCGAGCGTGAGGTTGTCACACTGGACTACCCATCTGGTGAAGAAGTACTCTCACACCTGGAGGCACTTGATACTGACATACCACACGGTAAGGGTGTGCCGGATCGGAAGATTGCAGGGATCGGAAGAAGGCGCTGCCCGCGGGTGCCCCGATGACGGACATGGCGAGATATCCCCCACATTGGATATCTCACCGTGTATGGGGGGAGATGATAGATCGGTGGGCTGCGGATCCAGGTTGGGATGCCAAGAGTAAGAGCGGGACTGAGAACAGACAGAACAAAGATCCGACGCACACGGGGGGGGGGGGGGGTCGGTGCCACACGACATCGTCCGACACAAGAACGCGGTCGAACACCCGGATCTGGAGGACGATGAGGTCGTAGCTCTGACGTATAATCAGACGCACGTGGGGAAAAAGGACAAGGACGAGACGCACCGGGCGGGCGACTATATTTCAGATATTGCCCGGCGGATCGATGTGAGTCAATTTATTTAAGTTAATGTTTTTTCTTTCTATCCTCAATGTCTGTTTCGTTAATTAATGCCCTAACATATCGTTAAACCACTATTTTTGCAGGCCTCGTATGAACAGCTAAGGGGGTCCGAGCAGCAGTCCGGACAGCCATCAGCGTCCACTAGTACGGCTGCGAGTACTGGGGGGTTGAAGCGATGGCTGGATACGCCGAAGGTCGTGAATCGGCCGAAAGGTCGCATACGCGGCCTGCCTAGCACGACTGCTCGTGCCGTGATAGGAGCGTCCTCACCCCCTGCTGCCCCTCCACAGACACCGGCTCCTCGGCCGCAGTTGGACGATGAGGAGATCCAGCGCATTGCTACAGTGGTGTGCCGGATGATCAGGGAGCAGGGCACTGTTGGACAGGCCGCCCCGGCCCCGGATCAGCAGGATCCAGATCCGGGACTCGGGAACCCCTGATGAGCCCCTTCCCGTGCCCGTTCCTAGCTTCCCCCCCCCCCCGTGCCCGGCTTGTACTCTTCTCCCCTCTCCTAACCGGCTATATCCGGTTCCCGGCTTGTACATATATGAATTTTTTTTATTATAAATTTTTTTTATAATTGATTATATATATTTTTTTCTGTATTGATTATTGCGCGTTGTTGTTGAGATTTGAAAATTGTATTACAGGTCTGGGTAATTGAAAAATAAAAAAAAATTGACTTTTGGCGACGGATTAATTCCGTCGCTAAAGTATTCCTACAATCAGTTATTTAGCGACGGAATATTCCGTCGCTAAATAAGTTTTTTAGAGACGGAATATTCCGTCTCGAAAATATAAATCCGTCGCCAAAAAATATAATTCGCGACGGAATATGCGTCGCTAATTAAAAATAAATCCGTCGGTAAAAATGACATATTTAGCGACGGATTTAAAAATTCCGTCGTTAAACTATTAGTGACGGGCTTTTATACGAGGGATATTTAGCGACGGTAAATCCGTCGCTAATTATTTTAGCGACGGATTTTTGGCTTTTAGCGACGGATTACCCCGTCGCTAAAACCCTGTTTTCTTGTAGTGCATGTTCGTCAACAATTTTTGGGAATGATTCAGAAACTAACCGCCAAAATTTCCATTTTGTAAACACCTCAGTCACGGGTCAATTGCCTGGCTCGCAGTAAGCTCAGCAGAGCCAAGGGTTTGTTTATGCTTGGTATAGGCTTTTCTTTAATTTGCAGATGTTATCACACAGGCCGAGCCCCAATGTCTTCAATCTTGATGTTTTAGTCATTTAAGTTCTGTTTTTGTTACTAAATGTCACAGATGTGTCGAGTGCCTCTAAGACTTCATGTGGAGCGAATATATAAATCCCCCACCATTTTCGTTAATGAAATGATTCAGAAACTAACCGCCAAGAGCGGTTTAAGTGATCCATTAAGAGAGTGTTTGAGATTGATTTTGAAATGATCAAATTTGATTTAATTTAAATTAAATTAGGTACATAGGTGTTTGACAAAAAAGATTGAAAGATTTAATCTGGCTCAATGAGCTAAAAACTGATTAAATCAATTATCTTAAAAAGTGAGAATTATGAAATAATCATTTTTCTCATATTTATGTTTGACCTTCTAATTTAACATATTATCCTCATGTTTTTCATAAAAGGACATCTCATACCCTTCAACTCATTTGAGAAATTTATTATACGATAAGTACTAATATAAGATTGTGGTTGTTTTTAATTTAAAATAAGACATAAACAACTCTTGTAAGTGGCTGAGAATAACTTTTTATTAATTAATTTATTTATTTATTATATAGTTATCTTACAAATCAAAGTTATGTTTACATTACCTTTTTAAATAAATATTAAGCTTTATTTATTAAGTGACATTTATGGTGATTTTGTCGTAATGAGACTGATTTAAACACATATTATCCAAACATTTTTTGTAACTTTAAGTTAGTTTACAACTACTTTTATTAAATAACAAACTAATTTTTTTTAAAGTAGATTAAAACTAATTTTTTAGATGTTATAACACGCAGCCGAACTCCAATGACTTGAACCTTGATGCTTTTTTTTACAGGACAGCCATACCCCTCGCATGTTTAAGGCAACGAGCCTCTATTTATTCGGCTCCTCAACAGATGGACTGCCATCAAATTCATGCAGCAAAGGCCTAAACTAAGCTCTGCCGACTCTAGAGGAGGAGGACGCTTGGAGTTGAAGGCTTTGATAATTTAGGAATTGCTACTGTTCGGTCCACATTTTTCAATGTTGGAGGCACCATTGCTAATGCTTCTGAGCCAACTAGATACGTGAGTGAAAAGAACGGATACCCTCCATCTTTTCACGAGGAATAAGTCAACTTTGCAAAAGTTTCATGATTCAAGTGATATGACATGGTAAGGCTCCAGTCAACACTATGTTTCACCGCCTTAATAAAGCTCAGAGGCAAATATCACAAATTTTGATTGAACAGTCATTTGATTTTGATATCAGAAAGTGAGTGTAAGTCCGAGATTCATCTCGGTGAACTTTGCATTTTTATTTTTTTTTTGGTGACAGTCAATTTACTAACAGAACATGTTACATATTAGCACTGATCGGTGATATTCTCAATGCATACATGAAAATGTATAGTGATTGAGATATTCGCGTCAGACCTCGCAATAATATATGAGAAGGACGATTTCTTCTTTTGATCGTCACCACGGTCTGGACTGATCCGCACTTCCTCCTCAGCCAAAAGTTTCTCCAACTCCTCCCGGTGGAGTGGTTTGGCAAACCTAGTGAACGGATTCCCTACATGCTAATGTGTGAATGACAGCAAAACCACACTACTAGTGTGCGTAGAGCATGCTAAGCAGTGAGTGTGTCTGTGCATCGGATCAATGTGGGGGCTTCAACTTCTCTTTTGCATGTGCTTTCAACCACTACCAAAATGGACACGGTTTTCGTGGACCCCGTCGTATCCCTATAAATAGCCAGATTATCTTGCATGTCCAAGCCATGGTTGTGGGATTCAGACAAATATTCATTCCCATGGCTACTCAGAATGTTGTTAGTTTTGTTCTCTTTGTTTTGTTGGGAGTTGTAGGCATATGTTCTGCAGCTCGAGCCCTGCTCAACTTTGAAGGAGGCGCAGGCTACATCCCGAGCATAGGTGGTACCATTGGCTATGGCGCGGGCCATGGTGCTGGTGGTGGATATGGAGGTGGAGGTGCTGGTGGTGGTGGTGGGGGTGGTGGGGGTGGTTCTGGTGGAGGCAGTGGATCTGGAGGTGTAGGTGAACATGGTGGTACTGGGTACGGAATTGGTGGTGGTGGTGGTGGTGGCACTGGCGGGGGATATGGAGCTGGTGGAGAGCATGGTGCAGGATATGGTGGTGGTGGTGGCGGCAATGGTGGTGGAGGTGGTTATGGGGTTGGAGGTGAGCATGGTGCTGGATATGGGAGTGGGGTTGCAGGAGGAGGTGGTGCTGGTAGTGGTGGCGGATATGGAGCTGGTGGAGAGCATGGTGTAGGATATGGCGGAGGCGGTGGCACTGGTGGTGGAGGTGGTTATGGGGTTGGAGGTGAGCATGGTGCTGGATATGGGAGTGGGGGTGCAGGAGGAGGTGTTGGTGGGGGTGCAGGAGGAGGAGCTGCTGGTGGAGAGCATGGTGTAGGATATGGAGGAGGCGGTGGCACTGGTGGTAGAGGTGGTTATGGAGGTGAGCATGGTGGTGGTTATGGAAGTGGAGGTGCAGGAGGCGCGGGATATGGTGGTGGTGGTGGTAGTGGTGGAGGCGGCGGATATGGGGCAGGAGGTGAACATGGAGGGGGTTACGGTGGAGGTGTAGGAGGCGGTAGTGGTGGTGGCTATGGAGCTGGTGGAGCATACGGTGGCGGAGGCGGCCATGGTGGTGGCGGTGGCTATGCTGGAGGAGGAGCTGCAGGAGGTGGGTATGGTAGTGGTGGTGGAGAGGGTGGAGGTGCAGGAGGAGCAATTGGAGGTGGATATGGTGGTGGTGGCGGCTCCGGTGGTGGAGGCGGATACGGAAGTGCATACGGTGGTGGTCATGGTGGCTATGTCCCTTGAGCTAGTGCCTTGCCCTTCATTTCACTAGCTAAGAACCACCTCTAACTCTCGTAATAACAATCTTTGATTTATATAATTCAGAGATTAATGTGGCAGATTTAGATGTTCTACCCCCATCAGTTTGTCACGAGCATCTGTAATTCGTATTCGGTTTGCACAACAGTAATAAACTTACAACTAAGTGAAATGATCCCAAAAATCAAGTAGGCAGGAACATGCTTATGATGATTTAATTTTCATGCCCTCTTCCAACACTACAAAAATTATATTTTGCCTTTAACGCACTTTTAAAATATCAAATAGGAATGTGAAATGGCATATAAGATGTGAAAATAGACAAGGCAATTTTCTAAATGGACCAACGAGTGGAAAGTAAGCAGTGTCTGCTTATTTCATCCTCAAATTTTAGTTGCATGTTGGGATCGAATGGCATATTCTCAGCATTTAATTATAGAGATGATAATGCATTAGCTTCCTAAGTCGTAGAGCAGTAACACAACCTAATTTGGAGCTACTCCTACCCTAGTACATGATGACCATATGCATATGAACTTGAAGGGGAAAGTATTGCAGCTCTGGGCTGCTAAAGATCTCACTTCAATTATCACAGAAAATGGTACCCTACTGGTAAATCAAAAGGAAATGCTAAATGCATGATCATGCAATATAATATTAGAACAAAGTAGATTTGAGGGCCTTTTTTTCTCAAACCCTAGGATATATATACTGCATATCTAGAGATGCTTTAAGTGATTGTAGTTTTAGCAACCAATTTCTGGAGGTTGTTATGTGGCATATGTGCTATCAAGAAGACACTAAAGATTGTAGCGACAAATTTTGAATTTGTAATTGTAGCTGAAAAAATTGGACAATAAAGTTTCAAGAGCAGTTGACAATCCTGAAGTGGTAGCATGTCCTCAACTCATAAATTTATTTCCTTGCTCCAAATACTTAAAGTTGCACATCTCTCTCTCTCTCTCTCTCTCTCTCTCTCTCTCTCTCTCTCTCTCTCTCTCTCTCTCCCTCTCCCTCTCTCTCTCTCTCCCTCCCTCCCCCCCCCCCTAAAGCAATCAACCTCCATTGTTGTGAATCCTAATTACGTTACATGGAACTTTCTTCCGATAGTATTCTACATCCTTCTTGTCGTGATGCCTGTTACCACACATTTCAAATCATTAAAAAACTGGAAGAAGAAAAAACTGCAATAAATTGTAGGCAAAAACTCGTCTTTGTTGTGTACATACTTGTCCACTACTACCAATGTCGCCTCGAGACTTGTAATTTTTTTGACAACTGACTCTTTTAGAGGGTACCCCATTAGACATCTTATTTTTGGCAGTGGCACCACCTATACAATACACAAAAGCCGTAACAAGAATGTAACACAACTTGCACGATGTCGATATTCTGAGACATTATTTAGTGCATAAATTACCCCGTATTTGTGGCAAAGGTCTACAAACTCTTGAACTTGTCGATGCTCTACGTTGTCATTCCACTCGGTTGCCTCATTACGAGCTAAAAAATCTTCAAGATTCAATGTCCAAAAGGTCCCCAATCTGACTACATAAAAGCAGTTATATTATAACGTTTGGAAACCCGAGAAAGGAAACTGAGTCATTCAAGTTTTAAGTTAACCACTGGAGTTTTGACAGGAGCTGATAAACTTGCTAGAAACATTTTTTGTCCTGCTTTTGCATTTGTTTACATCAGGTAACAGGCTTCGTGTAATATTTATTTTTGGTCAATTGTGTGATTTGTGTATCTGAGGGCAGCCATGAGCTGATCTAGGCGTAATAGTGTAACGAAGACATATGTGCAAGTCTTGAATTTTTATTGGGGAAAATAAGTAATTAGCAGTCTTGAACTTTATGACCCTTTAAGGTAATTGACCACCTTAGATGAACGCAAAGTGTACATGTTAATATCATCAACACAATTTCAAGAATCTTAAACGCATACATGCATGATTCCATCCTTTTGACAAATAACTAAGGATTCATTCAAATTATTGTCTGTCTTTTTTGTTGGACTTTTTTTTTTTTTTGAGTTGAAGTTAGTTTCTAAAAGTAGTTTTTGTCACTAGAAACAGCATACTCAATTGAATCAAACAACTAATAGTTACACAAATGTCATTCAAGATATTGTGAGTGACTATAGTTGCATCCCCTTATGACATATTGTTGTCGCTAATAACACATCTTATAATCTTGCTACAAACCCTCCGTGAAATATCTTTGTCAAATTTTGGCTAGTGGCACTTTGCATTGCCTAGTTTCAGTGATAATATATTTTTTTTGGGGGGGTAATAATTAGTAATAAGATTTAGAAACACTAGTGTCACTTACCATATTGAACGACTACCTTCAGATGTACAATTCTTTTTCAATCAAAACATTATACAGTCTTGAATGCAAGCACAACTTAAATTCGCAATCCCTTTCACAAAATGAAACATTTATGAGATTATTTTGTTGAAGATCCTTAGATAGTATACTTACAGGGTACACGAAGCCAAGGCATCACACCTAGGAGGGTGAAACTCCAACCATCTCTGGAGGGCGTTCTCTCGAGCACCCATTCAAGCTGCTCCTTTTGAAACCCTTCGAGGGCATTCATCACTATGACCACATGTTTGGGAGATTTCTTGCCACTTGAGAAGCTGCTTGGCATCATTTTGATGGATGTTTTATTTTCCAAATGAAGTAAACTCTGCTTACATACGTAGGAAAAGTTGTTTTCTTCTAGCTACATTGGTAGAGAGTTTTAATTTTATAGAAACAAGGCTAAACTTGTTTTTACATAAACTAGGCCAACTCAAGCACAAGAACGATAAGTCCAAACTACGAGACTTTGTGCCTAGGAGATGTAGATTCTGTATATAAGTAATAGTTAATTATTCTTCTTTTGCACTACGTTTTACTTAAAAAATTCTTCCATTAGGTAGGAGGTTACAAGAAAGGGTGTCCCTTCCATCCGAACACTCAAATCAAAGAAGAAATAGCATTACGCGATAAGGCGCCCTGGACAACTTCTTGCCCGAGTCCTAGCAACAATAGGACCAAAGATGGGAATATATGGACCTCATTCCTAATTAATTTAAGGACCGCCAAATATTTGACCTACCGCTTAGAATATAATTTTCATAATTCAGCTCGAACTTAACGTTGATACCGTTCTTCTAAAACCATAGCCAATAGGGAATCGAAACTCTGGTAGCATCTCCATACTACCCATTCACGCTTTTGCCTGCTTTAATTTTTCCTATTTAATGCCATCATTTTAAACTCATTCGATCTTCAGCTGAGGTGTTGCCAATGACTTGTAAGTACTTCCCTTTTCATTTAGAAATTAGATTAGATTCCACTAATTCTTTTAGCTACTTTTTGTGGGTCGCCAAATTATGTCAACAAATTAACTAAACGTAGTAATAAATGATAGGTAACAGGATATTTCACATCAAAGACTTTTATTTTACTTATATTGCTGCAAATATTATTAGTTATAACAAGAGCCAAAGTTCTGAAAAACAGTATTTACCTCGAAGTCTCCACCCATTTTTCGTAGCAGTAATCTTCTACGCTTATTTCATTCTATTCGGTAACTCAAACTAGATTGTATTGTTTGATTGTACTTTACACTTTTACTATGTTTCGTAGTTAACATAATTATTGTTTTACAAAAAATTTAAAAAAAAGTATAAAACAACAAGGCTATGATTAGTGATCCATCGACGTGGTTTTTATTCGGTCACCAATTTACATAATCGTTGGTTGGACACGGGATTTAGCAATAGAAGAACTCAATATCAACACGTTTGACTCAGCAATCTGAATCCCCTTGCTTGAGGTTTAACTTCACTCCTATAATTGGTCACTAAAGAAGTCGGATAAAATATTCAAGTGGATGCTATAACAAAAGCGACAAATTACATTCTAGGAACGAAAATTTATAAGCTTTTCTGACAACTTCAACTGACCAAATCTTGGGATGCAGTTGAACCCCCAAGTATGAGAGATAGTAATTTGTGAGTTACTATTGTTATTGTTTGGAAGTTTTCAGAGGGGAAAAGAGGTGGATAACTTGAATACGTTCCAAAATTTTGTGGATTATTACTATTTATCATAGTGTGCACAATTCAAAATTTGAAACTTCAAAAACTAGTGAAGATTCGAGTAAAATCCACTTCAATCAAGTTGACTGTAGTATTCAATGAGATAGAGTATGAAGCACCGACTCCCTAGTAGTGAGGGTCACTAGTAAATATTGGATAGTGTGGAAACAATGGTCCCGATCATCAAGAAACCATTGTATAAATTAAAAATAATTATCTGCACCTCTTAGCCCCTTCTTATCACGTCGAGCACTCCTAGTCTAATATTAGTAGATGGTCAAGAATAATATTCCGAAACCATGCGTAATTTACTCGTGTCAGCCGAGAGCTAAATTTAAGGATTATGCATTATCCATTGCCTCTTGAATTCATAATTGAGAATCAGCATTTCCTTGTCTAGCAGCTCCAAAAGTATTTAGTTCCTATTTATGCATTAAAATTTGCCTCTCGAATTCATTTGTTTGTGGGACAAAAAGATGAGAACCCATTTGCAATATCAGACACAACTCCACTGTAAACATACCCGACCGAACAAGTAACACGCACAATCAAAAACAAGACATGAGTGATTCTCAAACATCATGGAGAATTACCCTTCTTTTTTTTTACTGTCCAACGACTTGCAGTCTTAAATCAACAAGGAAAATAAATAAAAAGAAAAAACAACAAATTTCACGAGCTCGAAACCCAAATTTGCACCTCAAATTTTGGACCGCTGTCGCTTCTAAGTCCTAGTTTGCTCTTTTTTTTATTTTTCTCTTTTGGGATGAGAGATTCTCAAAAGAGAATTCTCGTTACATGGACCTGTCGATCACAAGCTAAACATGTCTGATTAAGTATGATCTCAGGATATCCAAACACATGCCTGAATATATTCTCTACCTCATTCTGTCCCTAGAAAGTAAAACTCTCCTCTCGTGCCGGCTCTTCCTGACAACACTTTCCTTAGCTCCTCCTGGCACCAGCAATTTCTTTAAACCTTCCGATAAAATCATCCTCGGAGCAGGTAACGGCGAGGGCGTAGATTGTGTAGGTGTACCATCGCAGTTGTCAATGTGGGATGTGCCCTTAATCACTTCTATCTCTCCCTCATCGTTCATCCTAACAATGTTGCACGGAACCCTCTCAGCATAGTATTCTATGTTCTTCCTGTCATGGTGCCTATTTACCATATTCATACATCTCAAATTAGCAAAAATAAATGCAAACGATACAATTACATGAAAGATATATTACTACATGTGTATAAGCTGTTACAATTGTTGATATACCTGTCGAAGACTACCAATGTGGCGTGATAGCCAGTGATTTGTTCAACAACAAGCAAATGTAAGGGATACCCCATCTCCGTTTTTATCTGTGGCATCACCTGGAATACACAAAAGAGGGAAAGGTTATAATTTGATATGAAGTATGGTTCTGTTAAGTTCCGGTATGAACTATATTTCTTCAAGAAAATCAGGGTTCTGTTCATGAGTTACCCCAAATTTTTGGCACAGCTCTAGTAATCGTTCTAGCTTTTGATATTTCACATCACTTCTCCACTCGGCTTTCTCTTTTATGGTCAACAGATCTTCAACATCCATAGTCCAAATGTCCCTCCATGCCTTGGAGGAGACTACGTACATTAGAAAGCAAAAACAAGAAAATGAGTCCAACCTTTTTGTTAATCAACTAGCGCTACACGGACAAACATATTGTGTCAAGAAACAAAACTTAATGATGTGCGTCATCTTCGTTCACATATGTTACAATGAGCATTACATTGAACAGACAGACCATAGAGAGTTCACATCAATGCGCTGTGTATATTCGTGGACAAATTTAGTACAGTTAAAAGATCTGATTAGGGATTCGAAAAATCTTTATAAGGCGATCCCAGAACCATTAATGTGGGAATGTACTCACGGGGAATGTTTAGCCAAGGCATAACGCCTAGTAGCGTGATGGTGCAACAAGACATGAAGGCGATATTCATGAGGACCCATTCAACCGTCTCCATTGAAAATTCCTTGAGCGCATCCAGCACTATGACCACATGTTTGGGACCATCGTACGAACACGGTGACTCGCTCCGGGGTATCAGATCGTGGGCTATCGATCTCTTGCCATTCATCAGCATGCTTTTTTCCATCATCGTGGTGCGATGATTCGCTAACATACCGTAATAGACAGCATCCATTTTAGCCATATGATCCTTCCCTGAAACGGAAGGGCCTTTAAAAACCTGTGTGTGTAGAAAGCTAGTACTATATTAGTTGTTATAGACCAAATATGAAAAGGAGAACGATAGAAACAAGGGTGTTCCTAACAAACCATTGGACTCTGCGCTATCGATTCTTGATCGAGCTGTGATGATATCAGCCTCTCCATTGTCGTTCATCATAATCATTTCGCATGAAACTTTATTTGCATAGTATTCTGTATTCTTCCTAGCATGGTGCCTGTTATGATAAATCTCAAGTTAATTGAAAAGAACTGACAAATAGCACCAAGAGTCAAATAGTCTTTACACTTTAAATTAATTGTTGGTCTCTATCCCAGGTTTAACATCACTAGTTTCGATCATCCACCACCGACATATCTACTCCTACCACCATTAGTCTCCTACGCCGCCACAAGAGAAAAAATTGGTGCGGCGAATTGTAAAAATTCTGCAGTGCCAAAGCTTGTACGTGAACACAATCAATTAATCACACTGCGCCCCTTAAGTGTTGGCCCGCAATCATTGTTATTGTGGCAGTCAGCATTCTACTATGAATAGATTAAGGATGTGCAGTACACCCGCACTGAGTGGCACTCGTCACTTTGACCCCATGTTTGTCTGTGCACCTAAGTTCAGTCCATATAGAAAGCACTTCAGTCCAGTGGTAGCTTCTTACACTGCAAGGAATCGTTATTCAAGGGTGACAAGCATAGTCTAAAAAACTTTTATCGATGCAAGAAATACCTATCGAAGACCACCAATGTCGCACGAAGGCTTCTGATCTGTTCAACAACTATTTCCCGTAAGTACCCCATTTTAGTTCTCATTTGAGGCACAACCTACAATGTAGGAAATTAGTATTATCGTATTACAGGCCTAATTGGCTTCGGATGGAGAAAAACCATAGCATGTACCCCATGTTTCTGGCAAAGGTCCGCTAGTCGTTTTCCTCCTTGACACTTGATATCGTTCTCGCTGCATCTGTCCTTTATGGTTAACAAATCTTCGCCATCCATCGTCCAAATTTTTTCCATCCATGTTCTGGAACTGACTAAAGATAGAAAAGAACACCACGACTTATCACAGTTAAAGCTTCGTTTTCTTTAGAAGTCAGATATAGCATAGAGAAAATAGGAGGAACAAATTAGTGAAAGGGGAATCCCCCCGGTCCACTTGGCACTCGGGTTGCAGGGTCTGGAGAGGGTTGGTGTACGCTAGCTTGCCCCACTAATGTGGAGAGGCTACTTTTGATTTTTAAGCCAATGACAACCAGGTCACTATAGAGCAAACTTCAATATTGCGTCAAGGCTCGCCCTTGAAAAACTTTAAGAAAGGCTGAAGGAAAAGAAAAAGGCCTATTAAGTAAATCTTGTTTGGATGCACTTCAAGTATCAAGAATAGACAAGGAAGAAAGCGTAATGCATAGATATGTTCGCCAATGTAATAACCAAAAATGACCGTTGTGTCAGGCAACGAAACAGACTCGTCGCATGTGAACCACGTCCACCAGAATAGTGCGAAAATTGCATTACCTAGTGCAGAATCATGGAAAATATATGGAGCTACTCACTTGGAAAAGCAAGCCAAGGCATCACGCCGAGAAAGGTGACGTTGCAACAATCCTCCAAGGTGATATTCTTGAACACCCACTCGAGCGGATCCACAGAAAAGTCCTTGAATGCATCCATCACAATGAGGATATTTTTGTGAGCGTGTACAGATCCTGGCGATTGGGGCAGAAATGACAGATTTCTCGCTGATATGTCGCCACTTGGAGGGGAGTTTCTCCGTGCCATTGGGCTGTTTTCTTCTGCTATGTTAGCAGCAGCAACCATTTTGCTTACAATGTTGAATATTGGGCAGACAGGGAAAGGGATCTGGTGAAGGCACTTCGAGTTCTTATATAGGAAGTATGCTCTTGTTGTAAAGGAAAACTCAAAGAGAATGGCATGATAAAACCTAGAGTGAGCTTAGTATTCGTTTACACAAACTAGAGTAAGCTTAGTATTGTTTTACACAAATTAGGCCATTGCCAACAAGGGAAAATTTGAAGTTACATCAACTATGCTAAGTGAAGCAAAGTACGATATTGACAAATCCTGAAACTTGGGACCAAAGCATATGGCGTGGGCACTTGCCGACCTTGGGTTTCAATCCTTTTTTTTTTGGGAAAAGTGCAAAAAACAAACTCGTGGTTTGGATCAGTTGCAAAAAGACCCCTGCTATTACAAAAGTTGCAAAGGAACACCGGTGGTTGCAAAAGTGTTACAACCGTTATGTTCACTGTTCAAACTAACGGCATGTGATGTTTACGCTCTTAAACAGTTCGTTTGGTAGAGATTATTCTAACGAAATGACAAAAATGCCCTTTATTTCTTTCCTCTCCAAATCTTGATTTTTTTTCCTACTCCAATCAGCCAAACCCTAACCGCCGCCACCTGCCTCATCACAATCGCCGGCGGCGCCGGCTCTTGCTCCACCCGGATCTATCCGTCGATTTTGGGTTCCACCGTTTGTTTTTGGTCTGACGTCGTGGTGGTGAAAGCCCGGAGTGTAGGGATCTACGGTCTACACATCGGCAGTCTCGGTCGCTCACATCGGCAGTCTCGATCGCTCTTTTCCTCCTTCCGGTTAGCTTTGGTCGGCCGTAGCTTCGGCCGTTTCTTCTGTCCGTCTACCGCCGTTGGTTTCCGTCCATAGCTTCGACCCTCGCCAGTGGCCAGCGTTCCCCTTTCCCCTTCCATCCCGTCCCCTTCTTGTGTGCCTCACCTGCTTGCTCACACCGGCCCTAATTAGGGCTTGGGCTTGTGGCGAAGAATGAAGGGCAACTTTTTCATTTGGACAATTTACAGGGGTATTTTGGACAAATTTTTATTTCGTAACAGAAACCGTGGGTTGCAACACTTTTGCAACCACCGGTGTTCCCTTGCAACTTTTGTAATAGCAGGGGTCTTTTTGCAACTGACCCAAACCACGAGGTTGTTTTTTGCACTTTTCCTTTTTTTTTTCCTTTTAGTGTAATAATTTTCTAGGGAAGAATACTCATCAATAGAAAGTTTTGCCCACCTTAGCTTGATAAATATTTTCTATTAATACTGAATCTTGCTTAACTTATCCGGGATTTATGGTCTCTTCGCCGACGACCAATAAAAGGATGGTGTTGCAGTTCATATCAAACCCCAAAACGCATACAATAGGGAGTACATCTCCAGTGAGTTGCGTGCTCTTATTAACCGTAATAATGTCCTTTTGAATAAGAGCTATAAGTACCTCGTAATAATACCGTTAAGAATACTGTTTTTATCACTTGCAAAAATACCTAAAAAGGGTTTTTTTGTGCGTGGCCGGACACATGGCATGCCAGTTTGTAGCATACTACAATTCCTGCTGCAGGGAAGATGCAAAAAACAGGTGATTATGTGACTTTGAGTTGGCCCCTTTTGAACCGGAATTACTATCTTTGCAGCAAGTTGTAGCGAAGAAATTTTACCAACTAAACTAACTCACTTGATATGCGATCATTTTTCTTACTTGAAATCTAAAGTAATGGTCCAAATGCTAATGAGGAATTAAGCAAAATTATTATGAGTTCCAACAAGGAAACAAAGGCATTCTTTTATGTGGGAGGATTGATGAGAAAGAACTTTCTAGAAGTTGTATTGTTCTAAGACTGAGTGTCGAGGATCAATATATATATATATATATATATATGGGAGCTGATAAAATGATAGCGCTAGCAACTTAGTGCGATCTGGCCGTCCACTGGCGAGAATGGACGGCCAAATCGCGCGCCACAACAGCGAATTTTTTCACCGTCCGCTACATAATGTAGCAGACAATAAATTATCGTCCGCTACGTTATGTAGCGGACGGCCAAACAACGCTAGCAACTTGTTAGCGCTATCAATGGATCAGCTCCCTATATATATATATATATATATATATATATATGGGAGCTGATCCATTGATAGCGCTAGCAAAATGGAGTATTTGCTAGCGCGACCTGGGCCGTCCATCCTGAAAGATGGACGGCCCAGATCGCGCCTTGAAAACTGTCAGTCGTCCGCGATACTATGTCGCGGACGGATGCCCCTCCGTCCGCTACATTGTATCGCGGACGACTGACAGGCCCTGACGCATGTCACACACAATATCGCGGACGACATTTTTTACCTTTTTGCCCCTCCATGCCGTCCGCGACATAGTATCGCGGATGACAGGCCCACACATGTGTGGTATGACTTTTCTGTGTCATTAATGTGTCCGCAAGGGACTAGGTAGCGGACTAGTCGTTCTAGGGTCGAAAAGATGACAACCAGATCAAAGCACATCATAACTATTTGAAGCGGCAAGATATTTCGGACGAACCGTAAAAGAAGATTTGGACCGTCCGCGATACAATGTAGCGGACAGGGGCAAAAAGGTAACCGTCCGCGACATAGTATCACGACTGACAGTTTTCGAAAAAGGCGCGATCTGGGCCGTCCAAGGATGGACGGCCTAGGTCGCGCTAGCGCTAGCGCTATCAATGGATCAGCTCCCATATATATGGGGGCCGATCCACATCTACCGGTGGGAAACAATTTTCCCACCGAACCGCAGGTAACAGCAGCGGTTGGAAAAATTGCGTACGGACGATGCATTAATGGCAAAAAAGGAACGAGGAAATGGTGAGAAAATGGCGAGAAAATGTGAGAAATTGGAGGACACCAACCGCATAAAGAAGCAGCGGTTGGCATTAATTTCCCCTGCCACGTGTCGTCCCCCACGCCTGCCACGTGGCCCAACCCCATGGCCCCTGCCACGTGTCGTCTCCCCTTCCTGCCACGTGGCCCAACCGCATGAACAACCCGCTGTTGGGGGAGTGGCCCTGCCACGTGTCGTCTCCCCTCCCTGCCACGTGGCCCAACCGCATGAACAACCCGCGGTTGGGGGAGTGGCCCTGCCACGTGTCGTCCTTCCTCCCTGCCACGTGGCCCCAACCGCATGAACAACCCGCGGTTGGGGGAGATGGCCCTGCCACGTGTCGTCCTTCCTCCCTGCCACGTGGCAACCGCATGAACAACCCGCGGTTGGGGGAGATGGCCCTGCCACGTGGCATCCTTCCCTCCCTGCCACGTGGCCCAATCGCATGAACAACCCGCGGTTGGGGGAGATGGCCCTGCCACGTGTCGTCCCCCCTCCCCCCATGATGCCCCACGTGGTGTCCTTCTGCCAATTTTTTTTTTTGCCGCAGCCTTTGACTGTCGATCACGGGTTTTTTTTTCCTGTCTTTTTTCTTCTCTCTTCCTCACTTTTTTCTGTCTTTTTTCTTCTCTCTTCCTCACTTTTCTCTCTTTATAATCCCCTCCCCCGAACCCTTCTTCTGCACTCTATCATATTTACCAACTTCCTTCGTACTTCATATCTCACCTACATAATCTCCACAACAATACAAACCAAAAAATTTTACGCTAGAAGATCGGTGGATAACCGCTAGAAGATCGGTAGATTTTTCTTTAAATACATCAAGTCACAACAAGTAAGTATTTTGAATTTCCTTATAATTCAATGTTAGGTTTATACAAATCAGCGTATTACATTTATAGATTCCAAAATAGCGATTTTTTAGGGCGCCAAATATAGATAGTTTTTCACGAATTTATAAAAAATTGCTAGAGCTAGATTTTGCCAAAGTACAAAAAAGAGGCCCTAGTTATTCTTAAAGGATCTGTCTCAGGTAAAAATTTCAGATTTTTCCAAAGACTGGAAAGGGGTTAACTGATACGGGGAACCTTGTAACTCTGCAGTGTATTTTAAAATATCAAGCTAGCGCGATTTCGCGCGAAAATTTTATGAGAACCCTAGGATGTTGGGAAGTTCCATTCCCCAGGAATTCGGACCATTCCGAAGCCGTTACCTATTTTTTTGGCCGAACGGCCCTTTAAGCGCTTGATCCGGACACCGGTTCGGGATTTTTGGGCGAAACCTCCGTAAAATACTTTTTAGGTCAAGAATGAATTAAGGGAGCCTAAAATAGCATTTCGAAGCCTCTTTTGATATTTTTCGATGCCAGGGGGCATTTCGGTAATTCGCCGCCCCGAGAGGGGTATTTCGGTAATTTTACAGTGCTAAGTTTTTCGACGGACTTTTTAGTCCAGAAATGTAATTACAAAATCTGAAATGTTGTTTTGAAGCTGATTTGGCGCGCGTAGGGGTGATAATGAGCCAAAAAATTATAGTTTAGTCTCACCTTTTTAAAAGTAAAAAATACACTTAATTGTTGTAACCCTTTTATTTCTAAAAAAAGGGTATTTTTAATGAAAAATTGTTTAGTCATTTTAATCCCTTGAGATTATTTTTTATGATGGAGCCAGATTTTATCCGTTTTGGTTATATGCATAGTCTTTTGCCACTAAAAGATGCATTAGTGAACCTTTTTAGCGTCAAAATATTTAAAGTCAGCCAAAACGGTAGTAATTTAGTCTTACCTTTTAAAAAGTCAAACTATTTAGAAAACTTTTAAACTTGAAAAGAATAGTTTAAGAAAAAAATTAGTTATTTAATCCCTTTCATATAAAAAACTTGAGAGTTTATAAGCTCAAAAAAATTATTAATCGTTTGAGCCAAAATAAATTGGAGTTTTATCAATTGAATTTCATCTAATCCTATCACTTATAAAAGTGAAATATACAAAGACAATAGCTATATGAATAATATATAATCATGTAAATATATGATATCTTGGGACACAGTAGATCATAGAAAGATAATAATTATATGAAGGATATGTTATCATGCAAATAAGGGTATTTTAAAAATTTTAATACAAATATAAGATTATGTACTTGCTACAAACTGAAACAATAATGATCTAGCGATTCATATGCATTTAAAATTTCTAAAGCTCCACTTTTGCGATAACTTTCTTACGTCAATAGGTGTCTGCAATTGAAATTTAGATTTAAATTTCAGTTATATAATAGTTTTAATGTACGAATATGTTTGCATTGAAATACATATACATGCAAATTTATTGACATTTGTAGCATACACATCAATATACAACTATGTTATATAAAATTAAAAAAGGATTGAAGTTTTTGACAAAATATTCAACTTAGTGTAAGTAAATTATGTTTATTCTTAAAAGGTATAGAAAATACTTTCTCTGCAAGTTGTAGTATCTCAGAGGCATTTAACTTTTTAATCGAAATTGATGGAGAAGATATAGTAGCTCTGAGGTATTTAGCATTAACGTGAATGGAGGTTGTAGGTTTTAATAAAAAAAAATCTGGTAATCAAAGAACATACAGGAGTTCAAGTGTAATTTTATAGGTTTTCATAAAAAAATTTTCTTTTTTACTAAAAGACAAAATAATTCTAACAAAAGCATAGATTTTGTAAAGGTATTCTAAGAAAAGATGCTTGATATCTTAAAAGAAGTCAAATGCACCCTTATTTTTTTTATATAACAAAACTCTAATTCAAAATGGGTATTTGATAGGAAAAAAGTTTTTAGTAAAAAACACCCATAATTAACACTAATTTTGGATGAAGACTTCAGTTTAAAAAGGACATCTTTAAAAAAAAATAGCCATTTAACTCTATTTAGGATTACATATGAATTTAGAAACTTCCAAAAATTCTAATTTTACTACAGCTTCCTTATATCAATATGTGTGTATTGAAATTCTAAAATTAAACTTTAGGTTTACAATAATTTCAATGTACTAATATATTTGTATTAAATCTATATACATGCAGAATAATTCAAATGTGTAGCATATGCATCAACATACAAATATGAAATACAAAATTAAAAAGGATTGAATTTTTGATAAAATATTCAATATAATTTAAGTATATAAAAACTCTGGAAGTTATATTCTTTAATCAAATTTGATAGAGAACATGTAATAACTTTAAGGTAATTTACTTTAACGTAAATGGAGGCCATAGGGTTTAATAGAATTTTTTTCAATAATTAGAGAGCATGGAGGAGTTCAAGGGTGACTTTATAAAATTTTCATAAGGTTTTTTTTTTTGTTTTTTTAATAAAAGTCAAAACAACTCTTTACTCTAACAAAAATTATATATTCCAATAAATATGTTTTAATGAAAGAGGCTTGTTACCATATGAGAAGTCAAAAATACATTTATTTTTTAGTTACACTCTTATTACAAATAAGTATTTAATGAAAAATAATAATTCAAAAGTCAAAGCAATCCTTAATTCTAACCAAATCATAAATTCCAATAAGAGTATTTTAAAGAAAGAGATTTTATATCTTATGAAAAGTCAAAACACCCTCATTTTTAAATAACACTCTAACTTAAAAAGGGTATTTAATGGGAAAAAAATATTTTTGGTCAAAAATATCATTACTCACAATTAATCTTTTATGGAAATATCAATTAAAAAATGGTACTTTAAAGAAAGAAAAGATTAGCCATTTAACCCCATACGTGCTTTTATATATGTATAAATTTAGATTTAGATTTAGATATCTTGCAATCTAGAGTAGAAGGATTTTTACGGGGAAGCATTGTTGAACTTTGAATTTATTTATAGTGATAAAGTAGAGAAGGGAAAGCAGTATTATTGTATTTCAATATAATAAAAAAAATCCTCCCTATGATGTGGGCACTAACTCTAAGATTTCAATATTAACGTATTAGCTTTGGTACTATATACAACATATTAGTATAGTAACATCCCCCACAAACTCAAAAAGGTAACAAGGAACTAACTTGAGTTTAGGAAAAAGATCCTGAGAACGCCTTGGTGGATGAGTCTCCGTGAAGATGTTAGCAATCTGATAATTTGAGTTTGGAAACAAGATTCTGAAGACGTCTTGGTGGACGAGTCTTGAGTTTAGAAACAAGATCCTGAAAACATCTTGGTGTTGGTGGACGAATCTTCTTGAAGATGTCGGCATGTGTAGCGTGCTCGTGAAACACGTTATTACTAGTAATTTGATGTCCAACGCAAAAGTACGCTCAGAGGGAAGAGAAGCTCACCAGAACGGATCTCAATCCTCGTGTATAGTAGATGTAGGACTTTAACACTCGCCCTCACACATAGCATGAAATATGACGTGGCCTCAAACATTGATCAAAGTGAAGCACACCCTCAAGTATAGTATGGAATATGACCAAACAGTACGGACAAGCCCAGCTCTAATACTATATTAAAGCCTGATATTTAATTCAAAAGTATGTCCAAAAGAAGGAGAACACCGCCACCTATAAGAACGGATCTCAATCCCTACTTAACCCATCGAAGACTTTGAAATCTACAATAATTTGATGATAATCATTTCGGTAATTCTTAATTACTATGCTTTCACTTGCTGCCCATGTCATGCTCGCCAAATTCAGTGACCCAAGACCCCTATTGCAACAGCTTCCGCACATTTTGGTGAGTAGTAATTCCACACAACTACACAGTACATCTAGCAAGCGCTGCCAAAACTCAAATTCTACAATATGTGCTAAGGGAAGAAAATAGGTGTGCGGATTTCCTCGCCAACCGGGGACTCTTTCCAAGAAAGGGATTTCTGCTACTTTTGATAAGCGCCCCCGAAGGAATCAAGACAATCTTGCAAGAAGCTGCCCCATATCAGAGAGTAGAATGTTTTTATTTCCTTTGTACCCAACAAAAAAGAAGAAAAACATCCTTCTCTCAAATTCTCCCTGTTTGCTTCCAAATTCCGCAGCGTCTCTCGAAAATATATATTTTTGCGAATCATCAAGGTACATTGGTTGTTCTTTTTTTTCTTTCTTGTGACCAGAGATAGTTAAATGGTCTTAACTGATTTTACTCATTACTATTATTGCACATGCATCGCTTGCGGCCATAGACCCTTGTACTATTTAAGCACAAGTGATCTGATACCAGCTACTATGCAACAGTGAGTAAAAAATGGTAAACAGGAGTCAGAAGAATGATGCATTATGTAACCTATAATCCTCCAATGTATATGGTGAATGCATTTAGAGTCACAAGTCATGATTTGGAACGTCAAACATTTAGATAGCGTTTAAAATCACTTCAAAGAGGAAAAGCAGCTCACCCAACTAAGGTTTCACCTCAGGACAGTTCTTAGAAAAACTAACGGAGTTTCCAATTTTTTTTCCAATTTTGTAAACTAGAAAAAAAAAAATGACATGTTTGACACACAGTTTACCTTCATTTTATTTTTTTCCATTCAATTTTGAAAACTAATTTTTGAAACAAAGCTGTTTTTGAAAAATCTGGAGTTTTGAAACCACCGCCACCCCCCACCCCCACAACCATGCATCTCAACCACTACCACAACTGCAACACACCACCGCCAAAACTCCAAACGCAACATTCTAGAGCACCTCACATCTCAACCCAGCTACCTCACCAACAACAGCTCAGCTAAAACACAACCCATCAACACTTCCACTGAATCTTTTTAAGGGGAGGGGGGAGGGGAGGGGAGTGTCGGCACTGACTCGCTCAACCAACGCCACACCAGCAGCACCACTACGCCCACAAAGGCAGCCACCCACAACCACGAACCACTCATTATCGAGCAGTCTTCGACCCAACCATTCCAAAACCCGCCACGGAGATCAACCAAAAGAGCGAGCAGGAAGGAGATCGACAACGAGCAACAAATAAAACCACCTCATAGATCCCAGCCACAAGGATCCCCAAAGAAAATTAAACACAATCAAGAAATTGCAGACACTAAAAAGGTGAAACCTACTCTACCACGCCGTCAGGCACCAAAGGAAACCAGCAGTGGTAACAGGGGATGAAAGAGGGAATCATCTGTGTACAGATAAGGTAGAGGTGTGTTTGTAGTCGCATCAGAAAACTTATATGCTAAACTAAGTTACACTCAAAAATCATTCATGCTGGCAAAAAGATGGAATTCCAATATGGCTGATCTCAAATACTTTCATATACTTCGAATATTAACATTGTGACAATAAACCTTTACATCAGACGGGAGTATACAGTTGTATACTTACTAGGAAGCAATAACTATCGACCTCCATCAACACAGAAAGCTAAGACTGTTGCAGCTCAAAATGCTTATATTGACTGATCAAAGGATTTGCAATCAAAATCTACAAAAACAAAGTATATATTCATCAAGCTTCACACCTGATCAGCGAGAGCTTCCAGCAGCCGCAGGACACATGACAGAGTTATCAACAGTAATAGGAAAAGTTTCCACTCTTCGACGCTTCTTATTTTGTGAGCCTTCACTAGGGGACTTATACATGGCAGCCAATAATCTTGAACCTCTAGAAGTGTGCATGTTCTTACACAACCTACGAGCCTGCTTTACCTCTTTATCATCCGGATCCTTGTTTAGCTTTCTTTTACAAGACACCTGGTCCACCGATTTCAGATGGTTACGAGATATAGAGAAACCCAGTTCTGAAAATTCCATCACAGCATGTAATGTTAGTTCATCTTACCGAATCAAACAACATGCGCCCAGCTCTGGATATATGATAGAAAAATAAATTTACCTGGAAGTTTTTCTTTGTATATATCTGGACTAGGAGATCTGGGCGGCGTGAGAGGTGTAAATTTGGAGTTGGTACCAACTTCAGTAAACTCCTGATTCTCCACTTCAGGTGAAGCTCCATCAGAAGTATTATGTTCTACAAGTGGCACTGGAGAAGAGTTCCTCCGCAAAATATCTTCAGTTTCACTACCGTCAACCGTGACATTCCTTGATCCATCAGAGGGCTCTACAAGCTTTTTACCAAAGCCAATAGTATCAGTTGATTGCCCAGCAGGATCAGGCCCTCCTGAAATTAAATTGTAAAAAACTATCAATGACTCGGCATGCAAGAGTTTACAGCTCACAAAATTTTGTCAAAGTGTAGTCAAGTACCTTTGTCTCCCAGTTGATAATCTTCCCATCTAAGTTCTTCATGGATTTTATCTTCATAAACAGTCATGGCTGATATCGACTCCAGATTTCCAGTAGTAGTGTCATCTTCATGGACAGCAGTTGAAGTGTACACGGCAGCCGATGTACGGATGTGGTCCACACCATCTAACACCGACTTGGGTGAAGTGCTAGAAATATTTGAGCTAATGGATGGCTTGAGGGTTTCTATAAAATTTGAAAACCATTGTGTGCCCTGTTTCGCATAGAAAAGAATATAAGCTTCCTGCGAAAGGACAAAGTCTTCTCGGACTCTTTTAACCTGCAAAATGCTGATCAATTGTTACTTATTTTGGTCGCATCAATGTTAAAAAAGGACAGAGTAGACATGTAACAAGACTAAGACTAAAAAGCTCTCATCAGATAAAGAAGCAAAAAGGAAAAATTAGTTTAAAGAAGGATTCAACAAGCTGTCATGACAGAAGCCTCTGGGACAGAATACAAAAGATACTAATACGGAAATTACCTCTGAATCATTAAACTTGTACCACATATCTGGGGAAGAACGAATGAAGCAATAATAATGCCCAGAATTAGAAGAGAAACCAATATGCACCACAACTGCATACAGATCATACTTCAATCCCACCTAGAGAGAAAGATAGATATAAGAAACCTGCAGGTGCTCATCCAACAGTTCAGCCAAATTGTAGTATTTAAACCTATTGCGACACCTCAGAGTGTTGCAACCAAATGCATAGTTAATAACTTGCATGCGATGAAAAAAAAGTTATATCTTGAAGTCCATCAAAAAAATGATATCCAGTAAACCAAGAAAAAAAAATGATACACAACATGACCTCCCAATCAAATGGAATATAATTGCATCAAGGTATTAACATGGACCATTCATACACTTGCATCTCCTCCAAATGCATGTTAGATATAATTTGCACAAGAGAAAACAAATTCATTTCTCACATTATTATCCTTATGGTCACTCGTGTAGGGAAGTAAATCCAACTCCAGCGGAAACCGCACATGCTTGTCAATCTTCTGAACAGATGAACCATCATTCTTGAATCTCTTCAAATGAAACACAGCAACCGAAGGGGGCTGCTCCAACATAAGCTGCTTCTCTACCACCACTTCTTCCTCACAATTTTCACAAGTAAACTTCGTCTCAGGATCTTCAATTTTTTCCACTTTTGTGAAAGACTTTAGGGCAGACGAAAGAGAATCCACATCATCAATCTCCAAACTCAGGTCAATGGAAGGCTCGAAAGTGTTCGAAAAGTGACCACAACTGCAACATCCAAGCTGAAAGCAAAAGCCAAATGAAAAGCGATTACATTTAAAAGCTTCCCAGGATATGTCTATATACACTGAAAAAGTTCAACAATTAATCAACAAATGAAAAAACTTTTGCTGAAAAACATTTAAAAGCTTCCCAGGATATGTCTGCATACACTGAAAAAGTTCAACAATTAATCAACAAATGAAAAAACTTTTGCTGAAAAAGAAAAGGAAAGAATAATCAACACTAAGACATTGTGCAAGAGTACTATTAACAAAATCATTGTTGAACCCTTACTTTACTAACAAGAAGACCACCAAAACCCTGTTTGACAAAGTTTCCATTAGGTAAAGACAAAGTCTTATCCCTTGCTTTTGAATCAGTACAACAGCTGTCAAGCCTATCCAGAAAGCATTGCAGGAATTCATGAGCATCTTCCTGCTGAAATCTTAGGAAACCAGATGAAAAAACTGGTAGTTTCAATGTCAAGAATCACAGATAAAAATTTCTTGAAATGCATAATAAAGAAAGGCACACACTCTTTACTTACAGTTTATGACGATCTACCTTGAACAAGGCAAACAAATGCACTCTATATGTTTTATGTGCAAAGATGGCTAAAACAGTGTATTGCAAAGTGGAATAAATTGACAGAGATCCAAAAAATCAATGTGTGAGGTTAACGATATACATGTGTTTAAGTCTAAGAAGATCTACAATTTCAACATTACTCTAAAAGAAAAGGAGCAGTGGAAAAGGATACAGCTCAAATTGTTAACAAGTTTATGAGGGGAGATGACCCTGGTGGTAGAAGCTAGGGAATCCTCGATGTGATTTCGAAAAGCACAAAGTACACAGAATCCACCATCACTAGAACCTGCAAATTTCCATTTAAGATACACTATCAATGACTTCTATGACTCAAAATATGGTGAAGTGCTAAAAGCACCACCAAAAAAAATCAACCAATGAAAGCCATCCTCTCAAGTCTCACTGAATAATGTTAATTTGGAATGATAAACAACTATTAACCAATATATTGTAAAGTAAACGAAGATAAAACATAAAAATCATACCCTCACAGGGCATTTCATGATTGTAAGAACAAACACCCTGAACAAGTGCCACAGTGTGCGTAAAGCATTGCAACACCGCGTTAAGAAAACAAGTATTGCCCAAGTTAGCAAGCCCCGCACCCTACACACGCACGTTGAACAAAATTAGCGCCCACCAGATATATCCAAACCAGATAAGCTCACATCAACAAAGACACGTACCACATTGGAGATCTGACTCTCAGATTCATCCTCCATTGGCCATGGATCAAAGTCATTGTGAAATGAGGACCTTGTATCCACAGCCAAAGGCCACGGTGTAGTAGATGGTACCTCGTTTTCCGGCCAGCCAAATGGGTCATGTCTATCACACATGGGATCATGTTGTTGCCACGGCGGGTCCTGCCGGGCAAGCGGCTGGTCATGAAGGGGCAAACGCATGGAGTTTTCATATGACCAACGCGAGCAAAATCTCCTGCTCATGGCAGGATGACGATAATACTGTGAATGGTAGTGCAGGAATTCCGGACCATGCAGTTCTGCTTCATCAAGAGGAGAGGCCAAGGAATTGTCACTATTCGACGAATCATCAACGTTCAGTTCCTCTGTTTCTGACCCACCAAGCTCATCTAGGGCTAGTTGCGCTGAGTTGGGTGAGGACCCATCTAGGTCTGAATTGGGTGAAGACCCGCCTAAAATTTCAGCATTGGGTGAGGACCCACCTAGCGTTTGGTCCAGAAGGGGCAAATTGGATGAAGAACCACCTAAAGTTTCTGCAGGAGAGGGAGAATTGGCTGGTGACCCAACTAGGGTTTGGGGAAGATGGGCTGAATTGGGGGAAGTGACTGAAGTCCCATCTAGGGTCTGTCCAGATTGTGAATCGGGTAAATATTCATCTAGGGTTTCTTCAACACGGGGTGAATTGGGTGGCGACCGGGTTTTGTCCAGGCCAACTAAAGAAGGTTGAGCACAAGTTTCTACGGTTTCAGAAGATGGAGGGGAGGCTTCTGGGGTTTCTTTGATGATCTCCATGCAAAGGGATAGAGAGAAGGATATGGCGTGGCGAGTAGGGAAAGCGAAGATTAGGGGTTTGAAATGGGGATTTTTGGAGGGGATTGGGAAATGATTTTGCGGGGATTTGAAAAATTCTAGGGTTTTAGAATGAAGAAGAAGAGGGAAAGATGAAAAGGGTCGGTTTTAGAATTTTGAAAAGGGAGGGAAAATTAGGCCGCCGTTACGGGTTTTCAGTCTGGACCGACGTAGATGAGAGTGAGAGAGAGAGATGGGGTGTGTAAAGAGGTACAAAGATCGGGGGTTTGTATATAATTTAGGGTAAATCTCAGGGATTTTGTGTGTAATTTATCTTAAATTATGTTGTCATGTCAAATTGAAATATACAAAGGATAGCAGGATCGGGTGTGTAAAGAGGCTTTTTGTATTCATTTTCTATTTCCACAAGGGTTTCTCTGTGTTTATCTGCAATATTTATAAAAGAAATAAGTCATTCCTTTGATGTTCAATTTTGTACATTTTCTTTTTTTGTATTTTTTATGCATTTATCATTCCACGTTTGCTTTCATTTTAAAATTAAGTTAAACGTCTAGCAATAAATTTGCTGAAACTTTTGACAAATAATTATAATTACTTCTAACCACAAAGTCTTTCTTATAACGCACAATGCTTCCATCGTCACGTGACTCGATCCTTCCATCTATGACATTTAGAGGAAAAAGGAGTTCAGAAACATTTCAAAGGCTTCAAATTAGTTAACAGGATTCATCTATTTTTGTTTTATAGAACAAAGTGCTTGTGAGACACCAGATTTTAGATGTGCAAAACATGTGTCTTAAAAGGATATCATTAGCAATTTTAATCACTAAAATGACTAGCAATTCTAAATAATTACCAACATTTTGCATATATGGGTGTAGTGGTATTTTGTTAAGAAACTGAAACAATATGTAGTTTCTACTCGGTGAAAGAGTCAACACATGCATAGCAGCAGTGAGCAAAACATATGACTCTAGCCAAGCGACAATCAATTTATCCCTTCAATTTGCAAGAAATGAAATTTACATGATAATGATCTCAGTTTCAACTCTAACCTTCCACAATTGCAAAATTTTGACACTTATCATGCTTGTAAAATCTAACTTAACTGCAAAGTAAAACAAACGCCAGCTTATAATCTTTTTTTTTTCCTCAAAAGAATTTCACAAACGGACTATTTTCTATTTTACATCCGCTAGATAATATATTGGCTGGGGACTTTGAATGCACAAGGCGTCTCAATCAGAGGATTCTGTCCTGAAGATCTGTCATTAAAGTTGACGCGATGGAGCTCAGCTTCTTTCCAGTTTCACCAGCTATGTTCTTAAGGGAAGAGATATCCTGTTGTGCCTGAAATAAAACCAGCTCAGTAAGCCTAGGGCAATGACACGTTAAATGAATGTAAAGGTAAATCACGAACAAGAACCTTTAAGGCTATCTACCGTCGGAAACACAAGAACCATTAATATTTAGGAATACGAGTCAAAAGTAAATCTGGGAACGAGTGGTCAAGTATACCTGGAAAGAAAGCCGATTAATTAGGTCGCTTGCAGATACATCCAGAGCGGAGTTATCAGAGTTGTGGCCGAAGAGATCAGCACTTGAGATAGCCGCTGAACTCTGAAATAGAAAGGAAGGACAAACTGATCA
Source organism: Escallonia herrerae (assembly GCA_033070095.1). Classification (NCBI taxonomy): domain Eukaryota; kingdom Viridiplantae; phylum Streptophyta; class Magnoliopsida; order Escalloniales; family Escalloniaceae; genus Escallonia; species Escallonia herrerae. The sequence continues at coordinate 446,273 of JAVXUP010000360.1, forward strand.
CTAGTATCTCAGAATCTTGTACAAGTTGCAAGGAGAGCAATTCAGGATGCCGAATGTAGTCAAAACTTATTAATCCCTGATAAGCGATAGTGAAGGTCCTAATGGTGCATCTTTAGGTGATTTGCGATTTCAGAAGAACAAATTTGAGAACATTGTTTTTCCACTCTCAGTTTGCAACGACTATTCCAAGAATGCATATTATACACCTATATGTATAATATAATATACATAATAGTAATGCAAGTGCAAATAGTACCATCCATAAGTCAAAACCAGAATAAACATCATTTTATCATAAAACAATATTTCATTAGTCTTCTTCTACCACAAGAAGAGTCCCTTCAGGATTCATTTTAGGGGTCAAACCTGGTTTATTCAAATTAGAGCGGGTCAGCGGTAAACCGAGCTATTCCCGATCTATCCCTACCTCGTCTTACCCCCATGAACCTGACAGAAGTGACTGTTCCACACGGGGCATCTAAAGGTGTACGTTACTTTTTTATTTTTATGTTTTTGTTTTGTTTATGATTTTAAGGCCTAAATTAAAGAGTAATGATATAGTTCCAGCCTATGTTACATGGACTCTTTGGTTTTTCGTGAAGTACCCGTGTCGGACACTCGACACTTGGACATGGGTATGAGATACGTGTCCGACATATCTCATAGGATATGCTATTATGATACTATCTTATAGTCTTTTGTTTAATTAGTAGTTGCTTTGAGTGGAGATAAGTTGTTAATTAAAATCAAATGCATCACATAAACACCTTTTTGCCTTCAAAATAACTAAAAAACAATAGTAAATATGAACATTTTGCCGTGTTCCCGTGTCTTGCGTTTTCAAAAGTAGACGAGTCCGACACTTGGACACGTATCCGATCCGGACACTTGTACCGAGTCCATGTAACATAGGTTCCAGCCACTTTCACCTGAAATTCGACTCGCACCCAACATGGCATACCATGCCATGTCATTTTGCCGTGTCATACTGACCCACAAAATTTTCTCTCATTATGCTATGTCATCGAGACTTCTTCTCTTCTCACCTTAACATCCTCTCCCAACCGCTCCACCAACACTGTCCAACAGCCCCACCATCGTCTTCAAGTACTGCCATCACCCTTAATTCTAGGGCTTGATTTGGCAAACAAATGTAAGATTTTAGCTTAAAAAGGAACGAAAGGAGGGACGGATGTACAAAAAAAGCCAATTGAATAGTCCAATAACCGATCCAACAAATCACAGGTTAGAGGAGTGGTGATGTCGATGGCAGTGATGGTGGTGATGTTGATCGCAGTTGGTGGGTACGTTTCACGGGTTGTGAATGGCAGACGATTGTGACGATACGAGTTCTAAGGCAGAGTAAAGACAAATGGAGAGGGGAGCACCACCTTCTCCGGCGGCATCAACGCCTGGAGTGGTGGACAGAGAGAGACCTTCATTAAGGTAAGCTCATGAAAATACTTGAGGCGCAATCGTACAAAACAATATAGTTCAGTGTCATTTGCATGATTCATGAAAGTAGAGGTTTGGGGAGACAGCCCAATAACTAATATCTCTGTCTCTCTACTACCTCTTCTCCTTTCATTAGTAGCCTCATCCTTCGAACTCTTTACAGACTACGTTTTCTGGCTCTATCAGCTTGAAAAACTCTCACACCCTTTTCAGCCTCCCTTACGGTTCCTTTCCCAGGCTCCACAGTCCTTTAAGCAGCCTATCTTCAAAAGTAATCAAACTTACCTAATTCAAACTCCACCACCACATCATCATCATCATCCAAGCCTTTGCTATTTGGCTCAACTAGATAAATTGAGTCCTTCCGCTCCCCCCTTATCGAAGCACGTCTTCGACGATAAAGTCCTAGCAATAAAGTCTTTTCCCCACTTCTTCTCTTCAAGTTAACCTTGGTCTATCCCTGCCTTTTCTTATCCGATTAACCTGGCAAGAATCACTTCTTACAGGGGCATCAAGGCCTACGTTAAATAAGACCAACCATTTCAAGCAATGTCGTTCATCTTTTACTTAACCAGTGCCACCGCCACTTTGGTGCAGATATCCTCATTTCTTATTCTATCTCTCCTTGTGTGGTCACACATCCACCTAAGCATTTGCATTTCGGCTACAATCACCTTGCATGATGTTCTTTATTTGCCCAACATTCTAAACCATACATAATTCTCGGGCTCACAACCATCCTAAGTTTTTCCCTTCGACTTACTGTAATGTTGCAATCACATAACACTCCAAAGCAGACCTCGACTTCAGCCAATCTGCTCTTATGTTGTGGGCAACATCATTGTCAATCTCTCCCTCATCTTGCATTACTGATCCAAGTTGCCTACATTATATCTTCTTCAGGTACTTGTCAACCATCCATACTTACCTACTCCTGGGACCACCTCAAATGTCAAGTAAGATAGCATTCAGAGTACTCGATCTTAATCCTAGTTAATCCAAAGTCTTAAGATTCTAAAGCACTTCTCCATGATTCTAACTCAACGTCTAATCTTACGCTAGTCATCAATTAAAGCTATATCATCTGCAAAAAACATACACAATAGGACCCGAACCTAGATATTCTTAATAAGCTCGTCATATAAATAGACTAAAGAGATGTGGGCAACAAAGTTGACCCTTGGTGAAGCCCAATCATAATCAGGAACTCTAGTCATTCCGTCGGTTGTTCTCACACCAGTAGTCGCTCCGTCGAACATATCCTTAATTACAGTTATTTCTTCTCTAAACCACCGCACTACGAAGCATAGACACCTTGTGCAGAACGAGGTAAGGTGTCCTAAACCTATTGACACCTCACCGACACTGCCGGACACATGTTGGACACCTCTGAACGGTGTACGATTTTTTATTTTTTTAAGTATCCGACACTGTGTCGGACACTTCTTCGAGAAGTATCAAATACTTCAAGTGTCGGACTGTATGGGGCCAATATGAAATTTTTGAACTAATTTCAGGGGTCATACTGTGGTAACTAATATATTTGGGGCTCTTTAGAAATAAACTTTAAGGTTATGCCCTAATCTCATCGACCCATTACCGTCTTTTGTCTCTCCCTGCGGCGGCTATCAGCCAAAGAGAACGAAGCCATCAAGCCAACGACCCACTGCTGCCGCCGTTCGCCGGAGGATCTCGCTGCCATCGCAGGATTTTCCAGCAACAGGTACGCTCTTCTTTCTCTCTCATCTCTTTCTTTCTTCCTTCTTTTTTTACTGAAGCAACTTGTAGCTTTGGATCTGCAACTTGAAGATCCCAACATCCCAACTTGGAACCATGTCTCTCTCTCCCATTTCTTTCTTATTCCTTCTTTCTCTCTCAATTCTTAGATGGTGTATATTTTGTCAAACGGAAAGCCCTAATCTTCATGTTTCAGTCAACTTCTTTGTCCTGTAAATGTATTGACAAGGACCAAATAAATACTTCTTGTACCCTGGTGTAATATGATGGAACTTACACAGGAAATTGATCCTTTAAAATCTTTCTGATTCCTGTGTGATTAATTAAAAAGCCCCCTTAACAGGTTCCCTTATAATTAAAATTAAAATATACATCAGTCGGTGTCTAGACAAGGCTGTTGGACACCTTGCTCCCATCTTCCCTTATTGACATTAAGTATGACTTGTATCTGAATCCTTGTTTTGGTGGTTATTGATAATTGTCTATACTATTTTTGATGTAGAATATCAAAAAATTTATATATTTTTATTTTACATTATATATATATATATATGTAAAATAAAAATATATTAAATAATTCAGCGGTGTCCAAAATCTGGTTTTTGGGAAATTACGGTGTCCGATGTCTCGATCACATCGGACACGGTATCTGTGTTCTGTCCGTGCTACCTACTGCTTTTTCCAAATCTATAAGAACCATGTAAAGATCTTTCCTCTTTTCTCAAGTCTCTCCATCAATTGCCTAATCAAGAAAATAGCTTCCACCGTGGATCTCCCAGGCCTGAAACCAAATTGATTATCAGATATTTTAGTCTCCCTTCTTGGTCTATGTTCAATGAACCTCTCTCAAAGCTCGATAATCTAACTCATAAGCGTGATGTCTATATAGTTTTTGCAACATTCAAAGTCTCCTTTATTTTTACATGTATGTATCAAATGCTTTCCCTCCACTCCTCGGGCATTTTCTTGAAATTTAAAATCTTGTTAGACCAATCTATGCATGGGCTCATCGAAGCTTGTCCAAACCTTAATAAGAATCCTGTCTAGTCCAATAGCATTCCTTATTTTCATCCTTTTCAATGCTACCTTCACTTCAGATGTTCTAACGGGTGAAACAAGTCACCTAGCTCTTCCAGATTACCCTTAAACTACACAACCTATGGAGATAACTCTTCCATCTTACTCTAACCTCATCTGCTTGTCCTATTAACCTCTGATTCTCGTACTTGATACACTTTATTCAAGTCTCTATTTATCCTTTTCTTCTCTTACCTTAGCTAGCTTCTAGATCTTCACCTCCTTTAATATGCAACCTTCGGTGTAAACCTTCTTAAGTCTTTAACTCCGGCCTCTCCAATTGCCTCCTTTGCTTCATTTGTAGCCACCTTATACTTTTCAACATTCTCTTTGTTCTTGTAATCTGTGCAGTCCTTTACCTTTTTTAACTTGATTGCTTGTTGGACCTCCTCATTCCACCGCCAAGTTTCTTTAACTATATAGGCCATTTCCTCTAGACTCTTCAAAGATCCCTCAAGCAACTCTTCTCACGCAAGTAAACATACTACTCCACATTATATTTGGCTCATCATCCAAATTTCATGGTCCTTTCATCAACCTATCCTCAAAAGTGCTTAATATTTCCCAATTCAAACTCCATCACCTAGTTTGCAGATATCTCTCACCTTTAACCCTCATATTCCAACTCTTAACATATAGGTCCAGCTCCAGTTGGAAGACACTCTCCAAATGACCTTACAATCTTTACGCAATGCTCAGTCCTCGCTGGGGAAGAATCAATCAGGCTACAATGAGACCTACTACTATCAGTAATTAAATGTGTCTGCTACCATCAAATCAAAAGTCATTGCAAAAATCTAGGAGCTTCTCCTGATTCTTTCCTATGTTCAAAACCTAAATCCTTTGTATAGCATCTAAAAGCCTCCACTAGCTCTTGAAATGCCATATGTATCTCCTTAAATAAACACTTCACCCAGTGGGGTATTACTACTTTAACAAAACAATTTAGTCATCCTTCCTCTTAATATCTATTCAAACTTCTACCAAAATGTGAGACTACTCTGCGATACACCATGTACCCAATTTCAGCCACTATATTAGAGCATAACAAACACATGGTAAACAATCAATCTGAAGGACCGGATTCAGCCATATCATTCGCAAGCTTAACCTTAGTTAGTGGCGCAATAAGACTTTATCGCTCTCACCCTTCACCGTGGACCACTAGCATCGACCGACTTCGCGGACAGCACCTCCACCCAGTGGCCTACCTGCCATTTCCGTTAACCATTGGGCGAGAGACTAAATTCTGGTTAGATCTCGATAATTTGGGTCAGTAAATATGAAGCTAGCATATCTTTGGCAACTGTCAGTAAGCTAGCATATCTTTGGCAACTGGTGCTTTAAAATTAGGCTGATAATCAAGAGACCATTATTCGTGCTTCCCATGCCCATGAAAACTCAGCACGTCGGTGCTCCTTCTACTTACATTCATACACCAAAAGCTAGAACTCATACTGTTTCAATTTCTATTCATAGCTCATGAACAACCTAATGAATAAACACACCACATGTGCAGAAGGGTTTAATAGTGGCTACGATATGGAAAGAACAGAAAGAGAGTGAGGGACATGTGATGCGGGGCTACGGTGGTGGCTGGGCAGATGAGACATTGACAATCACGGGTAAGGTACAGATTATTTTGAGTTAATGGGAGCCTAGTCTGCTAATTTACTATACCTCTATCCTTCATTTTCATGTCTTAATACATGCATCAAATACCGCCATTCAAAAGGGTGTAGCGTGTAGCTAGACACTTAAGAATGCCTATGCTCCATGAACCCGCTTGGAGCCTCCACAAGTTCTCCCAACATGCTCATTTAAATTGCCTCCTACAAACAATGTTGTAAAAAACGGATCGTTCACCGGAACGGAAAATTGCCGTGCCCAGGGTCATGGGTCACAGGTCCAGACAATTTAACTGTTTAGAAGCAGAAAAGGTCTTTAACATTACCCAAACCGGGAGCAACACCGGTTGACGGTTCTAGCAGTTGAAGCGACCGGTCCAGTACAGACTAATATGAGTTAATGGGAGCCTCTGCTGATTTCTTATGCCTCTATCCTTCATCTTCCATACCTTAATACATGCATAAATACTGCCATTCTATAAGGTGTAGCTACACACTTCTCTTAAAAATTGTGCGTGTTCCACGAACCGTCTTGGAGCCTCCACAAGTTCTCCCAACCTGCTCATTTAAATCCCCCCCTATAAACAATGTTGTAAAAACCGGACTGTTCATTGGACTGAAAAATTACCCGGTCAAGGGTCAAAGGTCCACACTGTTTTAACTGTTTAAAGCAGAAATGCTTTTTTACATTACCCAGATTGGAAGCTAGACCGGTTCATGGTTCTAGCAGTTGAACGACAAGTCCAGTCCAGTTTTAGATAGATCTCTGCGCTCGATATTACGTAGATCACTCCACCCATATCCTCCCAAAAAAAAATAGAATCTTGAATTCTAACAGTGACATAAGAAATTGGCAGCGCTGTCTAAAGGGAGCAAAAAGGAGACCAACAGTTCCTAGAGGATTTTATTGGTTAGGTCAAGTTTGGTTAAGCAAATAATCATCACAAAAAAATGAAAAACTAGAGTATATTTTTAGGGAAGTCCATTCTACGCACACAATGGAGATCTACAGAACTTACTCCTTGCACTGAAAGCCATTGATTAGAAGGAATTTCCAAAACCATATCATAAAATGTAAAAGTATCTACTTCTGTGCACTATAAGTGAACAAACTAGCACTTTTTCCAGTTCATAAGTGCCATGAGAAGACAAACACCTTAACCAGAATGGTATTCAGTTTCTTCACTATCACTTTCCTACTATCCTTTATCAAGTCCTTTATATGGTATCAGTCTTGTAAATAACGTTTAATGGCCAAGTGACCACCATGAGCTATGATAGAAAGCAGCGTTGTCTCCCTCCCTCCCCCATCCCTCCACAGGCATAGTATATACCTACATCTGTGATTTTCAACCCATGGGGAGCTTTATACATTCAAGCTGCATGACAGTGGGGAGGCCATTATATGGTCAAAGACGGAAGTTGCTCTAATCTATAATTATAAAAAATTTATGGAGGTACCAATTTCTCAACTAAATCCCTTATCACTTTTAAGGGACCTGAAAGAGTAGTTTAATCCTTGATTCAAAACATTGTATAGAGGGGGGAAAATGGTATATTGTACTGCTATTAACCTGGAAAATCGGACAATTTCGATAAGAGTAAGTTACAACCATGCTTATTATATCCCCCTTTTTGAAGTGTTAGTCCAGCTCATTAACTAAGATCATAAGGATGGCATATATGGTGAGATTCCGCCAAGAATTTCAACTCAGGTATAAAAGACATACCTGGAACCTTTGCAGAGAAACTGAGTCCATGTCACCAGCTTTGCCCTGATCCCCAAAAAATTGGGCTGACGAAATAGACTTTGCATTAGAAAACTTCTTCCTTGCTTCATCGGTTTCCTGAACCTGAAAATAATGGGATATTAGTAGTGGCAAAGACATTATATGGTTGCTAACATTGACCTAACCATATCATAGAAAAAGACTCTTGTACAATAGAATGCAAAAGATATTAGGATTCTTCCCATTTACATTTGACTTCACAGAAGAACTCGAATACCCTTGTCATTATGCACCATAGAGTGGAATTTCTGGTTTGTAATACGTACTTATTAAGACATTTGTGCAGATTGGTTGAGCAGGCAAGCATGTGAAGGAAGGGAGCTCCTGATATTAGATGTACCTCAAGTTAATATGTCTGAGCTTTTGCAGAATATTGGCAAGAGCAAAAAAGACTGATTCCCCCTCAACTTAATTGTTAATAAATTAAGCCCACCAATGTACCAAAGAAACAAAGAAAAAGCATTCTCCATGTCAAGAGAAATTTTCTTCAAATGTGAGAAGATTATACTTTTGATACATAAGTAAAACCTCAGCAAGAACAGTACAAGACTATGATGTTAAAAAAAGTCTAGTCTCTAGAAGAAGGGACAACTGAACCTCCACAAAGGTGCATACAAAAGGGGAAGGACCAATCAACAAATGTTGAAACCATATGGTAAATACCAAATAGCAAATCATTCTCCCCTATCCCCCCCAAAGACAAAGAAGGGGGAGCAAGGAAGTCAATCAAGGATCAGCGTAGTCCAAGATAGTATCATGAGATTAAGGGTCATCCAGAAAACTTAGGACTAACATCGTAAGGCTCGGGAGCCCCTATACTGTTCTACGCTGGAAAATTCTACCAAGTACAAGCATATACTATCCAGAACAATTATAACTTTGCTAAGTCCATCAATTGATATTAAATCCAACAAAAGATTGGTATCAAATTGACAACAACGTAAAACTAAGCTCTATCACTCAGACTAAAATCATTAATCATATAACCTACTTGGACTTTTGACGAATTTGAGCTTGTTTTCTTGGAGAATCCACTGTCCATGCCATAATCTGCAAAGAAACTAGACGACTTTGGTGGGGAAACATGGCTTAACACATGCGTACCTCCAGAAACCGTTTCAGCAGGTTGGACATTATTTTCTGTATATTCAAAGCGTGTCGCAAGAGATGATCCAACTGTTGAAGTGCTATTTGCTGAGGTAGAAACCTGTGCAGGTGGTTCTTCAGGCTTTTGCTCATAGAGACTTTCACTCGTCTGCATCGGACAGAACATGTTCAGATGGATTGTTTGATGATAACTCTCACTTACAGTCATAATATCTACCCTAAACATATTAGGCCACCGAGTTATGAGGGGTTCTACCTTTGCACTAAGCTTTCGAGCGCCAAGTCCCCCGGTCTTTCCGGTTCTTTTTGCACCAAGAGGCTTCTTGACAGCATTGGAAACAAAAGAATGAGAAGCTCTTGGTGAAGGTGTTACATCAACAGTTTCATTCTTCCGTGGACTTTCTTTTGGGACTTCATTCGTCTTAATATCAGGAAGTCCATTAGCAGTTTGTACCGACTGTGAAGCAACAGGTGCTGATGGCAAACCTGCCTCTTCTACAGAACTTTTAGCCACTTCTTTTGAAAGTAATTGCTTGTACAACTCTGCGGCCCTTGAGGTATACTTGGCCTCAATCTTGCCTCCCTCATTCCATCCATGCTGCTTGAAGAACGCTTGTGCACGATTATTACCCCCAAAGCTCATCATCTTTAACTGGTCTGGAGTCCATGAATCTAAATTGGTTGACCTACCAAAGCAAACCCAGGTTCATTGGTAAATGAGAAATTTTAACACCTTTTTAGGAAAGATTGCTGAAAAAAGTGAAATGAACAGAAAGGAAGATACTCAAAGCAACACAAGGATACTGTAGATGGGAACAAAATAAACTTTCATGCCAAACACAATAAAACTTCACTAGTAGGCACCAGGTGTAGTAACAAGAACCACAAGTTATCTATATTTGTTTCATTTTCTTACAAGTAGGAACCACAAGTTTTCCATATTGTCAGTCCGAAATCTTCAATTATTATAGGATTCAATGAGGAAAAGTTTCAATAACTTAATGTATTACTAATTTTTCGCTTAAGTAAACGAAGGGGAAAACTTTTCATACAATTCATGTAAATCAATATCACAAAAGGGACATAAACCAAAGATCACATCAAATTAAAGCAGGGGTTTCCTGGTCCAGATAGAATGTAGATAGGAACTCTCTGAAACTGTCTAAACTCCACAGGTAGATCAAATGTAACCAACGTATAACGTAAACAGGCAAGAAGGAATTCACGGCTGCGATAACCTATACCGTACTTAAATCAGTCGTCAATCCCAAAATATCAACAACTTTCAAGGAGTAAGCACCGAAGATCCAAAGAGGTATGTAATGATAGATATCTCGGACCAGCCCAATAATACAACCAGAACCTTTGATGTAAAAATATGTGTCGATACTGTCTCAAACTTGGATCCCATAATTCTATCCTCTTATATTGCAAATCCAGATCAACAACATTGTCCGCCAACATAATGTTGCACACTTATGTTTTATTAACAGTTGCCTTAACAAGAACCTTTCCCATTCAATACAAACATAACTACAGATCGCCAGAAAACAAAACAACTCCAGATGTAAATAGAACATGAAAACTAACTCAATAGTGCCAATTGATAAACACGATAAGATAATTGGACCACGGAAAAAAATTCAGGATTCAAATAGAAAAACCAATCGGGTACAGAAAAATCACCTAACGAAGCTGATGTGGACGCCAAGACTGCGGTGAACGGCCGAGCAATCGATGCACAGGAAGATCCCGTAAGTAACGGACGCCCAAGTTGGGTTCTTTGCATTGCAATCAAAGCACATCTGTGTGATATAAGTACCAAGAAAAAAAATGAAATCAGAACAGGCAAATAAAAATAAAAACAGAGATCTGGGTTAAAAATTACAGATCTGAACTGGGTTTTTTTTATAAGAACAATCTGATTGAACAGAATTTGAACCAAAGGGCTTAAGAACAAAAAGACCTTGTTGTCTGATTTGGATTTGAGCTTCTTGAAAGTGGCAGTTTTGTCGGCAAAAATTTCGGACGCCATGGATTGGGAGAGAGAGTTCCGAGAGGAGGAGGAGATGGGTTTTTGATACAGAGACGTAAAGGGGCCTCCTCAGGGAACAAGAAGCACATACAAATGGAAGGTCTGAGTAGTGAGTAATATGTGTGAAACCGCAAAATTGTTTGTCGCAAGTAAGAAATATAAAGTTTTGCTTTTTGTTTTGTTTTCTTTTGTTCTCTAATATACTTTTGTTTTTTTTTCTCGTTAAAATTGTTTTATTGCATTATTAAAATCATTCAATATGAAACAAAAAACAACGATACACCATTTATAAATAAATAAATCATAATTGTACTTGTATACATGAGTCAATTAATATCTCTTTATAGCGGTACAAGTCTAAATTTTTTTTAGTATGAGATCTACATTCTAGACATCATCGCAACCGTACAGTAATTTATTTTTCAATGATTTAATGATAACTTTTTCATTGCAGTTTTAGACTCCACGAAAAAGTTTTTTGATCTTTTAAGTAGTCAGGCTTATTATTTACATCCTTATGTTTCGAACAAAAAGAAAGATGTACATTTCAAATAGAGGCAAACATAATTAATCTCTCTTCGACTACATACTCAAACTATACAATTTAAAAAGGTTAAGTTCTGTAGAAACAAAGTAAAGTTAGAAGTTCTATGTACCTAAAATGCCCTTTGGGTTTTATGGGTGTTGTCTTTGTTAGTTGCAATGAGGTAGAAAGCCCATGTCCTTTCTGCTGGTTGGACATTTGCAATTCATATTTATATTTATACCAACCGTTGGTTGGTAAGCATAAGTTTGTCTGGAAATGCATTAATTGGACTCAACTTGACTCTTCAGTCCTTTGGTTGCAGGATGGTATAAAAAGGGTTTATACTTTGTACTCATTTTAATTTGAAAACAAGAAAATTTTGTTATCAAAAAGGTCCAACACCTACTTTTAAAGAGCACAATATTTTCAAGAGGCATTTTTGGTGTCCATTTTAATCTACAAGCAAAATTTGAGGTCAATTAACTTGTGAAATGTAGCCAATGGTTAGAAGTGAAGGGCATTGTAGAACATTTAATTCTACCCACTTTTAATGCGATTTATTGCACTAGTTAAAAGCTATGTGCGTGGGGTTCTCGTTGTTATGGTCATGAGCGTAACAAACCCCATGAGCACCAAGGTTAAGGTACCGTCTGAAAACTGGTTGATTTTTATTTTTGTTTTCTCCAATTTTGTAAACTGAAAAAAAAAAAAAAGCGTTTGGCACACAGTTTTTTTTTTCTTCAGTTTTTAAAACAGGACTATTCTTGAAAACTCTCATTTTGAAGTTTTGGATTTTCAGTTTTAGTTTTTGTTTTGAGACCACCACCACCCCACTGCCTGTCGACGGTCGGCCACTATCACTGGCCACCGCCACGCCCCACCACCAAAGAAAAAACTCAAAATAAAAATTGAGTAATCAAATACCCAAAATAAAAAAACTAAAAATAAAAACTGCATAATCAAACATCTATTTATTTTTGTAAAAAAAAATAAAAATTAAACTAGTTTTGATTTATTTTTTTTAAACAGAAACTAAAACTGTTAGTAATTTCAAACAAATCTTTAGTTTAGAAACTAATGGGTAAGAAGTTGTGTTCAGGATTCAAAGAATGGCTTAATCGATGACTCAAATGTTAAGGAATTGTTGGCTCATGGTTAACTTCATTAGTAAAACAATTTAATATGTGTAACAATAAGTCTTGATATAGCAATATTGAAGGGCAATTAACTGTTAATCAATTGTGGGTGTAAGATCTCATTCGATATTGAGATCATGAAGGACAAGTGGTACTTTTCCATGAAAGAGGACAGCGAAAGACTTCCACTTCAGCCAGTCCATATATAGCCTTAAGCAACACGAGTCTATAAATTGCTAAGGGGAACAAAATAAAATTTCACAAGATATCAGAGTGGCTTTGCAAACAAAGGTGCCAGTAAAAATTCTCAAAGCACTTGGCAATCTACTAATATCACACGACAGAAAAACATAAACCATAAAGCTCGCCAAAAAATGCGTATGCTAAGCGATCAAAAAACATATATACATCTTTAGATAGTAAAATGAATTTGTTATCATCTGGATGCAAATAGGATGAACATTAAAAAAAAGTTACCATTCACCCTTTATCGTAACTTTATACAGTAAACACATGAATGAGACATGTTGGTTGGTGGAGGTACCATATGGTACCGCAATAGTGCTCTGTTGGATATTGAAGGTTTCACCATCTAAGAACAGGGAAAATAGGAATGAGACCGCTGTAACTTACACAGGATGTTCCAATGGGAGAAGGCCGTATAGTTTTGGCAATAGCACTTGTCATGTTAACTCATTTGTCACTTGAATAATTGCAAACCTCGGGTAGCATCACTCAAGTAGAATTTTCTTCATGCCACTTCGACGTTTCTAACAACAATGCACCTAATGGCCAATCTGAACGGCTATTTTTTTAGTCAAATGTTTTTTCAATATGCAAAGACATCGACACAAACGTAACAGTCCTAAAGATTTTCGAAGGCTTGTCTGTACCAATAGAAAGCAACTAATGGGTCCGTATCAGTTTCAAGAATTTAATAGGAGAATAGTCAACTACTTTCATAAAATGACGTTGTTTCTAATAAAGTAAAACAACATTCTCAATGGTATTAGGTTGTACTACCATGTGGTAATATCCCTGAGATTCCGCCCCCCCCCTTAGGGTCCCTTTGTATCCTCTTATGCTAATTCATCCAAGCTTATTCCGTAAGAATTATGCTGCATTAATCTCAAATATAAGAGAAAAAAGTTGATATAAGACACGCAAGCTATCATTTTGAACACAGGTATCGTATAAGATATAGTTAGCTTGCCAATAGTTATGATTTTTAGCCGGGTGAGATTTTGATATATTTGGCAGATAACAAACACATAAAGGTTTGCTCAAGACCGAGTTAGCTACATAAACACAATGGTTAAAAGGCCGGTTTGCGTAATTCGTAGATATACCAGAACTCACTCTTGATCAAAAGTTCAACCCCCCTCCCAATGAAATCACTTATAATGATTGACGTGACTCCCAGCAAAATGAAAGGCAATCCCGAAATGAAAAATCCAAGCACAAGAACTAACAAAGGTTTTCAGGATACCGATGTAGGACAAGGATCTCGCAATTTTAGGATGTTGTCACACCTACTGAAACAGACAAAATTGGAACGTTAGCGCACCGGTGTGTTTCCTTAGCGTTCAATACATTGCAGCTGTCGACTAATGTTGATCTTTCTCAATAGAATTTTAAGCTACGTATACTAAAGAAAGGCATTCTTATTGGCACAAGATAGAACCGGATGTCTAACGGTGATGGGGTTGTGTGTGTTGTATGCAATACGTCGCAGCCGTCCAATAGGATATTATGGCTTTTATCAATTAGCATGACCCTGCGTAGGAAAGGCACCACGATCAGGCTATTAGCTCAGTTAAGTAGAGTGCGGCCTAGTAATTGCTTCGTTGTGCCTGGGCTGGAATCAAAGTAACAAAACTTGCGAGAAATTGGCAGTATTCGCGAATTAATCGCGATATATTACAAGAAAGTATAAAACACTTATTTATCGAGAATAATTTAAGAACTCGCAAATAACTCACGGATATCTTGAATCCAACGATTTATCGCTAGTCAATGTTGTTATTTTCTCTTAAAAAATGGTAGTAGCAAGACAGTTTCTCAGTGGGATTCAAACCCACATTGCCCATGATTGATGGTGCTGGTTTGTGTCATCACACTACCGCATAAGTTTTGTTGAATTTCAGCAAAAGCAGTATATATTTACTTAAGCACGATAATTATATAGCACTGCCCATACTTTCTCTCTCCTTTTTTTCACCCATCACCTAAAAGAATCGAATTTTTTTTACATTTTTGTCATTCCAATTACAAATTTTATACATTTCAAACTATTATGACCTGAACGATTAGTTACCGAATTATTTTCGATTTATGGTATGAACTTTGTTATTCTACCGAATTATTTCCGGTTTAATGACGAAATTCTCTAAATAACTTCTGAATTCCGTATTATCCCGTACCGACTATCGAATTTGTCACTATGGCTGGGAACGGCCAAGAGCGGATCTCTTTGAATGTTTAATCTCGTTAGCGGGTTGAGCTTCCCTTTCTTATCATAAGTACGTGACTTACATTACCTTTCGAATTTATGAAGAATATTAAATTCATTTTATTATCGTTCTCCTCCAACAAGGTGGAATACAGCCTTGATTACATTGAGAAATGCAATTGAAGAATAGATTAATCTTCTTCTCGTACAGCAAAGCAACCTCAATCGTTCGAATATAAAAAAGAAGCGAGACAACATTGCTTTCTTCCTTTTTCTTTTTGATTGTCAATGCAGAACCATGTGCGATTCTATATAAAAATTATAAAATTCAATTAGATTTGAAAATCTAGAAAGCCCCTTTCAGTAGTAGTAGAAACTTTTAGAAACCTTTCATTTATTTTAAGGGTCGCCGCACATTAACTAGTATTAGATTATAATAATAATAATAATAATAATAATAATAGTCGATCTTCAACGAAAGAAAGAGAAGATCATCCCCTCTCTTCATCTCACTACGAAAAAATGAGATTCTTTTTTTCTAAACAAGATGTTAGAGGATCCTATCGTATCAAATCAAATATTTTTAAACAAGATGCAAGAGGATCCTATAATTTTTCATATTTCACTCCGTAGTTGTTATTATAGGCTTAACATTTTCTTGGTTTTGAGTGAAATGTGGTTATTAATTTTCTAATTCATTTCTGTGTGTAACGCACGGGTTAAAAAACTAATACCAACCATGAAATTGGAGGAAATAGGAAAGTTTTAGTTACTCCTGATGATCCGGATCATTGGTCAATTCATTGTGTACCAAAAGTGTCAAATAATCACTCATCAATTGAAGTCTATATACTTAGATTGATACCTAGAATGTCAAAAAAGTTTGGCCCGTAGAAATGAAATTGGGCCCAACCTATAAGTCATGGAAACATCAATTCGATATTGCTTTGGGCCAAAATGAAACTTCGATCCTTATTTCATTGTCCCATTAATCCCAAACTAACCGATGGGCCTCCGTCGGTGAGCTTCTTTGCGTGTTAGGCTGTAAGTAGGAAGTGCTACCTTCAATGTGGCTAATTCTGTTTTTTTTTTTTAATTTAGCGAACGGAAATTTCATTATTAAGACAAATAATTTACAAACTAAAAGACCAAAAACTTTTTTTTTGGCCCTGAAAACATAATACAACAAGCACATATAAGAAAGTACATGCATGGACAACATGGAAAGCATAAGTATTACCATTGTTGAATTTTGAAAATCTATATTAATATCAAATGGAAACATGGTGGAGAAGATGCAACGGGGTATCAGTTCCAAGGGCCGCATAAAATAACAATTTACATTACTACCGAGATTATCATTGGATCCAACGGAGATGGATAGGGTAAGGCCGGATCTGAATGATCCGTAACTCGAAGGGAAAGAACATCATCCCGCTCAGCAAGATCTGTCAACTTTGAACGATAATCTCACCATTTCAAACCCACATTAGAGATGTCTACCAAAACCAACCAAATCGGAAGTTCGATGATCGTGATGGATCTGAAAAAAAAACCTTTCAGATCTGAGGATAGCGAGTGGGAGGAAGTATTTTTGCGATAGAAGGACTTCCAATTTATGGGTGAAGTGGAGATCGGAGAATGGAGGTGGGTGGTAGCGGATTGAGACTAATTTGGATGAAGGTGGGTGGTAGCGGATGGAGGCTAATTAGGATGAAGGTGGGTGGTAGCGGATTCCGATCTCTGGCTAATTCGGTCGCCAAAGTAGTTTTATCGTTTATCAAAGTAATATTTTACTTTGGAGCCATTTTACACCATGCTTCTAAAATCGTACATTGTTTTCACCTAAGTTATGGATTCTTTGGCATTAGAGAATTAGAGCTAACGTTTAACCGGCGACAATTGAGGAAATACTGGTCAGAGCCTGCTCAATAAACGTGTTATCTCCAAGGAGGATGGCATTCCCTGGTACAAACACATTACAAGAAATTTAAATATTATTGACATGAGATTGTCAATTATGACGAGTACGGCGGTGATGTAAAATCCCTCATCTCTAAAGGTCATTTCATCGTCAAACCTCGTACTTTTGAAAATATGTGGGATAATATTTGAGAAGACATTAATTAAGATTTTGAAAATTAGAGATAAGGATAAATTAGGTTAAGATTTTTATTATTTTATATTTCTTATTTATCGTCATTCCTTCCTATGTAAGTCCTTAAAGGTAACTTGTATTTCAAAAATGAAAAAAAAAATGTTGGTTAATAAGTTGATACCAGAGCCAAAGATGTTTTTGTGATAGTGTCGTCCATTCTTCTTGTGGTAGTGTCGTTCATCAACTCTCTGCTGCACCAGCTGGAGGCATTTTAGCTGCTTATCCAGCTCCCTTGATGGTATCATTTTTTATTTTCGCTAGTTTTTTTTGTTTAAAGCATAATTCATCAAAATAACAATTTCTTGTTGCAACCGCCTAGTGGTCTCAGTTGCCATGATATACCTTTATCTACAAACTTACAACCAAACTAAGGTGTTGCCTTCATCGTGTCATATCACGATGAAATATATTTATCTACTTTTTCTCTTTTCGAGATTTAGAGTTCCATGACTAACAAATAGTAGCATGTATTTCATCCCACGAAGAGAGCACAACGTTAGCCCATGACAAATTCTTCAGTTGTCTTGAATAACCTTTAATTTGATTAAGTCTTCTTTGCCAGTGGCTCACAATTACATCAATTTGGTCATTATTAAGCGTCAAGTGTCAAACTCGTGAAGATTTGAATCAAGCCTCCATAATAAGTTTGAAGAACATGTGGTATAATGCTTAAAAAGGTATATTAGTCAAAATTTTAATAAAAAAAAAGAATAGGTTAGATTGAGATTTTACATTATCTTGTACTCTACTTATCTATAAGTTTTTATTAGTGAGTTATACTTAAGAAAATGAATAATAAACTTTTTATTTGATTCTAAGTCACCGGGGTACCCAAACATACCAGTTAGTTATGAAGGGACAAATATCTATTTCCTTTCCATTTTGATTGTGGACCAGCATGTCTTTGTTGGTTCATAAGCTTTTTTGGCCTTCTATAACAGGACCGACAACACGTGGTATGTGTGCTACTTTCTCAGTTTCTAGATGATCGATAATTGATGTGAGGCAGCCGTATAGTTTTGATCACCTCCAATCATTTTTCATTTCATAAGTTCTAAAATTTTCAGAGTAACCACACAAGTAAGGTTGGAGCTAATTGGGTCTCAGAGTTCTAATTCAGCCTTCCGATCTAGGTTTGAATTATGTTCGTTGCTCGTTTGGTGATAGAGTTACATCTTCGCCCAATATGTGCTGCACATGCAAGTTTCTCGTGTACTTTGTCCCTATTGGAAAAAATATCTTTGTGTATATTTGTGCAGATAACAGTTAGAAAAATATTACTAGCATGCAAAGCCTAACGTTACAAAACAACAATAACGTAAACTGGAAAGAACTATATAATAACTCACAGCAAATTACAGAACAACAAATGAAAGGCCAATGCGTGAATTTGATTCACTGTCCTTAAGACTTTATTCGTCCCGCAATGGTGATAAGGGTCTCTTGATGAAAAGTCTCCTAGGATACAACGGTACTACGTCTGAAAATAAGAGCACTCCAAATTTTCAGATTCGGCGAACTAAACAATAGCAGAACTCTTTCTCTTTTCGAGCACAAAAAAACCGGACAGGATCTTTGACATAAGGAAATATCGGGATTAAAAAAAATAACTTCTGTAACTGACTCAATTTTATACACAGAGTATTCAATAGGGGGTGCAACTCTTCACAGAAAAAAACTGCAAGCTGGAAAGGTCACAACTTTTCAAAAAAAATAAAAAAAAAATTATTTATTTAAAATGTTTTTGTCCCAAAAAGAATAAAGCTGATGAGCCCAAGCCAAGGCCATGGACCGGGACAGGGCGGGCGGCGCACGCGTGTGGTGGACTTTGGATCAACCTAGGTCCTCCCTCCTTACAAAACATGGGTACCCCCAAAAGGCTCAACCCTTAGCTCAAGGCTAAGTCTTATAAGGAGACAACATTGACTTTAATTCTTCAATGTGGAATTCTCTCTTCCCTTCAAGTTGAACCACCAATTTCAACTTCAATTTTCTCATTCACCTTCCATTTGTTTTAAACATGTAAATATACCATGATCATCTATTCCAATAGATGAACATGAATCAATTTGTTCCTAACCAAAATATGGTTTGGAACCCATTATAAAATTGAGTCAAAGTTGTTTCGCCACAATGGATTTAAAATCCAATTCCAACAGTCCCTAATATAGGTACGGGAATCAGAAGGACAGATGTATGTGGCGGCCTTATAAATCTCCAAAGCGCAATACTTTCTGCCCGCTGAATCAAAACCTTACAATTTAGCCTTTTGCTCCCCCCCACCCACCCACCCACCCACACACACACACACACACACACACACACACACACCTAAGAGAGAGAGCTATTTGGATAAGAATTAACCTTCTAATCTCAATAAAAATGGGATAAATTTTTCATATGTGTGTGTGTGTGTGTATATATATATATATATATATATATATATATATATATATATATATATCAGCTTTCAGCTATATGCTGTACAACCTTTTTTTCAAGTCTCAAAAAAGCCAATAAGGACTGCTTGATTATTTAAAGGCACGAAATACTTGGCTCATGCGTATTTCACTATTTGAGAACGGATGATATGAAAATTTCAGAGAATATGAAGACCACAAAAGCCAATGTTTCAACTATTAGAACTAGTGTTGATTCGTTAGAAGTACTAGTACTTGTTTTCCTTTATTGGTTGGGGGTGGGGGTGGGGTGGTGGGCTTGGGGATTGCCAATATTGTGGGGGTTTTCACACAGAAGTACATTCATTAGGTGCTAGAAAAGATCACGATGGCATAAGATAAAGTAACAGAAGGAACCTTATGAAGTGCTAACTTAGCCGTTATTTTACTGTCGTCAAAGTAGTTTTATCCTTTTATCAAACTAATGTTTTTCCTCTGAAGTGATTATATAGTCTGTTTCTATATTTGTAAATTATTTTGACAAAAGTCATATATTATTTATCATTAAGTCTGCCCTTTAACCGTTGACAATTTAAAAAAGACCGATCAGGAGCACTGTAAAGCATATCGTGCAAGGAGGACGGGACTTTCAGCAGATCATTTACAACTAAAGAAGGGTTGCAAAGTTTGTGTATGTCACTCTTGCCAAGACCCACGAATGAATGAATGAATTAATCAATTAATTCACCATATAAAGGTTGTATTTCCTATGTCCTCCTATTTGAGTTGTACTTTTGTGATTAGGAACATAATGCTTTGCTTTAAACTCGATTTTGAAAATGATTTTGTAGGAATAAAATTACAGAGTACTTGTTAAATCTCTCCTTGGTCAAAGAAAGTTGCTGCAGTTGCACAATGTGTTCGTCGTTCAAAGCTCGCTGGTTTTTAACAAATTTAACATTGTTTCATGCTTTCACAAATCTTTTATGGTTTATAAATAAAAGACTTACATCCTTAACAAGACAAACATACCATAAATATTTGATATCATTGTTCATGCAAGTTGTACAATAGAAGTAAGGCATAAAAAAAACATTTAAGACATGTTCAAGTAAGTCGCGGTAAACGAAAGGTGGATGGACCAGAAATTTTGTTGATATGTCAGGAAAAGTAAAACTTTAGTCCCCATTTGAATATAATGCACTCAGTGTTGGAACAAATATTACATAATTTGAAATGATTAGTCTTTATTATTTAGGACTGTTATCTCAAAACATAGTGATAGAATATCTGTACGGGTATACTGCTCCCTAATTCCCCATCGGTTGGTTCATTAATGATGAACAATATAAAATTTGTCTTTCGTCGCGTTTGAGGCATCGATGGGAATCCCATGAGATGCCAAGCCCACTAGTAATCTGCGGACAAAAGTGGTGTCAAGTGTCAAAGCTACTGTTGATGATGGACCATGTCCAACTCCTAAAATAATTGACCCACCAACAGCATTTTCAATAGGTTTCCTTTCCTTTTTTTCCTTTTGAAATCAGAATATTATGTTTGTAAAAAAAAAAAAAAAAGAGGACAAATTTCAAAACTGTACCTTTAAGTTTACATTTGATACAGCTTTGGTACTCAAGTTTGAAAAGTGTGCCAAAAAATAGCCAACTTTGAAATATTGTATCTCGGCTGACCGATGTCGGATGCCGTTAGAAAGTCAGAGGAGTAGGACCGTCATTAGGAGAAAAAAAAAAAAAAAGGAGACATAGTCTGTCTTTATGTTCCCCCAATGCAAATTGATTATTTCAAACTTATTGCTCTCTCTCTCTCTCTATCTCTCTCTCTCTCTCGGCTGGCATCAAGTCATTCGCCAACAGTGGCAGATCCTCCAATTTAAGCTCACCTTCCACCTCCCCCTGCCATCAATCAAGTCCTTCGCCAGCAGTGGTAGATCCTCCAATTTAAGCTCATCGACATCAAGTCCTTTGTCCAGCAACTAACAGATTCCACAGCCGACGTGAAGTCCTTCGCTGGCACGGTCATAACCCCTGATCTAATTGACACATTACGATCACAACTGCAAGGAATCACCCGTCATATCCTCTGATCACAACTACAAAAATCCACAACCAAACCCAGTCCCCCTACAAGCTCTACATTAAATTTACAAACAATCCAATTAATTCATCAAATGTTACCTTTGTCGCCATAACAATATCTCACTGTTGCTCATTCTAGCCCCTCAACATCGACAACGATGTATCCTCAGGTGAGGACAGAGAGCCTCATGGGCGTGTCGCGGATTGAACCTATGTGGAAATAGAAAGGGGATTTAGATCAGGTTGGAAATGAAGGTGGTGGTGGCGGGTGAAAGTTGAGGTGGGTCTCATCGGTCTTGGGTCATGGATGTAAGCACCGGCGGTGATTAGAGATTGATCTGGACGCCGGTAGTCAAGGGCGATGGTGGTAAATAGGTCGGCAGGTAATGGCGATTGCTAGATCGACGGTGGCGATGGTGCATTCACTGGTGCAGGAGGTGGCAGTGGCCAGATTGGGGGTGATGGGTCCACCTTAGTGATAACGGCAATGGCTCTGAGACGGCGGCTTATATGGGAGGAGGAAGAGAGAGAAAGAGTTTTAATGATTAATTAAGGAAGATAAAAAAAAAGTTTGATTTTTAAAATGTTAATTAAGGATGATTTTGAGATATATTTTTCTGTTATTGACAGTTCCACCTCTATAACTTTTTAACGGTATCCGTCGTCCTTCAGATGATATACTGATTTAGTACGTTTTTTCAAATTTAGGTATTTTTTTGCCGCACCTCCAAAGTTGGATACTAAAACTGTACAAAAGATAAAGTTGAGAATACAGTTTTGGGATTTGCCCCAAAAAAATATAAATGATAATTATTAGTGACCCCAAATAAAATTATACACACTCGGGGTTGTAGGATGAACCCCAACATGCTTCTTCTTAGATCTATTCCGTTGCTAGACCACAAGAATCGGTCATGGAGACTACTTACTTAAATTTTTTGTATGACAATAAAAACATAGTCTGATCTTGTGCGGTATGACAATTGTAACCTAGAAACTTACTTGAAGTTGCTCCGATTATGTATTACATCAATTGCATCTAACAAACACTTTGAAATACAGCACAAGTGTATACCATTTACTAATTATTTTAAATACAAATATATCTCACGAAATTCAATTTGCTATTGACGTTCAAGATTGTGAAATTATGATAAGCTATGCTCAAATTGTGGCAATGAAAAGAAGAATCCCTGATCTCTAAAGGCCATCATCAAACGATAACACTCAGTACTTACTCGAATACAAAGTGGTATAATGTTTGAGAATGCATATCAATCAAGATTAATATTCTATGGTATACTGTATTACTTATCTGTCATTATTTCTTCCTATAGAAATCATTAGTGCTATGTTGTATTAAAGAAAAGAATAATACATTCTTATTTCATTTAAGTTGGTTTTCAGAGGTAAAGATCCACTAGTGATAGTTTCGTCCGTCAACTCTCTTTTACACCCATAGGCGGCTCGTTCGGCTTCTACATTAGTATTTTTTTTCTCTTTTTTACAAAGTTGACTCGTTTAAAAATTTTGTCCATCAAACAAAGTGACAAATTCTTGTTGCAACCTCCCACGGGTCTGAGTCGCCATGATATACCTATATTTAAAATCTTGCAACTAAACTAAGGGTCTGTTTGACAAAGATGTGGTTTTTAGTTTTGATTTTCAAAAAAAAAATGAAAAACTAGTTGTGGTTTTAATTTTTTTTTTTTGACAAAAAAATAGGTAGATGTTTGGTAAAGTAATTTTTGTTTTGAGTTTTCTTTCTTTCTTCATTCATTTTTTTTTTAATTTTCCTTAAAATGTTCTCTTCTTCTCCAATAAAACCCTCCAGCCACATCCAACGCCATCACACCCCCTTCCAACCCCCTATCAAATCACAGTACAATGACGATGGTGTGATTGGCGAAGCTTGTGGGAATGGTGGAGGTGACAATGATGGCTGTAATGTATGATTTGAGTGACGATGGTTGTTCATTGCAGATCTACAACGATGATTATCGGGTGAAGCAGATCTACAATGGTATGATAGTGGAGCCAGGATAGGAATGTGATTGGCGACAGTGGTAGGGTGGCAGCGCTGGTCTTGATGGTGGTCATGGGTGTGTCCTGGGTCGTGGTGTTGGTGGCAGTGATGGGACATTAGCATTGGTTATGGTCGTCAAGGGCAGTGACCGGCGGTAATGTGTAGTGATAATGAAAATGGCAGTGATGGTGGGTCACGGTGATGGTGGCCGGTCTGGTGGTCGTGGTGGTACTCTATGTGTGATGAGGGTTTTGTTAAAATGTTGTTTATTTATTTTATTTTTTTTGCTTCTAACAAAGTTTAAAGATTTAATCTCAAAACAAAAACCAAAACTGAAAATCCAAGACTCTAAAATGGAGTTTTCAAACGGGTTTTTTTCCTCCAGTTTACAAAACTAAAAAAGAAACTAGAAAAAATAAACTATGTCAAACGCTACCTAAATTGTTCACTTGTTATGTCATTTCACCGTCAACAATATGTTTATTTAAATTTTTTCTTATCTTTTTCCTTCTTGGAGTTCCATGACTAACAAATAGTAGCATGGATTTCATCTGACGGAGAGCACAATATTAGCCCGTGAGAAATTTTTTGATGGTCTTGAATGACCTTTAATTATAATAGCTCGTAAAAATTCAAGTCTTCTTTGATGGTGACTCACAACGAACGACAAGAATTTTATCATTATTCTGCCATGAAATATCAAACTCGTAAAGATTTGAATCAAATCTCCATAATAAGTTTGTGGGGGAGTAATTGAAAAGGCATACCAATCAAAAGTATGAATAAATTAAATTGGATGATATATAAGTTTTTAGCGGTAAGTAAAATTTACGAAAATGAATAATTCACTTTTATATGATTCAAGTCACCTGGTCCCACAAATAGCAATTTGCAATGGAGGGACAATAACATATTTCCCTTTCATTTTGATTGTGGACCAGCATGTCATTCTTGGTTCATAAGCTTTTTTGGCTTTGTATAACCGGACCGACAACACGTGGTATGTGTATAATATTCTCAGTTTCTAGATAATTGATGTGAGGCAACCATTTTGTTTTGATCACCTCCAATCATTTTTCGCTAAGTTCTAAAATTTCAGAAGTAACCACACAATTAAGATATGAGCCATTTGGATAAGAATTAACCTTTTAATTTCCCCCCCAAAAAATGAATAAGCTCTTTATATATTCATTTTTTTAATTTTTATTGTCCTACAAGCGAATAAATATAGGAACCCAAGGCCACCACCAAAGCGTGAAATTTACTGCCTTGCAGCTCAGACCCTTAATCAAAGTAACAGTTTTGGTTACTTGAGGCTTATGCAAGGTCACAAATACAAACTGGGTAGGTACTTATTTTCGTAAAACCGTGTGTAAGCCACCAACAACATGCCTCAAAAATCATTTTATTTATCAGTGGACAGTTTTGCTACTTTATGCGAAGAAATGTGACTATCTCATAACCCATATTAGCCATACTTGCATTTTCAGCTATAAGTTGTACAACTAATACAATATAAATTAAGAAAACGACACATAAAAGGCTACTTGTGTAATACCCCGAACTTCGAGAGCCGATTAAATAATCATTTGAGCTCCGAAAAAATAAGCGGGCGCTAATTTTGAGCAATGCTCGGGTATTAGTATAGTATTGGAGCTTCAAAATTTTTGGGGGTAAAAATGTAATTTTTAAAATTTTGAAGACATTTTCGTAAATTTAGAAAAGTTTGGGGGGTATTTGTGCAATTTTATAAAGGTAAATTAGAAACCATTTTTTTTTAGCTGGCCACCTCCTACTAGCTTAATGACTAAGCTAGGAAAAAGAGAAAATAATTAAGAAGGGAAGGATAAGTCTAAAGAAGGAAAAAAAAACAAAACAAAAAGGGAAACCTTTCCCTTTCGGGAAAGGAAGGAGAACCAAGACAAAACAAAAGAGAAATAGTGAAGAGAAACCAGAAAATAGGGTAGCTCGAAGGAAGGACGAAGAAACAGTGGAAAGAAGGAGAGAATAGGAAGGAATTTTTCAGGGTAATCCCCTTCTCCTCTCTGGCGTGCGTTTTAATGGGTGTTGTGTATTTCCTGTGTATATAACATATGGGTCAGCAGTGTAAGTATGTGTGCTTGCGAGTGTAGCAGTGCAAATCTATGTGTATACAAGCATATATGCGGGTGTAATGGTTTATGAATTTCGTGTTGTTGAAGGTTTATATGAGGGTTAAGGCTAATTGGTCATGAATGAAGCTTAGCAAAGGAGGGGGTGTGGGAAGTAGCCGCAGAGCTACTGTGAGTACCGTGTGTATTGGTGGGTGTAGCCATGGATGCCATGGATACAATTGAGCGTATGTGTAATTGAAACGCAGGCTAGTACCCAAGTGGACTAGTGATTATTTAGTACATCATGCATGTGAACACTATATGAACTTGCCATAATGGCATTGCAATCGCCGTGGATCAACATTGATTTTTGATTTTATTAGCTAGAATGATTTGTACTTGGGTTGAAAGTCCTTGACAAACATTCATTGTACTTAGTTAGAAGGATTTGTACTTGGGTTGAAATCCCTTGACAAGCCTTAATCGTATTATCTGATTTGATTTTTGCTTGGGTTAAAATCTCTCGAAAAATCTTGCTGTATTTTCAAAATGAATTTCTGCTCAGATTGAAATCCCTTGAGCAAGGGAAATTGTTATAGTACTTGGAAATGCTGACTTGAAAATGATCTTTTATTGATCGGTTTGGATTTTGTTCTGATTGATAATATTAATAGTGGCATCTATTTCTGATGAACTTTGCCCAGTTTGGGTAATTATTGAATTTTGATCGTTCGAAGTGTTTTGAAAATCATCGTCGGTTGGATTTTTTAGAGTCGTGTTATAATCTCTTTTGTAGTCCTTGTACGACCTTACTGGGCTCTCAAAAGCTCACCCTTCGTTTGGCTCCCTTCTGCAGGTGATGATAAGCTGTAGCAGGTTCGAGAATGGGTTAGAGTCTAAGTGAGATTTTGATGAGCCCATCACCACGGTATAGTAAAACCCCTGCGTGGGTCGGTACTGTTAATTCGTTCTTAGGAAAATTGAATTGCTAAGAACTTAAGCTGTAATGGTTTAAGCTAAGCAGTTTGTGATCTAATATTTTGAAGAATTTTGAGTTGATGTTAAATTAGATAATTTGGAATATGTGTTAGTGAAAAGATTTGACAGGTTTGATGTGATCTGGTAGGTTAACGACCCGAGAGTTCGGGGCGGCGGAGATCCAGATTTTTGAGGGCGTTACAACTTGATTATTCAATATAGACCACAACGACATCGTTATGCGGTGCATGGACATGATGCATAAGCACGATGGAAGGATGCGGTGACATGGGTACAGTGCATGTGCACTTTGGTGTATGGACATGGTACTTGGGCATGGTATGTGGAAGTGACATGCGAAGACAACACGTGGAAACAACTAAGGAAAGGAAGCATAAAAATGGCATAAAGAAGAGGTAAGGCCATGCCATGGAAGTAGTCGGTGCAGACCGTCGTCCCCGGCTCAGTCACTTTCATGCATTAGTCCATTTAGTACTCCTTCCCTTTGCACCCGCTCAGGATGGCATGCAATGAATTTACTAGGTTGGTTTTGTTAAAATTCTGAGCGTTGAACTCGTCGTGAAAAGTTTTCCTCAGCGCGGTACGTAGCATAGTCAAATTGAGCATGGTTGCCTAGCATGGTCAAATTAGGCTTTAACAGGTTTTATTAAGGAAAATTGCATTTTACTCCCTATAAGAGTGTTCCCAACCTATCTTGGTCGTACTCAAGGGTCCGTTAGGGGTCCCATTTCACGCGGACACGTCAACGTGGTCAACGGTCAAATTTCTAACGCATCGAATCTGTCAAAGTGCGCACGCCAACTCACGTGCATTTTTTGCTTCGCACACCTCACGCGCAACTTAACCGCCAATTATTTCATGTTAACGTGACTTTTGGTAGCACATTCATCACGCCGCAACCACCCGAATGCCTTTTCATCAAAAACATTGACCGACGGTGCAACCGGAGCAACAGAGTCAAGGGGCAAAGGCCTTGGCCAACCCCATGGGGTCAGCCTCGTCCCCCCCAAGGCCATGGGATCGGCCTCGGCCTCCATGGGGGGTCGGCCTCGGCCTTCATGGGGGGTTGGCCTTGGCCTTCCCCCCCGGTTGTTTACTTTTTGTGCAAAGTCCTTTTGGCACTTTGTTCGCTTCGCACGTGACTTTGGCACCTTGTCGTCATGTGGGTACGACTCACGACAACATGCTTGTCATAACGCAACTTTCGGATTCATCATTGCCTATCAAAACACCTGCCATAGGGAGCCCAAAATTCACCAAAAGGGGGAGTGGCCTTGACCTCCCTTCATGGGAGTTGGCCATTGTCCTTGGCCTCCCCAAGGGGGTCGTCCTCGGCCTCCTCAGGGGTGGTGGCCTTGGCCTTCCCCCAATTTTTGGCCTTTGGCCTCCCCTCCTGCACGCACTTGTTTTCTCGAATCTTTGCACCTCCGCGATGTTTGTGGACATTCGTACATCAACCTCGCGACATTCGTCATCCGACACCCTCGGTAGCGTATCGCCTTCGCAATGCCCGTCACCCAAAGTCGCGCGCTACCGTTGAATGACCCGTCACCAACGACTGCGTACCATCACTCCCAACTTTGTCATTACTCAATATTGCATTCATTATTTTGGTATAACATGCACACTCAACTCATGTCCCATCTCTGGGACACCAGAAGCACGCCCGTGCGCCACTCTCATGATACTTGCCACGACACCAGGTATTGTCTTGCGACGTTCGTCGCCGCTCCCATGTGCCACTTTCATAACACGTGCCCTCGACACCAAGTATTGTCCCGTGACTTTCGTCGCCCTGCCCGTGCACCACTTTCATAACATGTGCCCCCGGTACTAGGTATTGTCTCGCGATAGTAGTCGCCGCTCCCATGCGCCTCAATCAATGTCTCATGCTGTAGGCACTGTGCCCATGCACCACAATCATGTTACAGGCCTCTAGGCATTACACTCATTCACCACACCATGCGCCCCCGCCATGGACGTGGAACATGCTTTGACCCACTATCCAGAGTGTGCAGCATTCTGAGGGGGCTCTGTTCGTAGTGCTCCAGCACGAGGACCCCTCGCAGTGGGATGGGCTCATTACCACAAAGTCATCATCGTCTTCATTCTTGGGGGGGCTCCGCTCGTAGTCCTCCAGTACGAGGACCCTTCGCAGCGGTATGGGCTCGTTACCACAAAGCCATTGTCATCTTCATTCCGGGGGGCTCCGCTCGTAGTGCTCCAGCATGAGGACCCCTCGCAGCGGTATGGGCTCATTACCACAAAGCCATCGCCATCTTCATTCTGGGGGGCTCCGCTCGTAGTGCTCAGGCACGAGGACCCCTCACAGCGGGATGGGCTCGTTACCACAAAGTCATCACCGTCTTTATTCTGGGGGGCTCTGCTCGTAGTGCTCTTGCACGAGAACCCCTCGCTACAGGATGGGCTCGTTACCACAAAGTTATCCCCGCCTGGGGTGACTTGCATAACACTAGGCACTAGCTGCGATCATGTCCACTCACGTTACCGGTGATCATCGCACACCCCCAGGACAATGACCCTCGGGTCACTCCGAGACGAAAGCAGGTCTTTGGAGGGCATCGCGCCTAGTCCACCTGACAGTTGGTTATAGGGGTAACCCTCACTGCTGTCAGGTTCTCTACGCGTCTCTTGACGCACCATGTGGGATTCAATAAGTGCTTGGAGTGGCGGCTGAGGCAACGGACTTACTCTGATCATGCTATCACAGTGTGGTCAGTCTTCTCAGATAAGTAGAGCGACGCTGTGTGGGGCAAGTAGCACAAATTTGGGAACCGACAGTCCGACAGAGAACTGGCATTTTGGATCCCCTGGTGACGTGTCACTCATAGGGGATGACATGTGACATTTTATGACATAAGCATACTATTTACTATAAATAGTGGACTTTTGGACTCATTCTGGACAGAATTCTCTCATTTGACAAAAATCACTTTCTCACTCTAGAACTTGAGAGCTCTTAGATCCTAGATAGAGAAATATATTTCTCTCGTGACTTTGGATATAACATCGAGCGTCACATTGGACCTCGACTTGGACCTTAGCTCGGATTGTTGACTGCCGACCTTATTCGTTTCTGCCTGTCTCCACAGCACTACCACCCCTCACGACTTGTCTGGGAAGCCCTGCTCTCTGCCCTTACTCCACCCTCACTGTCTCTCACTTTGTACACTTGGAAGCTGATTCGGACTGCAGCCTTTGTGACACCTCCACGTAGGTACGAACCCACTTTCTTTAACATGAAAGAGCAAATGCAAAATCGCTATAAATACAACAACGTAACATTCAATCGCATGTGTGTGTACCAATCGCATATTTAGTGTCTGGAACCAGCCTTGAAAGTAAGAAATCCGAGTTAAGAAAGTAATAGCACGTATGAATGAATAGCATCACATCTATATGCTTTTAGAAAGTGCGATAGCATAAGTTCAGTGATTGTTTAGTGCATGATGCTTTGTTGATAAGGTCCAAACCACTGACATATGGAAGGCATCAAGTTATCTTACAAGTAGAAATATTGTATGGGTTCCACCATGTATTACCGTTAGATATATAATAAAATAATACCTCCCCCCTTATTCTTTCTTTTTATTACATCGGTCATTTCCAATTTAACGATCTTAAAAATCAAGGTCATCACTGTCTTGGTGACTTATAAGTCGGCGATGGGTTGAAATAATTTAGGCCTGCAAATTTTGATTTGATTGTTATATTTTTTTTATTGTCGCTTTTAGCCTGAATTCTGACTTAGAGACGTTCAGTCATAATCTATTTAATTGTTATGTTTACTCTAGATTAGTTCGGGCTAATTATTTTGCTTTAGTTTAGGCTAATAACTTTAGTTTAAAGTTTTATTTTCTTAATGTCAAGTGTCGACTTCTTAGTTATTCACGTTTGTAACATTAAAACTGTTCTGAAACCGAAGAATATGCATTCACTTTATATATTCTACATGTAATAAGAAATGAAAATAAAAATTCTGAAAACAACTTTCGGAAATATGAAGAGGAATCTTTCAAAAAATTGGTAGCTAAACAGGAAATGCAAAAACTGATGAAAGACAGAAAACAACGACCGAGTTAGCAACTCGCCATAACTCGAAAAGTCACCCAGCTGAGTCACGCACTCGTCGTTTTGTGCCGCCAATTCTGGAAGGAGAGTTAATTAAAGACTGAAAGTGGACGTGTTACGAGGCGGCTAATCGCGTCACGTGATGCTTGGGGCGTGCGTCACGTGCGCGTCCCGTCCCCGTCACCTCATCCTTTTTTTTCTTTTTTTTTTTGTTGCAATTTTTTTAATTAATTGGTGAAAGCCACAGGACACTAGGTTCCACGTTTACCTCGGGAGCCTCCATCGAAAGCCGAAAACGTGGCCCACGCGAAAGGTCAGGGTTCATCTCCCCCAGTTGTGTCTATTAATTGGCCCTCACAGACCCTACAAATAATTATTATGTCCTATTTGGTCCTCATTGGTGCCTCTTGGATGAATTCCTCGGAGTGGGTGGAGCGTGTGTTAATATTGAAAAAATGTTTAATGATTATTTAATACCAGCTCATTTGTTTATGTGTGCTTTTTTTTTTGTTTTTCGTCGCTGCGAATTGTTATCAATGAACATTTTCATTTTTAAAGTCCACCACCATTTCCAATAAAAGGACACCGAAACTTATTCAAGGTAGTGTAGAGAGAGGCATCGGGAGGAAGGTATTTATATAAAGTAAACTTGAAGTTGTTTAGAGATCGATCAAAATGGTTGTCCATAACAGAAATCAGTGATTATCGTTAATAACTTCATAAAATGAAAGTGTTCACTTCAATAGTCATGTCACATTCTTTGTTGAAGTACTTTAGAAGCCAACAAATCCTGTTGAAAACATACAATTGATAGTATTGTTATCAACAGAATAAAGGTTATAGTGAAAAAAATAATAATTTAATAACAAACTCTGCTAAGATGGAAATTGATCGAAGGTTCAAATTATGAACTCGTAGCATTTCACAAAACCATTGAACCCAAGAATTAAACCAAATCAATTTTGTTCACACTCTCATTGATCATAAACTTTAAAATTGTCACACATCAAAATTCTAATTTACCAAGTTAGTTCTTTTCTTATACTGCTGATCCATCAAATCGAGAAAATTGAATATTTGAGAATGAGAGTGAAAAATGATATAGGTTAGGATAAAATTTGATAATTTTTTGCATGTTATTTTTAAAATATTAATAAATCAGAATCACTTTGCTCCTGTAGTGAAAATGACATATAATGATAGGTATCCACATATAAACTAGTTAGAGGAGTTGAAGACACGTATGGAGAATTACTTTCTTCCAGCTATGGTGCTTTTGTCACTATATCTTTTGAATAGAGCAGTAATATATTTGACATCTCGATAATGTAGTACGCACACGCATGTCAAAATAACTTTGAAAAATTTATTAAAACGTTGAACTTATCTGACTTGAAATGTTGTTTGACAAAGTTAACCTGTATGGCGTTCCCCATTTTTCTTCCTGAAACGTGTATAATTGCATTATGTAAATTATATAACTTGAACCTAGGATCAAAAGTAGTGACAACAACACATACAATAAGCAATTCTGACCACTACTTTGAAAATTTTAAGATCCACTTGTTTCATTAAATAATTAAATTATTTTCTAACTAGTCATTTAAGTATATTTAGTATAGCAAAAGAAGATGTGCTATAGTAAGTACCATACAATAGTAACAAACAATATACAATTAAAAGATAATTATGTTTGGCTATCATATAAATATGGCCTTTTTAACGGGACATGATCGCTTTGATACCATTTTCACTCTCTTCCAAACAAACAATTCGTAGCATCCGCTTAAATTAAAAATGTTAAGATGTGGATTACCACTACCAGAAGAAAATATTTCTTACAAAAAAATATATTCAGCTTTGGGTATGCACCAACTATGAGATTGAAAACTTTGCTTTCAGTTTTCTCATCATTCTTTCAAATTTTGGCAGACTTGAGGCAAGATTGCTTGGTCCATCCTTTCCATACCACTGATAGAGCCAATTGTACATGCTAGGACAAGCATCGCAAAAGCCAATAAGTCTTGGGTGCCTATACCCTTTGGCGATTGCTCTTGACGTTGTGATGCTCGTGGCGTTGGACAATTTTGGCTACATTTTTTTTGATGGCCTTGAACAAGACATACTTTTTAGTATTTTTCAAAGAAAAAAAATCACAAAAACTGTTAAGACTAATTAAATAGTCAAAGGATAAACTAATAAATATACTTTTTAACTAAAAGCTATTAACTAATAATTAAGAAAGCTTATAGTTTAAACATTGAGAGACTTAGCAACAAATAAGATGCACAAGAAAGTGTGTAGATGGAAGAGAGTTGTGAATCGTAATTGAGGAGTGAAGAATGTGAAGAAAATGTGTTAATTTATGGATTTTTCGAGCCTCATAAAAGACTAAAATGCTCCTAAAACTAGCGGTTTATAGTTGTTGATAAAGATAAATATGTAAAAGTACATAAAAGTCGTTGGAATAAGGTTGGATGAATATACCCCTTGAACTAGCCGCTATATAACTGTTGGACAGATAAAAATGCATTTCCACAAAATATAATTGTTGGGGGGAAGGGGCAGGGGTAGGTGGGGAGGAGAATTCACACTTTTGAAGTTTCTTGGATTACGCGAGCCAGGCTGAGGCATGGACCGGATAAGGGCCGGACTGAGCTGGGCCGGTCTGGCCTTTGGCCCCCGGCCAGTATGACAGAACGTATAATGCATTGTGTCATGGTAAGGGCCAACCCGGCCCTGCCCAGCCCGTATGACAGAATGTATAATGCATTATGTCATGGTAAGCACTACTTGTACAATTAAATTGAACCAAACTAGATCAATATGCATTTCGCTTTGCATTGTTGAACAATGTGATTTTAGAGCGAATAACTTCTTTTTAAAACGGGACTGCACACACATATATATGTTACATATATATATATATATATATATATATATATATATATATATATATATATATATATATATATATATATATATATATATATATATATATATATATATATATATATATATATATAGGGAGCTGATCCGTTGATAGCGCTAGCAAAATGGGAGATCTTGCTAGCGCGATCTGACCGTCCATCCCGAAGGGATGGACGGCCCAGATCGCGTATTTTTGCGGCGCTGTCAGTCGTCCGCTACACAGTGTAGCGGACGGATCTTTTTACCATTTTGCCCCTCTCCCCCCTCCGCTACACTGTCTAGCGGACCACTTTCTTGGGCCCACGTTGACAGCCAAAAAGTCATCCGCTAGACAGTGTAGCGGACGACTGACTCCGTCAATGTCAGTCCTGTCGATGCACGACTGTTACTTTGTCATTATCCCACCGTCCGCTAGACAGTGTAGCGGACCGTTTTTCCCTTTCTTAACTTCGAAACCCTTATTCATTCCTTCTAAACTGCTATTCATTCCTTCTTCTCACAATTCTTCTAGCGGCGTTGGCAAGTAGATCGGCGCAATTTCTTCTCAAGAAATCCTTTATTCGACGAATCAATCACGTAAGTTCACAAACCAATCCTTTATTTGTTCATAATCTAGAGTTGTTATCGCGGCTTATGCATGATTTTGAATGTGTGCGCGGTGCATTGTGCTAGCGTTTGTCAATGTATCTATATATATATATAGATTATATATGTGTATTGCGTATTATTTGTTCATGTGATTTCACTTGTAAAATCCCATTCCGTGTCTGTTTGTATCTATGTACATTGCATATACACAGCATGTGAACTTATGTGAGTATTATCTGATCACATGCTAGCGTTGACTGTGCTAGCGTTGTATGTTTGAGAATGTTTACGCTTCCAACCTTGCCGTTTTGCATAATTTCAGTTGCGAAAAATGGATTTCAACCCTGGACCAGAAGATCCGTCCGTATTATACGACCAAGCAAACCATATCAGTACGCTCATATGGGATGGTGGAGTAAGATACTTATTTTATCAACTTTGTTATTCTTGGGAACGTTGTATATCGTTTAATTTGCTTAAATTGTATTTATTAATTCGTAGGAAAGAGCACTTCTCAACACGGTAGAAGTATCCGATAATTTTAAAGCATGGAAATTGAACAGAACCCAGAAAAGATTACTGCGTGGGATTGGGTTTGGGATTTTCACGCGTGGGCAGATCTTTCAACAACTTGACCGGCACTTAATAGGTGCCCTTGTTGAAAGGTGGAGAAGTGAAACGAATACGTTTCACTTCCCTCTCGGAGAGCTGACAATTACCCTAGAAGATGTAGGGTTCATCTTAGGGTTACCGGTGACGGGACGGCCGGTAATAGCTCCTCCGTCGGAAGCAACGAATAAGAGGACCGCTAGGGACTTCTTTACTTCGATACCCCAGGATCAATTTAGCACTGGGGGTATCAAGTTGAAATGGTTGGTAGATACCTACAAGGTTCTGCCGGATAACTACACGGATCAGATGCTTGTGCTGTACACACAAGCTTTCCTCTTGTGGGTGATGGGGGCAATTCTGTTCCCAACAACGTCGAAGAATACCGTCAGCGTCAAATATTTACCGTTGTTGGGTAACCTGCTGGAGGTTGGGGATTATGCCTGGGGAGCCGCAACTCTTGCGTACCTCTACCGAGCATTGCACAAGGCAACGAGGCCCGACTCCAAAGCGATATGTGCATGTCTCTCGCTATTGCAGGTATATCATACAATTCTTGATTACTTGCTCGTTTCTTTTTTTTTTGGGTTGAATTGACAATAAAATTTGACGATACTTTATTTAATTTGTCTTTGCTCTCAGGTGTGGTCTTATGAACACCTTGCTACCGGCGCACCCACGCGTAGGGACGGAACCGATAATGTGTGGCCTCGGTTGTGCGCCTGGGAGTACAGCCGAAAGGACAGCCACTACCAGAGGAGAGACGATCCCCATCACAACATTACGTACTATCGGGGGAGCTCGACTCGTTATCTCCTGGCCAGATGCGATGGGCACCGTACAAACATTTGGCGCGACGGGTGGGAGAGTCGTTCGTCTTCACGCTCTTCGGGTTGCAACGCACACCCCTGATCCACTTCGAGGTCGCAGAGTGGCAGCTGCCAGATCGCGCTATGCGCCATTTTGAGTGCCTGCAGGGGTTGCCAGCCGGCGCGCCGGATATGAGGCTTAACAGGAACCCACCGGGTGTCCCTCGGTTTGGCAAGGCAAATGCGCACGACTTGTGCGCACGAGAACTTGAGGTTTGGGATTCCTGGCAGGACACGCTGGCGGCCATTGTGTCGGAGCCTGACCCCGTGATCAGTATCGAACAGTACAATGGGTGGTACTACCGCATCACCCGGAGGAGAGTAGCTCCAGTAAGGTTTGAACGCGGGGAGAAGTACCACCCTAGGGGTCAGATCGATGAGCACATGGCATACAATCTGGTAAGTTGGCCAATAAGTGCTTTAATTGAACTTGATGATTCTAACTGTGTATGAAGTTACTTATTTATTATCTCTCTGGATGTAGGTTAATGCCTCGTTCGCCTTCTTCCAGAAGTTGCGCGAGCGGAAGGATTTGGTGGATGCAATGGGCGAGGAGCTTCGCCAACAGGCTGATGCGTTGGCGTATGGCTGCGGGAATTTTTTACACCAAGCATCGGGCAAGCCTTCCGGCGTCAGCCCGGGAATGGGTTATCCGGGGTGGCAGCCCCCATATGTGAGCGAGGGATACACCGATCCCTCGGGACAGACTTCGGGAGTGAGCCAGGGATATGGTGGTCCCTCTGTACCGGGAATGGGTGGTGATTGGGGACAGCCAAGCACCATGGGCCAGGCTCAAGCGCCGTGGGAAGACTACAGTGTGCCCTCCTTCTCTTTGCTATTGGACTCGGAACCCCAACCCTTCTCTCAGAGTCAAGTCACGCAAGACTGGGGTTTCGGACACATCAGTCTGTCGGAGACACTGCCCATTGTCCCGTGGGCAGGACCATCTACTGCCGAAGGAGGGCAATATCCCCCGGTCGACCCCCCCGAAGGAGTGCAATATCCCCCCGACCCCCGAGGGCAATATCGCAAAGGGCATCCAGTGAAGCCCCTAAAGCCGCATAAATGCCAAATAATCAGAGAGCGTTATTTTAGCGGCTTCCCCCGGGACAAAGCGTTGTATAGTGTGAATCATCCGGAGGGCATGGATTACACTTGCGAGTGGGGAGAAATGGCCTCCCTGGCTCCGGGGAGTTGGTTAGACAACGGTGTCATCTCCACATACGTGGAGATTCTGAAGGAAAGGGGTCGGGAGCGGCTGAACGAGTACCCGGCCGTTTTTTTGGTTGATGCCTTTTTTCATAGCCTCCTAGTGTCTGAATGGCATGAGTGGGTCGAGCAAAGGCGGAAGAAAAAGTTGAGCCAGTGGAGACCGTCCGCTAACCTACGAGCGTATCTTGCTAGGGATAGTCCAGTGAGCGCAAGTGTTGCCGACGTGTTTCTAATCCCATTTTTAGGGGAAAGCCACTGGTACTTGGTTTGCTATGAACCGGTAGAGAAAGTCGTATCGGTGATCGACAGTCTCCACGACGATACCGCCTTTATGCCTGTGCTGCAGATGTACAAAGCCCAGTTGGACTCAATGGTAATATTACGATTGTTGTTTAACAGTTATTGTAACTTGGCATAAATGTTAACTCGTGTCTTACGCCGTTTTGTGTTTCTCGCAGAATATATTTTGTGCAATGGTCAATGGTATCCGTGGTAACCCTGTACCGGCGCGGCCAAAGCTCGATTGGCGACTGAAGAAGAGGAGGCCCAAGCAACGTAACACTTCGGACTGCGGCGTTTTCCTTTGCATGTACATGGATTACATTTGCCGGTCCGAGAGCCTCAAGGCGGCGGTGTGGAGCCAAGCAGAAGTAGACACCTTTAGATATAGAATGGCTTGGCAAATTATGAAAGGCCGGCCTAGAGCGGTTAGGTATATTGTAAATCCGGCTAATGCCGAGAATCCCTCCCAACATGATTCCCCCAGTTGACATTGTACCATTACACTGTCAAATTTTTTTAATAAACTATGATTATTTAGAAAGCTC
This sequence comes from Escallonia herrerae, assembly GCA_033070095.1. Lineage (NCBI taxonomy): Eukaryota > Viridiplantae > Streptophyta > Magnoliopsida > Escalloniales > Escalloniaceae > Escallonia > Escallonia herrerae. Next base: position 484,115 of record JAVXUP010000360.1, read on the forward strand.
TCATTGATTTGTGTTGAAGATTATTGATTGATTGATTTGTTTGATTTCCGTTGAAGATGATTTGAGTTTGGTTTTTTTGGCTCTCATTGAGAATGATTGAAAGGTGGAAAACAAAATGTGTAGCGGACAGTTTTCCAAGTGTTGGGGTAAGACATTCTGCTTGTCCGTCCGCTACACAATGTAGTGGACAGTGGGAAAGTGAAAATTTTCTAAATGTTGGGTTAACACATTCTGCTGGTCCGTCCACTACACAATGTAGCGGACAGTGGGGGAGTGAAAATTTTCTAAGTGTTGGGTTAAGACATTCTGCTTGTCCGTCCGCTACACAATGTAGCGGACAGTGGGGAAGTGAAAATTTTTTAAGTGTTGGGTTAAGACATTCTGCTTGTCCGTCCGCTACACAATGTAGCGGACAGTGGGGAAGTGAAAATTTTCTAAGTGTTGGGAAGACATTCTGCTTGTCCGTCCGCTACACAATGTAGCGGACAGTGGGGAAGTGAAAATTTATTAAGTGTTGGGTTAAGACATTCTGCTTGTCCGTCCGCTACACAATGTAGCGGACAGTGGGGAAGTAAAAATTTTCTAAGTGTTGGGTTAAGACATTCTGCTTGTCCGTCCGCTACACAATGTAGCGGACAGTGGGGAAGTGAAAATTTTCTAAGTGTTGGGTTAAGACATTCTGCTTGTCCGTCCGCTACACAATGTAGCGGACAGTGGGGAAGTGAAAATTTTCTAAGTGTTGGGAAGACATTCTGCTTGTCTGTCCGCTACACAATGTAGCGGACAGTGGGGAAGTGAAAATTTATTAAGTGTTGGGTTAAGACATTCTGCTTGTCCGTCCGCTACACAATGTAGCGGACAGTGGGAAAGTGAAAATTTTCTAAGTGTTGGGTTAAGACATTCTGCTTGTCCGTCCGCTACACAATGTAGCGGACAGTGGGGAAGTGAAAATTTATTAAGTGTTGGGTTAAGACATTCTGCTTGTTCGTCCGCTACACAATGTAGCGGACAGTGGGGAAGTAAAAATTTTCTAAGTGTTGGGAAGACATTCTGCTTGTCCGTCCGCTACACAATGTAGCGGACAGTGGGGAAGTGAAAATTTATTAAGTGTTGGGTTAAGACATTCTGCTTGTCCGTCCGCTACACAATGTAGCGGACATTGGGGAAGTGAAAATTTTCTAAGTGTTGGGTTAAGACATTCTGCTTGTCCGTCCGCTATACAATGTAGCGGACAGTGGGGAAGTGAAAATTTATTAAGTGTTGGGTTAAGACATTCTGCTTGTCCGTCCGCTATACAATGTAGCGGACAGTGGGGAAGTGAAAATTTTCTAAGTGTTGGGTTAAGACAATGTAGCGTCGATAAATAATAAATTACGTACGATTCACAATCAACGATCTCAATATATTGAGGGTATCTCAAACGGCACAATTAAGCGAGAAAAAAATTGGAAACATAATGAACACGTATACAATAAATTTGGTTATTATTAATAAATTAGGGTTCACATTGGGGGAAAGAAATTTTTTCACAAGCGCTCCGATCAAAGATTACAACTTGAAAATCCCACAACCCAAGGTGTTCAAACACTACAAAGTCCCCGAGTTCGAGGCCATGCTGGCGCACGAAGACGTTCCAACCCTCTGCGAATTGCTTTTTTTGGGGTCGGCCGGGCTTCAGCTTGATTTCAACCTGCCAGGCCCCCTTGCGGCTATATAATCTTGAACTGTCATGAATTGTTGTAAATTGATTGGTAAAGGCTTCCGGTATGTCCTAACAAACACAATACCAAAAATAGGTTAGTTTTTAACCAAAAGATCAAACTTTTAACACACGAAAATACAGAGAAAGAGGGATGGCCTACAAGTTCATTCTCAAATCCCGGCATCATGACTTTGAAAAAGTGTTTGCCTGCCAGGTGCAAGTTGCCAATAAAATCGTAGGTGGTCTCCGATCCAGAAGCCATCGAGGTCGGCGATGAGGGGAGGACGGTGGTGTCGCCGGAGATGTGGGTCGCCGTAGATAGGGTAGCGGCTTGGGTTAGATGTTCGAGAGAGAGAGAATATAGCGGGAGAGAGAGAGAGAGAGAATATAGCGGACTGATAAAAGCTGATTGCCCATTTTGATTAATATATATAATAGGATAGAGCTCCGCTACATTGTATAGCGGACATAAATGAAAACCAAAAGTTTTTCTGCGATGACGTCCGCTACATTGTATAGCGGACATAAATGAAGACCAAAAGTTTTTCTGCGAAGACGTCCGCTACATTGTATAGCGGACATAAATGATGACCAAAAAATTAGGACTATGCATATCCGTCCGCTACATCAGAAATCGCTACATCAGAAGAAAAAAAATTCCAGTATTCGGTCGAAAAATTATTACAAATGTCAAACTTATATAAAAATTATTACAAATGTCAAACTTATACAAAAAATTAAAGGTCCACTGCAGCTTGTTCGTCCTCATCTTCGGCGTCATCTTCTTCCCCATCTTGCAAACCCCCTGGACTTATCCCCAGTGCCTTGTAATGGTTCCGCTTGTCGTGGTCGGTCATTTTGTTGCACAATGCACACCTTCGCAGCTTTTTAGGTTGAGTTGCCGTTTCAATAGAGCTTTTCATCCGCGTAGATCTCTTGCGGCCTTTCGTTTGCGATATAATTGGATCCAACGGCCGGATATCATTGTCGTCTTCCTCCCCCGGCTCGTCATCTTCTGATTCCGTCGTAGGCTCGGTGTCAACCGCATTGCTGACTGAAGCTGCTTCCAACTGGTCGACGATGGGCTCTTGCTGCTGAGCTACCTCGAGGAGATGTTTATATCCGACCATTGTAGCAGCAGCCTTTACGGACAAACGGGTGAACATCGTCACCAGATGATTATACCGCAACGTCTCTGATTCTTCAAAGTCAGTATACGGGTGCTCCGGAAAGGAAATGGTACCGTGCAACCTGTTTGCACCTTTCGTCCACCGTGGCAGGACGTATTTATCGGGGATTGTCCTGATATTCTTCTGGGTGAAAAACCGCAGAATGTGTCTACACAGGATGCCATGGAACTCAAACTTCTTGCAAACACATGTCACCGAGTCCGTCAATGTGTCGTGGCTCACCGTATAAATTCTGCGCAGCTTCTCAGGGACGAGGTCATTCACGAGCGAATAAACCTTGTACTCACGCGTAGACATTTCTGCCACCTTGTTTATACTGTATCGTCCCGATTTTTGCAGCTCTACTTGGTATAGCAAGAAGATCTCCTTCGTATAGACTTTGGCACCGTTCAGCTCCAGCGGGGTCTCTAGCAACCTTCTCCTTTGTTTGTACGTTGTTGCAAAGTCTGCAGCCCTTTCTTTTACGAACAACGAAGCTACCGCTTTTTGTGCGGATGCAACGAAAGTCTTCAAATTGGTAGCTGTACCCACATAACTATCGAACGTGGCATTCATAGATTCACTCCTGCCCGTCGTTTTCATGCCCGCTGAAAAATACCTCCTCGTGTAAACGCCAATCCATTGCTCTTTGCGCTCGTACAAGTGCTGGAGCCACTCGTTGTCTTGCAATGAGTAATCCCGAACAAGCTTTTCCCACCTCTCCTCGAATTCCTCAATCGTTAACGACTTGGTAACGCACTTGTCAAAATCCTGTTTAAAGTCTGGATACTTTGCGTACACGTGATGCAGACGTTTCGGGTATTTGTTGCTTATGTGCCAAGTGCACAAGTTGTGCCGGGTGTCTGGGAAGACGGTAGCAATAGCCTTCTTCATTGCCAAATCTTGATCGGTGATGATCACTTTGGGTGCTTTGAAGTTCATTGCTTCCAGCCACGTCCTAAACAACCATACAAAAGAACCCTCGCTCTCGTCCCTTAACAAGGCGAACCCGAACAGGATGGAGTGATAATGATGATTGACGCCGGTGAAAGGAGCGAACGGCATCGAGTACTTGTTGGTACGGTATGTGGTGTCGAAAGTCACGACATCCCCAAAATGCTTATAAGCTAGCCTCGAACGACCGTCGACCCAAAAAATTGTACTAACTCGATGCTCGTCGTCAAGTTTATAATCGAAGGTAAACTGCGGGTCCTCCATCTGCATCCGTTTCAATAGGCTCATTGTCGATTGCGCATCATTGAGGTCATACGCGGCTCGTCTATGGGTTCGGACCGCGTTACGAACGTCTGTCGTGTTAAAGTTTAAATTTTGAATTCCCCCAGCCTGTTCAGCAAGAACATTAACAATCTCAGTAGGTCCAATTCGCGCATTGCTCATTGTGTGAATTAGGCTCCTCGCGACCTTACCCATCTTCTTGTGTTGATGCATCTGACTCACCTTAGAAGGAGTTACTAACGGGTGATTGTGTGCCAGTTCCAGGCTGGTAATAAGCCAATGATCATGATTGGCTTTGTAGCTTACGAACATCTTGACCTGGCAATTTGTGCGCTCAAAGCAGTCCCGTCTTCTACGCGAATATCCTATTTCGTCATCACTGTCATCATTGCCTACGCGTGTCTCATTTTGCTGTGGATTTCTGCCCCTATGACACTCGTATAAGCGAGAGCATATCTTTTTTGTTACGTTGCTTGTTCTTGTAGTCTTTATTCTAATGCCAAAACCAACCCTCAATGAATACGCTCGAAAACATTCTTCAGCTTCTTCCAATGTTTGAAACGTTCGTCCTAGATACGGATCACTAGCATCTACGGGGACGTTGGAGCTCGACACGAAATCAGACATTGTGAAACAAGACCTGTGTAGAAATAGACTACGCTTAACAATCAAATGGCATTTCTAACTGAAAATATTACCAAAAATTACCTTGGCGAATAGACCAATTTAGGATGACAAACATACCGTATGCATAACCCTTGAAAGTGTCTCCAAATTAACAATTATTAATTTATTGAACATAACAAATTAAAATTACTAAGATAAATAGACGAATTCATCATGCCAAAAAATTGAATGAAACTATAATTTTATTTAGAGTTAACAAATTACACCTTTTTTATGAACATCATGTCTAGAACATCACAAATTGAAGAATAGAGTGACAAATTTCTAGAACATAAAAAAAAATCTATACTTTTTTGTCTGAACAAAATAAAATTATATTTTACCATTCAATCCATAAAGAAAACTTCACCATTCGCAAACTTACCTTACTTGAGTGAAGCTTAAAATAAGTTTTACTCGAAACTTGAAGGGAGCTGAAAATGGAAGCGAGTCCGAAGGAGAAGAAAATTGTAGCCGAAGGAGCTTGAGGAATTTCGACAACCCGTCGTGTGTAGAAATAAAGGTACAAACACATGAAAATGTGTCAGTTGTGTCAGGGAAGTCAGTCGTCCGCTACACTGTCTAGCGGACGACTTTTTGGCTGTCAACGTGGGCCCAAGAAAGTGGTCCGCTAGACAGTGTAGCGAAGGGGGGAACAGGGGCAAAATGGTAAAAAGATTCGTCTGCTACACTGTGTAGCGGACGACTGACAGCGCCGCAAAAATACGCGATCTGGGCCGTCCATCCCTTCGGGATGGACGGTCAGATCGCGCTAGCAAGATCTCCCATTTTGCTAGCGCTATCAACGGATCAGCTCCCTATATATATATATATATATATATATATATATATATTATTAGTTAGCCAATGAATGAATATTGCAAATGTATATTATTGATGAAAAAATTGAGACGGTACCGGTACGTACCATTTTATGAGAAAAACGGTACGTACCCTGGTACGGTATTCATAACTATGTACATAGGGGATATGATATCACCACTAATTTGAAGTAGCCTACGCCTACGATTTTAAGTGGATATTACAATTAAGCTGACCCTAACTCGTTTACGATAAAGTTTTGCATGGTGATGAATGTTTAAATATTTAATGACAATAATAAAGCAAACCGGCTCGAATGAGGAGTGGCATTATCAATTTTTTTTAACTTCAGAGACACAATTCTAAAGGCAACCGCTTAAAGTTATATCATTCATTAGAGGTGGACATTGTTTTCGAAATGACATTTTGCAGATCGAATGCTACATATTTTGAGGAAGAAAACCGGCAATCTTTTCATGTTTTATTTTTATTGCTACACATATATGTTATGTAATTTTTTTAACCTTTAAAGGACAAATATTACAAAGTTGAAAGTAGCCTCTCCCAATATACTTGTACAAATTGGACCCAACTGGATGAGCAAAATCCCGTGCTCGGCTTGCTCGAGTTCGAATTTATACTCTTGCTACATATATAGCTGATTCGCGGTCAAGAAAAACCAAATTCCTCTAATCCCCAAGATGCTACGTCTACATGTAAACAACCCCCCCCCCCCCCCCCCCCACCCCCAAAAAAAAAAAAAAAAAACCCATCCAAACTCCCCGCACCTTCCACAGTTTTGTGCATACAATATTGTTCTCATGTGCAACTGCATTTTTGGGGCCACTACACATGCATGCAGATTCTTAAATAAACTAATAAAGGTAATAATCACGAAAACATTTGGAGGCAGATTCCAACATGTATCTGCAGGTAAAGTTGTAAGAAGAACAAAAGTTGAAGAATATGCTCTCAATACTACATACAGTAGTTGGCCATGATGAGTCTTCGTCCAAAAACATGTCGTTGTAGTGATGGAATGAATCTTTTCCAAAGTCAAGTGTGGTTTAATTCTACTAGAGTTGGCCTAACTCTTGCAAAGTATGAACGCTTCAGCTGGAAAAAGGCTAGATCTAGAAGCTAAAGGCACCTGATTCTTTACCAGGGACTCATTTGTAGATATTATTATTGTTATGATTTTATCAAATTTGTCATGCTATTGATCAGGAACCTTCTTTCGTTGTGAAGCCACCGCATTTATATGGAGGCACTTCTTTTTGGAGGATTACCAGCATTTAGAATCAATAAACTTTTTGGTACGTTTCGAGATAAAATTTTTTTACACCCATTGTTACGAGTTTCTTTCAATGTTTTTTAATTTCGTAATTTTTTTCGTTTTGTTTTACTCTTGTTCTTTTGCAAAGTAAAGCCACAGTGGAGTTATCACCCGGAGTTAATGTAAAGACCACATGGAAGGTAAAAAGCAAGCTTGAAAAGGATATAATGAAAAAATATTTTCATATATGGTTTCTTATTAATCTTCAATTAGTTGTCGCATAATCAACCTAAACAGACCAAAATAATGGAAGAAATTGAGTCGGGCCGCCTATAAGATAAAAACTGGGTGAAAACCAAAGGGATCAGATGTGAACACTTTGATGCTTTAGTCTGTACATGTGTAGCTCTAAATAAGTAACGGAGGCATGTTGAGCATACATGGTATCCTCTAGCATTAATTGGTGTACGGTGACTTAGGTCAGGTAGTGTTAGGGAGGCTGTTCTGGGTAGTCCCTCTCTTAGCAGGACTCATCAGTCCATTCACGATCCTCTATACGACTAATTAGTCTCATAATTGAACGTGGAGTCTGGCTTCATTGGAACGTGCAGAGCTTTGGATGAGTGGGGTTGATAAACTCTAGCCTAGTGTCACGGACCGAGCTTCCCTAAGTCGAAACCGTGCGGGACTTAGCTAGATCAAGCCCTTACTTGCTCGCTAAGTCAGCCTAACTGTGGAGCTGGGCGAGGTTGGAAACAAATATGCAGCGGTACACAAGAGGTTGGGGAAAGGATTCCCAATACACTACTTGGAGAAAGCCTATAGAATACAAGGATGTCTAGGATGTCTGAGATGCCTTGGCCAACACATGGCTTTGGCTATATATACTAGTCCACCTCCTCAACGGACGGTGGAGATGCATTCCATTCTATAGATATTATTCCCTATCTAGAACTCTCTAGACTATTTACAAGCCTCTCTAATATTCTAGACTACTTCTATAATACTCTTCCACTATTCTAGAGATATCATCATTACTCTAGAATATTCACACATGTACAAGAAAGAATAGTGTAAAGAAGTCTGGAACCTTCCGGAAGCCTGCCCTCTAATTGCCAAGTAAGCGTCCACTAAGCGTCCTGTAAGCGCCTAATGAGCGTCCGCATGGCATAACCTCTAAAAGTCAGCCTCCTTAATAAACGGTCCGTGACACTAGGCCGAAGGCCGAGTGAGAGTCTAGCGCAGCGACCCGAGTCCAGGTTAAGGGGACGACTCGAGTCTTGGTTGGCGTGTCACGTTCAAGTAGAATGTCGGCCGCTGGTGTTGGATGTCAGTAAATTTTGTAAAATAAATAAAAAAAAAAGGAAACTAATCATATTATAATGTTGCATTAGCAACTTGCCATAGCTCAAAGGAGATAATCCGGACTAGGCTCATCTCTGATATATAGTTCGCCCCAATTTCACTAGCATGGGCGACACATGCAGATAGGATGGTCCCACGCCGCTTGAACTCTTAACCCAAGCCTGTCTCATGGTTAGCTTGGGTGTTAAGGTTTTCTCCACCACCGGGTTAGAAGTTTGAATCACAAAAGTTGAGTTGCTTCCATCACAACATATTGCAATTGTAGGCTTTTCCATCAAATCATCCAAGTCGTTGACAATCGATCGACCATAAATTACGTTAACCCGTGAAGAACCATCGAAGAATTTTGGCCCCGTTTGACACTCATTTTTTTCAGTTTTGAAAACTGAAAAAAATAAACGCGTTTGGTAACCCTTCTTTTCCTCCATTCAGTTTAAAAAATCAGTTTTTAAATCAAGGTTGGGCCACCGTCGGCGACCGCCACGGCAAACCACCACAAAAAATAGCTGGGTTATCAAACACCCACTTGTTTTTATAAAAAATAAAAATAAAATTAAAGTGCTCTTAATTTTTTTTTTAAAAAGTAAAAATCAAAAAATAAGTTTTGTCAAACAGAACCTTAGAGAGATGTAATGTCACACCCCCTATCCAAAACTTCTGGAAGTCGAAATGTGTCCATCTGGCTATATAGAACCACAACCCCCAACGAGTAATCTCTAGAAACAACATTATGAGTTTGAAAGAAATGTTTTGGATGGCCACCAAACATGGATGAACAACCAAGGATGGAGCCACCGTGGAAAATCGAGCCGCTGATTTATCACTACGTTTTTCTCTTTCCTAGTTTTGTTTTTGTAAACGACGTAAACACTGTTGGTAGTTAACTATCTGATTACGCCAAGTTAATCCCAAGTTAAATTTGTAGTTGGAGTCTAAGCAACGTGACTACATCGTGCTCATCATAATTTTTTTATGCGTGTCAAGCATCTAGCTCTATATTATGTGAAACTATAATGTCAACCAACCTTCAAAAGGAGTTCTTACCTTCATTAAAAGAAAAAGAAAGCACATAAGGGCATCATAAAGAAGCAAAATAGAGCCACCCCACATGGTAGCTAACCAATAACTCCTACTTGTCCATATTTAATCTCAGCTCCATGAGCGATGACTACAATTTTGAAAGAAAAGGAAACTTTTTAGTATTCTGGGCATGTCCAGCATGGTTGATTAATTAATTGCTAAAAAGGCCAGAAAGAGAATATTAAGACAAAGTCCACCATTAAGAGATAAAGTTCATGAACTAGAATAATAATCTTTTGTCCTTAATGAACAAGGCAGATTCATGTATATTGACAATTGTACTTTGAATATGGAACAAAACATATCTTAAATCATAATTATGCTTGGAAGTAGCTCTTTCAATCGTATTCTGGAGTTCCACAAGAAATTTCTGGAGTAGTTGAGTTACTGATCAGTCATTAAGTATGAGACATTTTATCTAAGCACCTTAATCACCCATGATGGTGATTAATGAGGAGTACAAAGTATTAATTCACTAATTCTTGGCTAGTTCTTTAGATGTAATTAAGTTTGGCTTATGATGAACTAAATTGTTAAGCTCTTTTAAAGTGGGCAAGCCTCCGCCTCTAAATTCTCGCTCTTGCTTTACCAGTTTGCTCTGAAATCTATACTCGTATTGCTAAATGTACATTAAACTTATCTACACACACGCTCGCTATGGTTATTGCGTACACTTAACAAACTCATGACGTGGATGATAACTCATCAGGATATGATTGATGCTGCTGCCTGCACTAAGAGACCAAGAACACGTTGTGCCAAGTGAAGAGTCAACACAGAGGTCTGTGCCTTTTCCCTAACTTCAAACCTTTTGATTGCTCGTCATTGCCAAATGTGGAGCTTTAAATGGTAAGTTCCTCTTCCCAAACATGGATCACACCAACAAAGTTTGATTTGATGAAGCTTCTCAGGTTATGGTATTCTCAGTATGCCACCCTATACTATAACGAAATTTGGTCTCTTCCCTTGTATTTTTGTGGCTGTCCGCTAACATGGTAACTTGTCTTATGAATGCATTGTTCTTTGTTTGTTAATTAACTTTTGACGAGGATCCAGCCCTTCTTCTTTGTAGTTTTGCGTGTGTCCATAACCTGAACAAATTGTCTCTATTAAGACGTTAATCAGGAAGAAGTTTGATGGTACGCTAGCTAGTTCCATATCGATTGTCACCTTGCTCTTCCTTTCCTCCGATATGATCGATCTTTAATTTATTGCAAAAAAGTATTAGAGTTTCTAGATGAAGATCATGCATGTTGCGTTCTCTTTATCTAGTTGCTTGCTCAATGTATAATGCTCGATTTTGAGGTTTTGATTTATAAGTCAAGAGAAAGAAGATAATGTTGATGGAGAAACCAAAAATAACAATCCTCATAGATAAATAATCATCGCACAATGAGAAGACAGTCGAGAAAAGTTTCAAAGTGTATGAGAAGAAAAAAAACCGGGAAGATAAATCAATCCACGGATGAAAAACTGGTTAACTAAAGTTAAACCGATTTCATTTTATACACGTCTAGTATTCTAAACACAAGCATTTTACCTAATAAATGCCATCTATATTAAGATGATGCTAGCCAGCTCTTTCAAGGTTTTAATCTTCCTCTACTTAAGTTTATCTTATCACTTGATCGCTATCACTAGCCAATGGCGGGAAAAAGATAAATCAATTGATTTTTCGTAATTATTATTGTTTTGACCAATTCGTGCACTAACTCTTCAAATTTACTTCATAGACTATCTGCCGTCAACATAAATGTTTGGAATTGAGTGTGAGGTACGATTTGAGAACGTACAATAATACCAGGAGTCAGCTCCCATGCGTCGTGGTAAGCCGCAACCAGCGACCTAGCTGTCAAGTATTGATTCTAATCTCGCTCCAATAACACCCAAACTAGCGACCCGGCCCACCGTACTCTGGGGGCGCAGGACGTAAAATGTGGTTGACCAAGGTAATGCTTGCAATTTCATGGAAGCAAGGTGTGTTCCTTTCCTTGAAACCAAGTAGTAGGAAGTAGTTGTGGTCTTGCACGCGCAAAAACTGCACACACACACGCCCCCGCCCAAAACCAAAACCAAAAACAAAAAAAAATCAAAATAAAAAAAATGCAATTAAACGTCAATTCCACGCCTCGCATCAAGCAAAACGTGCCGCACTAATTAACTTGCGAAGATACAATCGGACAAATGGCCGATGACCCAATCAACGGCCAGGATCTCATCTCCCCCAGGCCCGCGTAGCATCTTTTTATCGTTTGTGTCGTACCTACGTGTTCTGTCTTTATCTAACCACTTACATTCTAACCGAGGTTAGGTTGTGGCCCTTGACCAGAGTTAAGCGACCCGGCGAGTGCTTGAGCATGCAGCCGGCGATTATTACCAAGAGATATTGCGGCTGTTTCTTGGAACATCAAGACTCACAACCTTTGTGTCTGTTCATGATAGTCTAGTACTAGTACTACTAAATTCTACAAGTACGTGTCATATCAATCATACCGCAGTCCAAAAAATATCTTGGACACTGACTACAGTATCAGATAGTTATTACCATAACTGGGTCTGAGTATTAATTTATCTTCTTTTTTTTTTTTGCAAAAAAGACATTTAACGAATTAAACATTAAGGCCCAGTACTTTTATTATTTTCGTTTTTTTGTTGCAATGATGATAAATTTTATTATTTATTTTTTATGTGCATTTATTATTTATTATTATTTTTTGAGTAAAATTACTTAAATAATGAAAAAAATTAAAAACACCTTAAAAATGATCTCAGTAATGTTTCAGGCTTTTCAGAGGTATTTTTAATTTTTTCTACCTAAACTTAATCAAATGCGGATAAAAGTAGCTAATATTTTTTGGTAAAAATGATAAAAGTACACGAGAGTATTTTCTAATTTAATACGAATATCTTAAAAATGAAAAACAAAATGAAACACATAAAACAAAAATGCTAACATACGGTCCATTTCTAAAATATTATTCGACCACTGTTATTCCAAAGTAAAAATGCCATTAACTTGTTGGGTGGAAGCATGAAAGTTAAGACTCATTTGACAATTAAGAGTGTGAGAGCACGTAACAAAAGCTAAGATGGAGAATCGAAGGATTGCCCACTTGAAAATGATTAAACGAGTCAGGAGTTGAGTTTTTGTACTGATGGAATGGGATTGAGTTTTCAATTTTAAATAATTATTTTTAGTGGATCAATTTCTTTGATCAAAGAAGCTATTGTAACTAATAAAACTAACTTCCAAGCATCTTAAAATCTATATGTGACTACCTTTCCTTTTGCCTTCCACTAAGTTAGAATTATGTGACCAAAATTGATACATCAAACAAAATATTTGTACTAATCAGTCTAGCGTCTTAAGTAAGACATATCATGTTTTAGTTATTTTTAGCTCTATGTTTTCTTTTTTAATGACCGATTTAGAGTAACACTTTGTCAAAGTTCACCAACACAATCCCATGTCAACGCATCAAAGGAATAAATCGATCGACCTTGAAACAACAACGACGCACAATTTCTTTTCTATCGATACGTCCTGATTCTTCTTCGCCGTAGTAAATAGGATAGAAAATGAAATCTTAAGCGACCAATCTAGCAGAACAACTCAAGAGATTTGACAAATTTGAATTACTATACATCCAAGAGCAGAGCGGTTAACCATTCGAATTGTTTATGTCAAAGAACTGGAATAACATGATAACAAGGTAGCATATTGTCTTGCTCAACCAGTTGAGAAACAGTTCGGCAAATAAAATTGAATAGTCAATCTTGCCGGTTGTTCAAAATGATGCCTCCATACGGACTCTAGCTCTTGTTAGACGACCCACCCCCACCCCCCCCCCCCCCCTCCCCGCCACGATCCATCGTCAGACCAAACCAAAAAAAAAAAAACACAGCGCATTCACGTGCACTCCTCCCCTACAAACAAAAACAAACTCACCACTTTCAATGCTGTTTCAAATCTCCCAAACTCTCACCTCAGCCTTCGGTCCACGTGCGACAACAAACAAATCTCAGACCTAGCTAGTTACACACTCGACTCCCACGATAAACACGCTTATTACATCACACGTATGTTACGATTAATACTCGACTCCCATGATAAAAAGTAAGCGCCGGCTTTTCACCCCGCCCCGGGGGACGCTAAACGAGTAAATCGCCGAGCCTTCGTAGAAACCGCCTCCGTTCTTACTCCCTTTTCACTCTTATTATATCTCACGCCCCCACCTAAAATTAAGCTCGAATGAACTCTAAATCACTCCCAAATTCACCCGCATTTCTCGCCCCCCCCACCCCCGCTCGATAGCCGCCCTCACCTGGAATACACCCTGAAAACCACCGCTCACGGCCGGTCAACGGTTCTCGAATGACGGACTACCGGTTGCCCACCACCATGAATCTATGGACAACAGACGACAACGCCTCGATGATGATGGAGGCCTTCATGACCTCCGATCATGCGTCGTTCTGGCCCTCCACCCCCTTCCCCCCACCCTCCTCCTCCTCTGTTTCCACGTCCGCCGTTAACCCACCGGACCTCAAAACCCTAAACCCGTCTCAGGCGTCCGCCGCCGAGGCCTTCAGCCAGGAGAGCCTCCAGCAGCGGCTCCAGGCCCTGATCGAAGGCGCCAGAGAGAGCTGGACCTACGCGATCTTCTGGCAGTCCTCCGCTGTCGATTTCGCCTCCCCGTCGTTGTTAGGGTGGGGTGACGGGTACTACAAAGGGGAGGAGAACAAGGGGAAGCGTAAAGCAGCGCCGACGTCGGCCGCCGAGCAGGAGCACCGGAAAAAGGTTCTCCGCGAACTGAACTCGTTAATCTCCGGTTTGACGGCGTCGCCAGACGACGCCGTCGATGAGGAGGTGACCGACACCGAGTGGTTCTTTCTGGTGTCGATGACCCAGTCTTTTGAAAATGGTAGCGGGTTGCCGGGTCAGGCCTTTTTCAGTTCGGCTCCGGTCTGGATCGCCGGGCCGGAGAGGCTCGCGGGCTCCGCCTGCGAGCGGGCCCGGCAGGCCCAGGGGTTCGGGCTGCAGACCATGGTGTGCATACCGTCGGCGAACGGCGTCGTCGAGCTGGGGTCGACGGAGGTGATCTACCAGAGCTTGGATCTGATGAATAAGGTCAGGGTTCTTTTTAATTTCAGCGGGAATGCAGTGGATACGGGCAATTTGTCGGTTCCGGCCGATCAGAGCGAAAATGACCCGTCGGCGCTTTGGCTAACGGATCCGCATCCGGCCAGTGGCGAAATCAGGGAGTCTATGGATGCAGGGCCGGCTGCTACCGTGGTTCCTGTGAATATCAGTACTCAGGTTTCAAAGCCAATCGGACTCGAAAACCCTAGTTCCAGCACGTTGACCGAGACGCCTAGTAGTACGATTCGTGCTCATAATCAGCAGCCACAAGGGCAGGCACAAGGGTTTTTCACCAGGGAGTTGAATTTTTCTGAGTTCGGGTACGATGGGAGTGGTGGTAGGAACCCAAATTCGCACGCGTGCAAGCCCGAATTGGGGGAGATTTTGAGTTTCGGGGAGAGCAAGAGGAATTCCTACAGTGGGAATGGGAACTTTTTTTCGGGCCAGTCGCAGTTTGTGGTAGCTGAGGATAATAAGAAGAAGAGGTCGCCGGCGTCCAGGGGGAGTAATGAGGAGGGGATGCTCTCGTTTACTTCTGGTGTGATATTGCCGTCCTCAGGCATGGTGAAGTCGAGCACCGGTGGTGGGGATTCGGACCATTCGGATCTTGAAGCATCGGTAGTTCGAGAGACTGACAGTAGCAGAGGGGTGGACCCTGAAAAGAGGCCTAGGAAGCGGGGGAGGAAGCCGGCGAATGGAAGGGAAGAGCCATTGAATCACGTGGAAGCGGAGAGGCAGAGGAGGGAGAAATTGAACCAGAGGTTTTATGCTTTAAGAGCAGTGGTGCCAAATGTATCGAAAATGGACAAGGCTTCGCTCCTGGGCGATGCAATTTCTTACATCAATGAACTGAAATCGAAGCTTCAGATCACAGATTCGGAGAAAGATGACATGAGAATCCAATTGGAGGCAT
The DNA here is from genome assembly GCA_033070095.1 of Escallonia herrerae. Lineage (NCBI taxonomy): Eukaryota > Viridiplantae > Streptophyta > Magnoliopsida > Escalloniales > Escalloniaceae > Escallonia > Escallonia herrerae. Next base: position 499,487 of record JAVXUP010000360.1, read on the forward strand.
TGAAGAAGCAAGTAGCTAGTAAAGAATCGCGTTATCCAGCTCAGCCTGAACCACAAGATTTCAAAATGTCAAACCACCACGGAGGCAAGATGATGGACATGGATATAGATGTGAAGATTATTGGTTGGGATGCGATGATTAGGATCCAATGTAGTAAGAAGAACCACCCGGCAGCCAGGCTCATGGCAGCTCTGAAGGAGCTAGACCTAGACGTGCACCACGCTAGCGTCTCCGTGGTGAACGATTTGATGATCCAACAAGCTACGGTGAAGATGGGCAGTCGGGTTTACTCGCAAGACCAGCTCAGGGTTGCTTTGTCATCCCGAATTGCCGAAACGCGATAAACCGGTGGCTGACCGGCGATTCTTTTCCGGGCTCCGGGATATTTTAAGGCTCCCGGTTGCGTTGTTCTGTAAAGTACTTTTGTTCCATATTAAGTATCTTTCTTGTTGGTTTCTTCCAAGAAGTACTTGGTGTAGTCTTGAGATGGAGTCTTAAGTTGAAGGCTATCTAAACTAAGCTTTCTCCTTATTTTTGGTGTTGATCTTTTGTCCTGGTTGGTCCCCATGTACATATATAAATGTGAAGCCTGATGAATTGTTGGGCTCTTGTTTATTCAAGATCAGAGGCCATTTACTACTTTGTTCTTCAGGTCTTGTGAAGTAATTGAGATTGCCAGCAGCAGAGGCAGACATTATTCATGAAGTATGCATGCTTTGAATAACGGAATATGTCACTTATAGTTGTGTCATATTAAAGTTAGAACACATGGTTTACATGAGCTTAGTCTCTTGTAAAAGCTGGAGGAGGCAGTTGGAGATCTAGTCATTTATCACACCTTAAGTGTGTTCTGGGGTCCTACCTCAAACTTTAAGACATGTTGAAGTTTTATAAGAGCCACCAACGTGTTGAACAATTGCAAAGACTCACGAGAGTTGAATAGTAGTAGGCAGCCTTACTCTTGTACCCAGCTGCTCGAGAAAATCTTTGGCGTCTTGTCCGCTGGTTACACCATGTCCGCTTTGTAACCGTTATGTTGAGGTTCTTTTAGCGCATCATTAGCCTTGCTTTAATGAAAGTTTTGATGGCATTATTGACCTTGCTCTTTAATTAAAGTAGAAGGTATCGGGTTTGAGACTCATTTGCCTAAAGGGGGTACCCCACACGATAAGGACTTGATAGCCTGTTTTTTAACTTGAAAAGCAAGTGTTGAGTGGGGGTTCCTTTTTTTGAAAGCGTTTTGACTCTAGCCCAACATGCAAGGTATGTAGAAAGTGAATTGATCTTCCTGGTCTATAATGGTCATAATCAAGCAATAGGCCCCAAAATATAAATTAGGAACACAAGTGAAACATGTTTGATCTTTCTCGTCTGCTGCATTCGTGCGTAGTATGACAGAATGTGTGCTAAAAAAAGAAGTTATTTTCTAATTTTGATCAAGTCAGGGTCAACTTGAGATTTGTGCAAAAACTAGGGCTTCAATTTGGATTGGACCACACTTGGATAACTCGCGCTAGCCTGAAGGAATATGGACGTAGACCTAATTTTTCAGAGACTATGGTGCACCTCAAAATTTTGAGCCCATAAGGACATGGGCAAGTCCAGGCCATTTAACTTTTACACTGTGTTTGGATGAAGCATTTCAAATTACCTTGTATTTCAAAATTCAGTAATCTTAAAATTCATTAATTTATAAATTTATGGAATTGCGAATTTAATTTGGACAGTTTTTTAGAAGCAAGTATTTTATTTATGGATTTACATTTAAAAAACTGAACACCAGATAATTCAATGGTGTATGGACAAAACTAATGAGACAAACTTTTCTTTCTTAATAATGAAAAAAGGTAGCTAAAATTATGGAGACAAAAAAGAGCCACTTCCACTCTGTAATTGTGGAAAGAATTTGTCACCTACAGGAAATTTTGGCACACTAAATTCTCTTTTTAAATCCCTCATAAAATTTGGTAAATCCATCTGATCATAATTCAAACAAGAAATTTGGTATATATATATATATATCAAACCAAATTTCTTGCTAGCGCTAGCAAAATAGGAGATCTTGCTAGCGCGATCTGGCCGTCCATCCCGAAGGGATGGATGGCCCAGATCCTTTATTTTTGCGGTGCTGTCAGTCGTCCGCTACACTATGTAGCGGACGGACCTTTTTACCATCTTGCCCCTGCTCCCCCGTCCGCTACACTGTGTAGCGGACGACTTTCTTGGCCCCACATTGACAGCCAAAAAGTCGTCCGCTACACTGTCTAGCGGACGATTGACAGCGCTGACACAACTGACACATTTTCAGACGGGTCTGTACCTTCATTTCTACACACGTCAATGTTGTCGGAAATAAGAGATCTACACAGTATCGCAGACAGTACTTCTATACCCAAAAACTTCCTCAAGCTCCTTCAGCTACAATTTTCTTCTCCTTCGGACTCGCTTCCATTTTCAGCTCCCTTCAAGTTTCGAGTAACACTTGCTTCAAGCTTCACTCAAGCAAGGTAAGTTTGAAATGGTGAAGTTTTCTTTATGGATTGACTGGTAAATATAATTTTATTTTGTTTGGACAAAAAAGTATAGATTTTTTTTGATGTTCTAGAAATTTGTCACTGTATTCATCAATTTGTGATGTTCTAGACATGATGTTCATAAAAAAGGTGTAATTTGTTAACTCTAAATAAATTCATTATAGTTTAATTCGATTTTTTGGCATGATGAATTCGTCTATTTATCTTAGTAATTTTAATTTGTTATGTTCAATAAATTAATAATTGTTAATTTGGAGACACTTTTGAGATTATGCATACGGTATGTTTGTCATCCTAAATTGGTCTATTCGCCAAGGTAATTTTTAGGTAATATTTTCAGTTAGAAATGCCATTTGATTGTTAAGCGTAGTCTATTTCTACACAGGTCTTGTTTCACAATGTCTGATTTCGTGTCGAGCTCCAACGTCCCCGTAGATGCTAGTGATCCGTATCTAGGACGAACGTTTCAAACATTGGAAGAAGCTGAAGAATGTTTTCGAGCGTATTCATTGAGGGTTGGTTTTGGCATTAGAATAAAGACTACAAGAACAAGCAACGTAACAAAAAAGATATGCTCTCGCTTATACGAGTGTCATAGGGGCAGAAATCCACAGCAAAATGAGACACGCGTAGGCAATGATGACAGTGATGACGAAATAGGATATTCGCGTAGAAGACGGGACTGCTTTGAGCGCACAAATTGCCAGGTCAAGATGTTCGTAAGCTACAAACCCAATCATGATCATTGGCTTATTACCAGCCTGGAACTGGCACACAATCACCCGTTAGTAACTCCTTCTAAGGTGAGTCAGATGCATCAACACAAGAAGATGGGTAAGGTCGCGAGGAGCCTAATTCACACAATGAGCAATGCGCGAATTGGACCTACTGAGATTGTTAATGTTCTTGCTGAACAGGCTGGGGGAATTCAAAATTTAAACTTTAACACGACAGACGTTCGTAACGCGGTCCGAACCCATAGACGAGCCGCGTATGACCTCAATGATGCGCAATCGACAATGAGCCTATTGAAACGGATGCAGATGGAGGACCCGCAGTTTACCTTCGATTATAAACTTGACGACGAGCATCGAGTTAGTACAATTTTTTGGGTCGACGGTCGTTCGAGGCTAGCTTATAAGCATTTTGGGGATGTCGTGACTTTCGACACCACATACCGTACCAACAAGTACTCGATGCCGTTCGCTCCTTTCACCGGCGTCAATCATCATTATCACTCCATCCTGTTCGGGTTCGCCTTGTTAAGGGACGAGAGCGAGGGTTCTTTTGTATGGTTGTTTAGGACGTGGCTGGAAGCAATGAACTTCAAAGCACCCAAAGTGATCATCACCGATCAAGATTTGGCAATGAAGAAGGCTATTGCGACCGTCTTCCCAGACACCCGGCACAACTTGTGCACTTGGCACATAAGCAACAAATACCCGAAACGTCTGCATCACGTGTACGCAAAGTATCCAGACTTTAAACAGGATTTTGACAAGTGCGTTACCAAGTCGTTAACGATTGAGGAATTCGAGGAGAGGTGGGAAAAGCTTGTTCGGGATTACTCATTGCAAGACAACGAGTGGCTCCAGCACTTGTACGAGCGCAAAGAGCAATGGATTGGCGTTTACACGAGGAGGTATTTTTCAGCGGGCATGAAAACGACGGGCAGGAGTGAATCTATGAATGCCACGTTCGATAGTTATGTGGGTACAACTACCAATTTGAAGACTTTCGTTGCATCCGCACAAAAAGCGGTAGCTTCGTTGTTCGTAAAAGAAAGGGCTGCCGACTTTGCAACAACGTACAAACAAAGGAGAAGGTTGCTCGAGACCCCGCTGGAGCTGAACGGTGCCAAAGTCTATACGAAGGAGATCTTCTTGCTATACCAAGTAGAGCTGCAAAAATCGGGACGATACAGTATAAACAAGGTGGCAGAAATGTCTACGCGTGAGTACAAGGTTTATTCGCTCGTGAATGACCTCGTCCCTGAGAAGCTGCGCAGAATTTATACGGTGAGCCATGACACATTGACGGATTCGGTGACATGTGTTTGCAAGAAGTTTGAGTTCCACGGCATCCTGTGTAGACACGTTCTGCGGTTTTTCACCCAGAAGAATATCAGGACAATCCCCGATAAATATGTCCTGCCACGGTGGACGAAAGGTGCAAACAGGTTGCACGGTACCATTGCCTTTCCGGAGCACCCGTATACTGACTTTGAAGAATCAGAGACGTTGCGGTATAATCATCTGGTGACAATGTTCACCCGTTTGTCCGTAAAAGGTGCTGCTACAATGGCCGGATATAAACATCTCCTCGAGGTAGCTCAGCAGCAAGAGCCCATCGTCGACCAGTTGGAAGCAGCTTCAGTCAGCAATGCGGTTGACACTGAGCCTACAACGGGATCAGAAGATGACGAGCCGGGGGAGGAAGACGACAATGATATCCGGCCTTTGGACCCAATTATATCGCAGACGAAAGGCCGCAAGAGATCTACGCGGATGAAGAGCTCTATTGAACAGGCAACTCAACCTAAAAAGCTGAGAAGGTGTGCATTGTGCAACAAAATGACCGACCATGACAAGCGGAACCATTACAAGGCACTGGGGATAAGTCCAGGGGTTTTGCAAGACGAGGAAGAAGATGAGGAAGAAGCAGCTGCAGTGGACCTTTAGTTTTTATGTATAAGCCATCAAGATTGTTTGACATTTGTAATAATACGTAATATTTGATGAGATTAGCTTCTTATTACCGAAGACTGGAAGGTTATTTCTGATGGACCCATTCACAGATTAACTTTTAAAAAAAAATTTGGCTTGCCCCGTCCGCTACACTATGTAGCGGACGGCGCACCAGAGACCAACATTATTGGGATTGTAAAGTGTCCGCGACACAATATAGCGGACAGAAAACTGTTGGTATGCCTTCTGTCCGCTATACAATGTAGCGGACGTCAAACTCCTATTAAATACCAATCAGAACGGCCTCTCTTTTTCCACTCGTTTCTCTCTCTCTCTCTCTCTCTCTCTCTCTCTCTGTCTCCAACGTCTCACCCACCCACGACCCCTCTACGGCGACCGTCCGCCTGGCTTCTGCTTCGGTGAACAGGCACTTCTTCAAGGTCATGGTGCCTGGGTTTCATACCGAACTTGTAGGCATCCCTCTTACTCTGTGTTTTCGTGTGTGTTAATTTTATCTTTGCTTAAAAACTTATCTGTCTTATAATGAATGTGATAGGCCATACCGGTAGCCTTTTGCAGATTGCTTAACCAGCAATAAGGGGTCATGGCTTGTTAAAATCAAGAAGAAGCGCGGCCAAGAGCAACTTTATTTCGCAGAGGGTTGGAGTAATTTCTGCGAGCAGCACGACCTCAATGAAGGGGAGTTTGTAATCTTTGAACACAAGGGGCTATTTAGGTTTCAAGTATCCGTGTTTGATCAAAGCACCTGTGAAAAAGTTTTCCCCCAATGTTGAACCCTAAATTTGTGTTAATAAATTGTGTCTGATAATTTTAGGTTCTTAATTGTGCATTTGAGAATTGTGATGGTCAATTGATGATTTGAGGGTGTCAAATTTTTGATGGAATATCATGCGCTTGAGAATGTTGAGATTGTTTAATCATCTGCTAAAGCACTTATTCCATTGCCAGAAACTACCAACTCGAACAAAGTCTGACCAACAGCTAAAAAATACCAACAACTAAAAATTTTTTTTTGCCCAATTGTCCGCTACATTGTATAGCGGACAACGCCCAACTTTCAAATTTTTTACACTTTTTTGCACCTGGAGTTACCCCACTGTCCGCTCTAAACTCCAACACTTGGAAAATTTTCACTTCCCCCAGTGTCCGCCACATTGTGTAGCGGACGGCCCAGCAGAAACTCTCAACCCCAACACTTGGAAAATTTTCACTTCCCCCACTGTCCGCCACATTGTGTAGCGGACGGCCCAGCAGAAACTCTTAACCCCAACACTTAGAAAATTTTCACTTCCCCCACTGTCCGCCACATTGTGTAGCGGACGGCCCAGCAGAAACTCTCAACCCCAACACTTAGAAAATTTTCACTTCCCCACTGTCCGCCACATTGTGTAGCGGACGGCGCAGCAGAAACTCTTAACCCAACACTTGGAAAATTTTCACTTCCCCCAGTGTCCGCCACATTGTGTAGCGGACGGCCCAGCAGAAACTCTGAACCCCAACACTTGAGAAATTTTTGCACCTATGTTGCCCCCACTGTCCGCTACACTGTATGGCGGACGGCTAACCTCAAAAATTTTTGCACTTCCCTACTGTCCGCTACACATTTTGTTTTCCACCTTTCAATCATTCTCAATGAGAGCCAAAAAAACCAACTCAAATCAATCAAAATCATCTTCAACGGAAATCAGACAAATCAATCAAACAATAATCTTCAACACAAATCAATGAGAGCTTTCTAAATAATCATGGTTTATTAAAAAAAGTTGACATTGTAATGGTACAATGTCAACTGGGGGAATCATGTTGGGGGGATTCTCGGCATTAGCCGGATTTACAATAAACCTAACCGCTCTAGGCCGGCCTTTCATAATTTGCCAAGCTATTCTATATCTAAAGGTGTCTACTTCTGCTTGGCTCCACACGGCCGCCTTGAGGCTCTCAGACCGACAAATGTAATCCATGTACATGCAAAGGAAGACGCCGCAGTCCGAAGTGTTATGTTGCTTGGGCCTCCTCTTCTTCAGTCGCAAATCGAGCTTTGGCCGCGCCGGTACAGGGTTACCACGGATACCATTGACCATTGCACAAAATATATTCTGCGAGAAACACAAAACGGCGTAAGACACGAGTTAACATTTATGCCAAGTTACAATAACTGTTAAACAACAATCGTAATATTACCATTGAGTCCAACTGGGCTTTGTACATTTGCAGCACAGGCATGTGGGTGGTATCGTCGTGGAGACTGTCGATCACCGATACGACTTTCTCTTCCGGTTCATAGCAAACCAAGTACCAGTGGCTTTCCCCTAAAAATGGGATTAGAAAAACGTCGGCAACACTTGCGCTCACTGGACTATCCCTAGTAAGATACGCTCGTAGGTTAGCGGACGGTCTCCACTGGCTCAACTTTTTCTTCCGCCTTTGCTCGACCCACTCCTGCCATTCAGACACTAGGAGGCTATGAAAAAAGGCATCCACCAAAAAAACGGCCGGGTACCCGTTCAGCCGCTCCCGACCCCTTTCCTTCAGAATCTCCACGTATGTGGAGATGACACCGTTGTCTAACCAACTCCCCGGAGCCAGGGAGGCCATTTCTCCCCACTCGCAAGTGTAATCCATGCCCTCCGGATGATTCACACTATACAACGCTTTGTCCCGGGGAAAGCTAAAATAACGCTCTCTGATTATTTGGCATTTATGCGGCTTTAGGGGCTTCACTGGATGCCCTTTGCGATATTGCCCTCGGGGGTCGACGGGGGTATTGCACTCCTTCGGGGGGGTCGACCGGGGGATATTGCCCTCCTTCGGCAATAGATGGTCCTGCCCACGGGACAATGGGCAGTGTCTCCGACAGACTGATGTGTCCGAAACCCCAGTCTTGCGTGACTTGACTCTGAGAGAAGGGTTGGGGTTCCGAGTCCAATAGCAAAGAGAAGGAGGGCGCACTGTAGTCTTCCCACGGCGCTTGAGCCTGGCCCATGGTGCTTGGCGGTCCCCAATCACCACCCATTCCCGGTACAGAGGGACCACCATATCCCTGGCTCACTCCCGAAGTCTGTCCCGAGGGATCAGTGTATCCCTCGCTCACATATGGGGGCTGCCACCCCGGATAACCCATTCCCAGGCTGACGCCGGAAGGCTGGCCCGATGCTTGGCGTAAAAAATTCCCGCAGCCATACGCCAACGCATTTGCCTGTTGGCGAAGCTCCTCGCCCATTGCATCCACCAAATCCTTCCGCTCGCGCAACTTCTGGAAGAAGGCGAACGAGGCATTAACCTACATCCAGAGAGATAATAAATAAGTAACTTCATACACAGTTAGAATCATCAAGTTCAATTAAAGGCACTGGTTGGCCAACTTACCAGATTGTATGCCATCTGCTCATCGATCTGACCCCTAGGGTGGTACTTCTCCCCGCGTTCAAACCTTACTGGAGCTACTCTCCTCCGGGTGATGCGGTAGTACCACCCATTGTACTGTTCGATACTGATCACGGGGTCAGGCTCCGACACAATGGCCGCCAGCGTGTCCTGCCAGGAATCCCAAACCTCAAGTTCTCGTGCGCACAAGTCGTGCGCATTCGCCTTGCCAAACCGTCCGACACCCGGTGGGTTCCTGTTAAGCCTCATATCCGGCGCGCCGGCTGGCAACCCCTGCAGGCACTCAAAATGGCGCATAGCGCGATCTGGCAGCTGCCACTCTGCGACCTCGAAGTGGATCAGGGGTGTGCGTTGCAACCCGGAGAGCGTGAAGACGAACGACTCTCCCACCCGTCGCGCCAAATGTTTGTACGGTGCCCATCGCATCTGGCCAGGAGATAACGAGTCGAGCTCCCCCCGATAGTACGTAATGTTGTGATGGGGATCGTCTCTCCTCTGGTAGTGGCTGTCCTTCCGGCTGTACTCCCAGGCGCACAACCGAGGCCACACATTATCGGTTCCGTCCCTACGCCTGGGTGCGCCGGTAGCAAGGTGTTCATAAGACCACACCTGAGAGCAAAGACAAATTAAATAAAGTATCGTCAAATTTTATTGTCAATTCAACCAAAAAAAAGAAACGAGCACGTAATCAAGAATTGTATGATATACCTGCAATAGCGAGAGACATGCACATATCGCTTTGGAGTCGGGCCTCGTTGCCTTGTGCAATGCTCGGTATAGGTACGCAAGAGTTGCGGCTCCCCAGGCATAATCCCCAACCTCCAGTAGGTTACCCAACAACGGTAAATATTTGACGCTGACGGTATTCTTCGACGTTGTTGGGAACAGAATTGCCCCCATCACCCACAAGAGGAAAGCTTGTGTGTACAGCACAAGCATCTGATCCGTGTAGTTATCCGGCAGAACCTTGTAGGTATCTACCAACCATTTCAACTTGATACCCCCAGTGCTAAATTGATCCTGGGGTATCGAAGTAAAGAAGTCCCTAGCGGTCCTCTTATTCGTTGCTTCCGACGGAGGAGCTATTACCGGCCGCCCCGTCACCGGTAACCCTAAGATGAACCCTACATCTTCTAGGGTAATTGTCAGCTCTCCGAGAGGGAAGTGAAACGTATTCGTTTCACTTCTCCACCTTTCAACAAGGGCACCTATTAAGTGCCGGTCAAGTTGTTGAAAGATCTGCCCATGCGTGAAAATCCCAAACCCAATCCCACGCAGTAATCTTTTCTGGGTTCTGTTCAATTTCCATGCTTTAAAATTATCGGATACTTCTACCGTGTTGAGAAGTGCTCTTTCCTACGAATTAATAAATACAATTTAAGCAAATTAAACGATATACAACGTTCCCAAGAATAACAAAGTTGATAAAATAAGTATCTTACTCCACCATCCCATATGAGCGTACTGATATGGTTTGCTTGGTCGTATAATACGGACGGATCTTCTGGTCCAGGGTTGAAATCCATTTTTCGCAACTGAAATTATGCAAAACGGCAAGGTTGGAAGCGTAAACATTCTCAAACATACAACGCTAGCACAGTCAACGCTAGCATGTGATCAGATAATACTCACATAAGTTCACATGCTGTGTATATGCAATGTACATAGATACAAACAGACACGGAATGGGATTTTACAAGTGAAATCACATGAACAAATAATACGCAATACACATATATAATCTATATTAATATATAGATACATTGATAAATGCTAGCACAATGCACCGCGCACACATTCAAAATCATGCATAAGCCGCGATAACAACTCTAGATTATGAACAAATAAAGGATTGGTTTGTGAACTTACGTGATTGATTCGTCGATTAAAGGATTTCTTGAGAAGAAATTGCGCCGATCTACTTGCCAACGCCGCTAAAAGAATTGTGAGAAGAAGGAATGAATAGCAGTTTAGAAAGAATGAATAAGGGTTTCGAAGTAATAAGGTAAAAACGGTCCGCTACACTGTCTAGCGGACGGTGGGATAAGGACAAAGTAACAGTCGTGCATCGACAAGACTGATGTGACAACTGATTTAACGGAAACAGTTGTCCACTAGACAGTGTAGCAGACGACTTTTTGGCTGTCAATGTGGGGCCAAGAAAGCCGTCCGCTACACAGTGTAGCGGACGGGGGAGCAGGGGCAAGATGGTAAAAAGGTCCGTCCGCTACATAGTGTAGCGGACGACTGACAGCGCCGTAAAAATAAAGGATCTGGGCGTCCATCCCGAAGGGATGGACGCCCAGATCATGCTAGCAAGATCTCCTATTTTGCTATCAGCTCCCATATATATATATATATATATATATATATACAGTGTCAGTCGTCCGCAAAATAGTGTAGCGGACGGACCTTTTTACCATTTTGCCCCTGCTCCCCCGTCCGCTACACTGTCTAGCGGACGACTGTTACTTTGTCATTATCCCACCGTCCGCTAGACAGTGTAGCGGACCGTTTATCCATTTCTTTACTTCGAAACCCTTATTCATTCCTTCTAAACTGCTATTCATTCCTTCTTCTCACAATTCTTCTAGCGGCGTTGGCAAGTAGATCGGCGCAATTTCTTCTCAAGAAATCTTTTATTCGACGAATCAATCACGTAAGTTCACAAACCAATCCTTTATTTGTTCATAATCTAGAGTTGTTATCGCGGCTTATGCATGATTTTGAATGTGTGCGCGGTGCATTGTGCTAGCGTTTGTCAATGTATCTATACATACATATAGATTATATATGTGTATTGCGTATTATTTGTTCATGTGATTTCACTTGTAAAATCTCATTCCGTGTCTGTTTGTATCTATGTACATTGCATATACACAGCATGTGAACTTATGTGAGTATTATCTGATCACATGCTGGCGTTGACTGTGCTAGCGTTGTATGTTTGAGAATGTTTACGCTTCCAACCTTGCCGTTTTGCATAATTTCAGTTGCGAAAAATGGATTTCAACCCTGGACCAGAAGATCCGTCCGTATTATACGACCAAGCAAACCATATCAGTACGCTCATATGGGATGGTGGAGTAAGATACTTATTTTATCAACTTTGTTATTCTTGGGAACGTTGTATATCGTTTAATTTGCTTAAATTGTATTTATTAATTCGTAGGAAAGAGCACTTCTCAACACGGTAGAAGTATCCGATAATTTTAAAGCATGAAAATTGAACAGAACCCAGAAAAGATTACTGCGTGGGATTGGGTTTGGGATTTTCACGCGTGGGCAGATCTTTCAACAACTTGACCGGCACTTAATAGGTGCCCTTGTTGAAAGGTGGAGAAGTGAAACGAATACGTTTCACTTCCCTCTCGGAGAGCTGACAATTACCCTAGAAGATGTAGGGTTCATCTTAGGGTTACCGGTGACGGGGCGGCCGGTAATAGCTCCTCCGTCGGAAGCAACGAATAAGAGGACCGCTAGGGACTTCTTTACTTCGATACCCCAGGATCAATTTAGCACTGGGGGTATCAAGTTGAAATGGTTGGTAGATACCTACAAGGTTCTGCCGGATAACTACACGGATCAGATGCTTGTGCTGTACACACAAGCTTTCCTCTTGTGGGTGATGGGGGCAATTCTGTTCCCAACAACGTCGAAGAATACCGTCAGCGTCAAATATTTACCGTTGTTGGGTAACCTACTGGAGGTTGGGGATTATGCCTGGGGAGCCGCAACTCTTGCGTACCTCTACCGAGCATTGCACAAGGCAACGAGGCCCGACTCCAAAGCGATATGTGCATGTCTCTCGCTATTGCAGGTATATCATACAATTCTTGATTACTTGCTCGTTTCTTTTTTTTTGGGTTGAATTGACAATAAAATTTGACGATACTTTATTTAATTTGTCTTTGCTCTCAGGTGTGGTCTTATGAACACCTTGCTACCGGCGCACCCACGCGTAGGGACGGAACCGATAATGTGTGGCCTCGGTTGTGCGCCTGGGAGTACAGCCGGAAGGACAGCCACTACCAGAGGAGAGACGATCCCCATCACAACATTACGTACTATCGGGGGGAGCTCGACTCGTTATCTCCTGGCCAGATGCGATGGGCACCGTACAAACATTTGGCGCGACGGGTGGGAGAGTCGTTCGTCTTCACGCTCTCCGGGTTGCAACGCACACCCCTGATCCACTTCGAGGTCGCAGAGTGGCAGCTGCCAGATCGCGCTATGCGCCATTTTGAGTGCCTGCAGGGGTTGCCAGCCGGCGCGCCGGATATGAGGCTTAACAGGAACCCACCGGGTGTCCCTCGGTTTGGCAAGGCAAATGCGCACGACTTGTGCGCACGAGAACTTGAGGTTTGGGATTCCTGGCAGGACACGCTGGCGGCCATTGTGTCAGAGCCTGACCCCGTGATCAGTATCGAACAGTACAATGGGTGGTACTACCGCATCACCCGGAGGAGAGTAGCTCCAGTAAGGTTTGAACGCGGGGAGAAGTACCACCCTAGGGGTCAGATCGATGAGCACATGGCATACAATCTGGTAAGTTGGCCAATAAGTGCTTTAATTGAACTTGATGATTCTAACTGTGTATGAAGTTACTTATTTATTATCTCTCTGGATGTAGGTTAATGCCTCGTTCGCCTTCTTCCAGAAGTTGCGCGAGCGGAAGGATTTGGTGGATGCAATGGGCGAGGAGCTTCGCCAACAGGCTGATGCGTTGGCGTATGGCTGCGGGAATTTTTTACACCAAGCATCGGGCCAGCCTTCCGGCGTCAGCCTGGGAATGGGTTATCCGGGGTGGCAGCCCCCATATGTGAGCGAGGGATACACCGATCCCTCGGGACAGACTTCGGGAGTGAGCCAGGGATATGGTGGTCCCTCTGTACCGGGAATGGGTGGTGATTGGGGACCGCCAAGCACCATGGGCCAGGCTCAAGCGCCGTGGGAAGACTACAGTGCGCCCTCCTTCTCTTTGCTATTGGACTCGGAACCCCAACCCTTCTCTCAGAGTCAAGTCACGCAAGACTGGGGTTTCGGACACATCAGTCTGTCGGAGACACTGCCTATTGTCCCGTGGGCAGGACCATCTATTGCCGAAGGAGGGCAATATCCCCCGGTCGACCCCCCCGAAGGAGTGCAATATCCCCCCGTCGACCCCCGAGGGCAATATCGCAAAGGGCATCCAGTGAAGCCCCTAAAGCCGCATAAATGCCAAATAATCAGAGAGCGTTATTTTAGCGGCTTCCCCCGGGACAAAGCGTTGTATAGTGTGAATCATCCGGAGGGCATGGATTACACTTGCGAGTGGGGAGAAATGGCCTCCCTGGCTCCAGGGAGTTGGTTAGACAACGGTGTCATCTCCACATACGTGGAGATTCTGAAGGAAAGGGGTCGGGAGCGGCTGAACGAGTACCCGGCCTTTTTTTGGTGGATGCCTTTTTTCATAGCCTCCTAGTGTCTGAATGGCATGAGTGGGTCGAGCAAAGGCGGAAGAAAAAGTTGAGCCAGTGGAGACCGTCCGCTAACCTACGAGCGTATCTTGCTAGGGATAGTCCAGTGAGCGCAAGTGTTGCCGACGTGTTTCTAATCCCATTTTTAGGGGAAAGCCACGGGTACTTGGTTTGCTATGAACCGGTGAGAAAGTCGTATCGGTGATCGACAGTCTCCACGACGATACCGCCCACATGCCTGTGCTGCAGATGTACAAAGCCCAGTTGGACTCAATGGTAATATTACGATTGTTGTTTAACAGTTATTGTAACTTGGCATAAATGTTAACTCGTGTCTTACGCCGTTTTGTGTTTCTCGCAGAATATATTTTGTGCAATGGTCAATGGTATCCGTGGTAACCCTGTACCGGCGCGGCCAAAGCTCGATTGGCGACTGAAGAAGAGGAGGCCCAAGCAACGTAACACTTCGGACTGCGGCGTTTTCCTTTGCATGTACATGGATTACATTTGCCGGTCCGAGAGCCTCAAGGCGGCGGTGTGGAGCCAAGCAGAAGTAGACACCTTTAGATATAGAATGGCTTGGCAAATTATGAAAGGCCGGCCTAGAGCGGTTAGGTTTATTGTAAATCTGGCTAATGCCGAGAATCCCTCCCAACATGATTCCCCCAGTTGACATTGTATCATTACACTGTCAAATTTTTTTAATAAACGATGATTATTTAGAAAGCTCTCATTGATTTGTGTTGAAGATTATTGATTGATTGATTTGTCTGATTTCCGTTGAAGATGATTTTGATTGATTTGAGTTGGTTTTTTTGGCTCTCATTGAGAATGATTGAAAGGTGGAAAACAAAATGTGTAGCGGACAGTAGGGAAGTGTTGGGTTAAGAGTTACTGCTGCTCGTCCGCTACACAATGTGGCGGACAGTGGGGGAAGTGAAAAATTTTTCTAAGTGTTGAGTGTTGGGGTTGAGAGTTTCTGCTGGTCCGCTACACAATGTAGCGGACAGTGGGGGAAGTGAAAATTTTCTAAGTGTTGGGTTAAGAGTTTCTGCTGGTCCGTCCGCTACACAATGTGGCGGACATGGGGAGTGAAAATTTTCTAAGTGTTGGGTTGAGAGTTTGCTGGCCGTCCGCTACACAATGTGGCGGACAGTGGGGGAAGAAAAAAATTTTTAAGTGTTGAGTGTTGGGGTTGAGAGTTTCTGCTGGCCGTCCGCTACACAATGTGGCGGACAGTGGGGGAAGTGAAAATTTTCTAAGTGTTGGGGTTGAGAGTTTCTGCTGGTCCGTCCGCTACACAATGTGGCGGACAGTGGGGGAAGTGAAAATTTTCTAAGTGTTGGGTTAAGAGTTTCTGCTGGCCGTCCGCTACACAATGTGGCGGACAGTGGGGGAGTGAAAATTTTCTAAGTGTTGGGTTAAGAGTTTCTGCTGGCCGTCCGCTACACAATGTGGCGGACAGTGTAACAAGTGTTGGGAGAGTCTGCTGCGTCCGTCCGCTACACAATGTAGCGGACACAAGGGGCACAAAAGATTTTCTTAGTGTTGGAGTTTAGAGCGGACAATTTTCTTAGTTGGAGTTGTCCGCTATACAATGTAGCGGACATTTAGGCGAATTTTTTTTTTAGTTTTGGTTATAGACTTTGTTCGAGTTGGTAGTTTCTGGCAATGGAATAAGTGCTTTAGCAGATGATTAAACAATCTCAACATTCTCAAGCGCATGATATTCCATCAAAAATTTGACACCCTCAAATCATCAATTGACCATCACAATTCTCAAATGCACAATTAAGAACCTAAAATTATCAGACACAAATTTATTAACACAAATTTAGGGTTCAACATTGGGGGAAAACTTTTTCACAGGTGCTTTGATCAAACACGGATACTTGAAACCTAAATAGCCCCTTGTGTTCAAAGATTACAAACTCCCCTTCATTGAGGTCGTGCTGCTCGCAGAAATTACTCCAACCCTCTGCGAAATAAAGTTGCTCTTGGCCGCGCTTCTTCTTGATTTTAACAAGCCATGACCCCTTGCTGCTGGTTAAAGTTGCTTCGAGCCAAGTGGCTTCGTGCCAAAGTGTGGTAAGCAATCTGCAGAAGGCTACCGGTATGGCCTATCACATTCATTATAAGACAGATAAGTTTTTAAGCAAAGATAAAATTAACACACACGAAAACACAGAGTAAGAGGGATGCCTACAAGTTCGGTATGAAACCCAGGCACCATGACCTTGAAGAAGTGCCTGTTCACCGAAGCAGAAGCCATGCGGACGGTCGCCGTAGAGGGGTCGCGGGTGGGTGAGACGTCGGAGGCAGAGAGAGAGAGAGAAACGGGTGGAAAGAGAGGCCGTTCTGATTGGTATTTAATAGGAGTTTGACGTCCGCTACATTGTGTAGCGGACAGAAGGCATACCAACAGTTTTCTGTCCGCTATATTGTGCCGCGGACACTTTATAATGTTCGCTCTGTGCGCCGTCCGCTACATAGTGTAGCGGACGGGGCAAGCCAAATTTTTTTTTAAAGTTAATCTTTGAATGGGTCCATCAGAAATAACCTTCCAGTCTTCGGTAATAAGAAGCTAATCTCATCAAATATTACGTATTATTACAAATGTCAAACAATCTTGATGGCTTATACAAAAAACTAAAGGTCCACTGCAGCTGCTTCTTCTTCGGCGTCATCTTCTTCCTCGTCTTGCAAAACCCCTGGACTTATCCCCAGTGCCTTGTAATGGTTCCGCTTGTCATGGTCGGTCATTTTGTTGCACAATGCACACCTTCTCAGCTTTTTAGGTTGAGTTGCCTGTTCAATAGAGCTCTTCATCCGCGTAGATCTCTTGCGTCCTTTCGTCTGCGATATAATTGGGTCCAAAGGCGGATATCATTGTCGTCTTCCTCCCC